>JAWPHD010001063.1:0-361713 GCA_037043455.1 Cyrtodaria siliqua
GATTTAATGATTTACATGTATAGGTCTCCGACTAATAATGATTATGTGAAATGGTATAAGCTTTAAAATTATAGCAATACATTATTTAATATACTGTGATATAGGTTACACCGAAATTTGATTTAGCGATTAGTTCTCATTTCGGGATCACGGTTAAACTCTAAAATCTATGTTAGACGTGTCGGTGCTACTACAGTAACTACAGCGGCACCGAGAGTACAGTAAACTACAGTAGTTTAAGAAAGAAAATGTGTATTTTAAGAGAAAAAAAATCGTATTTTAAGAGAAAACATTTGTATTTGTCAACAGCGAACAATGAACAATTTAACATTAAACTATATTTGCCATTAGTTGACAATTCAGGGGACTCCTTTGTGATTTTAGTTTGTGGATTTATTCATAATGTGATTTGTAATCACCGTTAATATATATATTTACTGAAGATTAATGTTTAAATTATTTTAATTAATTTATCTTTATAATGTGCATGTAATACCTCATCTTTAGTCCCATTCTTAATAAATATTGCAGTTTACTTAACCCTAAATTTGAAGTGATTTTATAAAAAAAAAATAAGTACACTTACATGTCATGAACAAGTAGCCCCTGCATTTGCCTCCAAGTGCTTACATGTTCAAGAAGCAAGAACAACAAACATGTCCGTATTTGAACCCATTGTCACATAGTAAGCTTATGCTACATGCAAAACATAAAAGAGTTTTCAAACAATTTCTATATGACTCTATATAAATTGGTGACTCCTAGGGCGGGGCCGTATATGACCCTACTGTCGTTGTTTTTAACAAACTTGGTAGAGGATTATAAGCTTATGCTACTTGCAAAATCGTAGACCACTAGCTCTGACAGTTTCTGAGAAGATATTTTCAAGATTTCCTATATAAAACTGTTACTCCTGGGCTGGGCCATACTAGATCCCAGTGTCACGATTCTAAAACTACCTGGTAGAGTTTCTTAATTTATGATTCATGCAACATATTATATTGATTTTGGAGATAAATGGAGATAACTCTAATAACGGTAAACAATATTTTGTTGGCACAGCCGTCATGCATGCTTTGTTTCTCTAAATAATGGTACTAAATAAAATGGTGCAAATTTGCCCTCTTTGATGTTTGCAGAAACGTCTGTCTGTGTTGATTAAAATCTATATAGGCCCAGACACTTCTTCGAATATAGTATGACTTATGGCCTATATAGTTAGCGTTTCTGCATCACGTATTCGTATTGTAACCTTCAAAGCATGGTGTGATACGTAGTAGGCACTTTATAAACTACACTATTTTCAAATAGTTCGTAGATTAGCATAATTTGAACTGAATTGAATTGAATGCTTTAAACATTTTATCCATATGTAAAATGATTTTTAAAACCGCCCCAGAGATAGGACGATAGTATATTGGGAATCATCCGGGAACGTGTCCTACACTTACTAACGAATAGATTCCTATGTGTCCTTAACGTGCTTGGAGGATAGAATCCGATACATCGACCGCCCGGTTTACGTTCCACTTTAACGGACGAGGATAAAGAACCGTGTCTTACCCACGAACACATTGACGAAACTTATGCCGTAGAGGCTTGAACCCGGGTACTCAGTATTTAAAATCCATCGCACTAATAAATATGCCACGCCAGGCCCTAGGCATCAAAATAAATACTAATGTGTTATTACCTGTAGGGCACATACGATGGTAATGTGTATAGGTGGGCTGTCGTTCACTCCGTATATCAACGGTTTATGTGCAAAGTCTTCTTCAACTACTGGTATATTGTTTTCCTGAAGAAGGAGGTCTGTCTTATTTACCTCTATCCTATTCGTTTCGGAAAACTCAATTAAACCTAGTTTACCTCCTTCTGCATTTTGTTCATCTCCCTCTGCATTTTGCGACATTTTTAATAATCATCCGAATTGCTGATATATATTTTAAATTAATGAAAGACCTCTGATGTATTTGCGTTTCTGTATTGGCAATTGTATTGTCAAGCAATGTTAACTGTTTCGTCGGAACTATATTGCCACTGTTGATATCCAAGGTTCACGAACAATATAATTAGTATTCAAATCATGACTGACTTGTTTAGTAAGTAGATTATTATGCACACGCATGTTAACACAGCTCATCACAGTGTCTATGAATATACTGTACTGCACTATTTATAATATTAATATTCACAAATTAAAATAATAGTAGATCAAGTCTCACGGGTTTAAACAATATTAGGCAACCAAGTTGTCACGGAGAAATAAATGGATTTTCAAGTACACTTTCCAAACATTTTGTCTTAACAAATGGGGCTTCCGTGACCAATTGGTTACAGTCTCTGACTTGAAATCACTTGACCCTAACTGCTGTAGGTTGGATACCTAGGGCCTAGGAATCTTTATATGAGGAAGATATCCAGCTGGCTTGCGGAACGTCGATGATTCTACCCAGGTGTACATCCGTTCATGAAAATTGCCCGGAGTGGCACCTGGTGTTTTCCTCCACTAGAAAAATCTGGAAAAGTCGTCATATGATCTTAGCTGTTGGTGCTTCTATAAATTCCAATTCAATTGTTTTCCCAGACATGTTCATATTCATGGCATACTTTTTATGTCTTACATATTAACCGTTGTAACACGACTTCCTCGAAGCTCACATCAGCAGAGAAATACGTCTGTCTGCGTTGATTAAAGTCTATATAGGCTCAGACACTTCTTCGAAGCATATCTCGAATGTATCTAGAATGTCTCCATATTAAAAGTAAAACCCCTCTGTTCATTTTATCTTTTTGTCATTATTATTGAAAGTCTTCATGTGACCCTGCTTCTGTAAACTTGAGTTATTGAAGCCTTTAATGACACCTCTCGGTATCTGGATGACAAATTGAACATTGACAACCCTTTCTTTCCAACTATGGTTAATAATAGTTATCTTAAAGAACTTCAGCTTAACAAAGCTAATATATCTGATAATAACGCTTGTTTTCTTGATTTAGATCTCTCGATTGAAAGTGGTGAAATAATTAGCAAAATCTATGACAAGAGAGATGATTTTAATTTTGACATTGTCAATTATCCCCACCTTGGATGGGGATGTTCCCCGAGCAACTTCTTATTGGGTGTATGTGTCTCAATTTATTCGTTTTTCAAGAGCTTGTACTAGAGTTGAGGACTTTAATATTCGTAATCTTTGTTACAAAGATTACGAATATTAAAGTCCTCAACTCTAGTACAAATTGTATAACTAAAAAGCTAATCAATCAGGGTTACCGTTACCATAAACTTCGTAAAACCTTTGCAAAATGTTATTATCGTAACCCTGATCTTTCTTTCCAAATATAAAAGTACGTTAAGGACTCTTCTGCGACAAGGACTATCACAACCTGACTTCTATGGTGATGTGATTCATAAACTTCGTAAGATTATTGGTTATGAACACTTTCATACTATCGTTTACTAACGGCAATTTGGACAATTACACTATGCGGACTTGCCATGAAGTTTGTGAGTCACTTATTTTTATAATATTTTCGCCAGGTGCGGAACTACCGTTTATTGGCAAATTGTTGGTAACCAACTGTGCATCCCTTGTCGCTGATTTGTTTTTATATTGCTATGAAAGAGATTTCATTTCGAGTCTATGGTGTCTGGGTGACATATTGAACATTGACCCTTTCCTTTCTACTATTGTTAATAATATATATCCTAAAGAACTTCAACTTAACAAAGCTAATATTTCTGATAGTCTAGCTTCTTTTCTCGATTTACATCTCTCTATTCAAAATGGTGAAATAATTAGCTAAATCTATGACAAGAGAGATGATTTTAATTTTGATAATGTTAATTATCCCCATTTAGATGTATGTGTCTCCACTTATTCCTTTTTCTAGAGCTTGTACTCGAGTTGAGGATTTTAATATTCGTAATCTTTGTATAACTAAAAAGCTACCCAATCAGGGTTACCGTTACCATAAACTTCGTAAAACCTTTGCAAAATTGTATTATCGTAACCCTGATCTTCTTTCCAAATATAAAAGTAATTTAATGTCTCTTCTGCGACAAGGACTATCACAACCTGACTTCTATTAGTGATGCGATTTATAGACTTCGTAAAAAAGATATATAAAAAGATCGGACAGGGAAAGTAGCATTCAAGGAGGACAGTAAGATTTTTGGTCATGATCACTTTCATACTATCTTTGTTAGATTTGTTAAAAAGTTTATCAATAGAGGTTATGACTCTATCATTTTGCAACGTACTGCATGCTTGATGGTGGACCCTTTTACAGTTCGCCACTACGCTTTCTTCTTTAATTGTACGATGACCGGACAGGCTGTGGACCCTATGATGACGCCTACCTAAAGCCCAATGGGACTGTGGCGTTTGATGTTTGTCTATGATCTTTCTTGTCGTTCCCTTAATGGTTTATTCTCTTGTTGCTCTGGCTTCTGCCAAGTCACTGAGTACCTTCAACTTGTGGCTTTCTAGGCTATTGTTTTTTTATATTATATTTACACTAGCATATTTGTGTTTTACTTATATTGCCTATTGATGCTGCCTTGTTGGTTAGAGATTAGTTCATGGCGGGGATTTCTTTATTTACACAGTCCTGTTTTAATGGGATGACAGTAGGGTAAGTGTGAGGTTTGTTGCACCCTAGAACCGGTTAAAACCCCCAGTGGCCTACTTTGCCACTAACCGTTTCAGGTGATAGCCCTACTGTCAACCCTTTTGTGTTTGTGATGTCGTTTGCATTTATTATTGCTTTTGCCTTCTTGTTTGTCTGTTTGCGTGTTTGTTTCTGTGGTTGACTGTCCTCCTTGAATGCTACTTCTCCTGTCCGATCTTTTTATATTTGGGATCGTGGCTCCATCGTAAATGAATTAAATTTAATTGGGGTTTTACGGCGCACCAACACATGGACGTTTATATGGCGCCTAACATGAATGAACAAACCAGGCTCATCCTCCATTTACATCGAGATACAATATGGAGAATGGGCCTAGAACTTTCTCACCTGCAGAACTGCAGAGTTACTGCAAATTCTACTGTAGATGTAGCACGCCAATTACGAATACTCGATAATTCCGAATTATCGACACGCCATTTGCGAATTCGTAAATGGCCCCTCCAATTACGAATAATTTTCAAATAACGTCTTTCTCGGGTTGTAAGTGTTAAATTTATAAAAAATAACGGTATTCAAACTAAGTACCATGAATATTTATATATTAGACCGGAAAAACACAACAAAACGGGAGAAATGTGCCAGTTTAGTATCCTGCGGTTTTTGCATAGTTTCTTTGTTTTGTTTTTTCCTCGTGGTTATATTATGTCATAATGATCGATATATTATGATTATTTAAACTCTTTATTTACCATATCATTTGTTTAAATAAAAAAAGTAATATATGTAGTCTTATGTGTTTGCATTACATGCTGTTTATAAGCCGCTTAAAATATCAACAGGGAAATCTCAAATTTACGTTCTCCGTGATATTTTCTAAACAGGGACAAGATGTCGCATCAAGTTCGTCAACCTCATAAACAGAATAAATATATAAGTACCTAATGTTATGAAAAAGAATGAATGGATTATGTTTGTTGAATTCTTAATCAGAGAAGTAATACCACACACCGTATCTAAAAGTCAAATTGATATCAAATTGCACTTATTCCACATCACCGTCACCGGAGGCCAGAACTTATCATGGCCAACCAGTGATCGTAGGAACACCCTAGACAGCAATATACTGGGTGTGTGTGTGTGTGTAATTCTAAGGTTTATAGTCCCTCCGCCAACGAACACGTCAAGGTATACCTGACGCGATGGGCACAATAGAGTCTGGACTTGTAATATACTGTGTAACTATAATATAGTTTTAACCTTTTAACTTATAAATACTCAAGACTACTGTGTTTGTCTGGGCATGAACAGATATATTATGTTTATTGAAACCAACCTATGCTTTTGCTCGAAAACATAGTATAAATGCCATAAATATAAGTTAGTTGATCATTATCCTAGTTTCTCGAAGGTTATGTTCGATAACTATTTTCGCTTGGTTTATCGAAACTTATAAAAACTATACTTTCGCTTGAAAACCTAGGTTACCCGTCTCTATAATTTCCACGTAATTCCGAATTAAGTCTGCGGAATAAATTCAGAATTCCAATCTTTGGAGTAATGGACAGAAGTTTTACTAGAAAATAAGTCGGACTTCGAAAATAAATAATAAAGAATTTCCACGAATAAATTCATTTTTGACTTTCCGATAAAGTCTTCGGCTTTCCGATATCTTTGGACAAAATTGTCCAAAAATGTGTTTCTTCGGAAAATATTTGGACATCGGCAATAGTTCGGCTAAAACTCAGACAAAAGCATTTTCTCTGGAAAACATTTGGACGTCTGGTATTTCCTTTGGAAAATATTCGGACATCGGCATTTCCTTCTGGAAACATTCGGACATTGGTATTGTTTTTTGAAAATATTTGGACATCGGCATTTCTTCGTAACTTGAATATTGCAATTCTGTTGCGGAAATTATTCCAATTGATGCTAGATTTCCAGAATAATTTGAAATTTCAGATAATCTGATTTTCTTCGGTAAAAAGTTCGCTTTCAAATTTATGCAGAAGAATTATCTGATTAATAGAAAATAGAAAAGCAAATATGCAACCATGCAACCTTTTTCTGCTAAATAATACAACGGGACACGAAAGGACGGGACGCGAAATAAATTAGTGGAGTGTAACCTTATAAGGTATTAAAATTCATAGTGTGTAACTTTATGAAGTGTTCATTATGTATGTTCAAATCATAAAAAATATGAATTGAATTGAATTGGGGTTTTAAGGCGCACCAACACATTACAGGTTATATGGCGCCTAACAGGCATGAACATGCCAGGCTCATCTTCCATGTACATCGAGATAAAATATGGAAAATGGGCCTAGAACCTTTTCACCCTGAACTGCAGAGTTGCTGCAAATTCTATCGTAAAAACTCCATTTACGCTGGATAAAAAATATGAACAAATAATTAAAAAACTTAGTAAAATCGTGTGTAAAAATTAGTGGAGTGTAATCGTATGAAGTTTGTATAATTAGTGGAATGTAACCTTATGTGGTTCTCATGATGTATTTTCACAAAATACCAAAAAGGAAAAGCAATATGCAACCATGCAACCATTATTTTATTAAATAATGCAATGGGAAGCAATGCGACACAACGTAAATTCGTGGAGTGTAACCTTATGAGGTCTTAAAATTTGTAGTGTATAACTTTATCAGGTTATTATTACGTATTTTCACATCATAAAAAAAGAAGAAACAAAATATGCAACCATTATCTGTTAAATAACGGGACAAATAATTAAAAACTAAGTGCAATCTTATGTAAAAAATAGTGGTGTGTAACCTTATGAAGTCTTGTAATTAGTGGAATGTCACCGTATGTGGTTTTCAAAATGTTTTTTCACATCATACATGTAACAAAAATGAAAAGCAAATATGCAACCATGTAACTATTATGTGTTAAATAATAAAAGGTGGTGCGATGCGCCATAAATTAGTGGAATGTAACCTTATGAGGTCTTAAAATTAGTAGTGTGTGACTTTATGAAGATTTCATTATGTATTTCAAATCATAAAAAAAGAAAAAGAAAATATGAAACCATTATCTGTTAAATAACAGGAGAAATAATTAAAAACAGTGGAATCATATGTAAAAATTAGTGGAGTGTTACCTTATGAAATCTGTATAATTAGTAGAATGTAACCTTATGTGGTTCTCATAATGTATTTTCACAAAATACCAAAAAGGAAAAGCAAATATGCAACCATGCAACCACTATTTGTTAAATAATGCAACGGGAAACGACGTGACACAACGTAAATTAGTGGTGTTTAACCTTATGAGGTCTTACAATTAGTAGTGCATAACTTTATGAGGTTATTATTATATATTTTTCGCATCATAAAAGATGAAAAAGAACATATGCAACCACTATCTGTTAAATAACAGGACAAATAATTAAAAACTTTGCGGCCCGCCCGTGCATGAAAATTGCCCGGAGGGG
This sequence comes from Cyrtodaria siliqua, assembly GCA_037043455.1. NCBI lineage: Eukaryota > Metazoa > Mollusca > Bivalvia > Adapedonta > Hiatellidae > Cyrtodaria > Cyrtodaria siliqua. The sequence goes on from JAWPHD010001063.1 coordinate 8,087, forward strand.
CACCTGGGGTCTTCCTCCACCAATGGAAGCTGGAAAGTCGCCATATGACCTTAGCTGTTGGTGCGACTATAAAATCCAATTCAATCAATTAAAAACTTTGCGAAATCTTGTGTAAAAGTTAGTGGAGTGTAACCTTATGAAGCCTGTATAATTAGTGGAATGTAACCTTATGTGGGTTTCATAACGTATTTTCACATCATACCAAAAATTAGAAGCAAATATGCAACCATGTCACTATTATCTGTTAAATAATAAAACGCGACGCGACAAAGTGATTCCTATATAGTCCCCGCTTCGATCCACTTCTTCGAAGCGGAGGTATAATAATACTTACTTTAATGGTATCCTCCATGAATAACGTACATTTATATCCTTGTTTTATAAGTTAATGTATCACTCCCAAATAAATACGACAGAACTTTTTGTATAAACACACTGCGTTTGTGTTTGAATATAGAAGCACCAGTTTCATTGGCTAATGAGTCACATAACTGTAACACAGCCAGCCTATAAAGTCTTAATTTGTGATCAGAATAAGATATTAGCATATGGATATCATAAATTCATTAGTATGAGTGTTGGATGTCTGTATGAATTAGCTAATCTCAAGTATTCATGATCAATGGGTTAAAAGTGTAAAAAGTGGAGCGCTGTGGTCTAATGGTATACAGTTGGACCCATGATCGCGAAGTCATGGGTTCGATCCCCACCATTGCGTCATATGCGTTGTTTCTCTGAGCAAGACACTTAAACTGCAATTGCTTAGTACTGGTTCTACCCAGGAAGACAGTGATTCAAATAAGGTTCATAGAGCTTCCGTTAAATCCATGTAAAATAAATAAGTTTAAACTAAAAATGAATCATGAATATAATTTAGTACTATCTGGGAGTAAGATTTTTTAAATGCTTACTGCAAATAAGCACTTACAATATATTCAATTTTTTTAGACGGACATGAACTAATTAAAAACAATTGTAGTGCTTATTTGCATATAGCATAGTCAGGGTTTTTATATTATAGTACATTATAGTATTAAAAACCGTTATAGTGTAGAATTTCTATGTATTAAAAAGAAAATATCCAACTATCACAAAAAAAATTGACCGTCATATATGGCCTAAAATGTGCTACAAATTACGTAAAACAATTTATTTTATGCTTAACAGTGAAATAGTGGGGGGGTTTTATCAATCATTGTCAAAAACAATTTTTTTTAATTTGTCTAGAAAATAACAGTTTAATATTTATCATTTGACTGTACCTAGTCTAACTAAGAAAATGAGCTATAGATTTTAAAACTCAGGTCAAGTATTTCAGAATTGTTGTCATTTAGTGAAAAATGTCAGATGGTCATTTTTGCAAAACTACCAGTTGCTATAAAAGTTATATCATTGGACTGGAAATAACTTAACTAAAAAAATGAGTCGTAGATTCGCATTCGAGAAAATATATAGTTTTCTCACTTCTCGATGAAATAAAATCTATTTTGTTAGAGTAGAGCACACATTGCATAACAATTTCTAAGTTAAAATTACCTAGAGCACACACTGCATAACAATTTTTAAGTTAAAATTACCTGTCACGAATCAGAGTCAATTTCACATTGAATAAAATGTTAAAATTCATATTGATGTATACGCATTACGAAATACATCGATGTCACTGCAAATGTTTCATTCAAAAAAAATAATTGTGCTAAAAAATTACCAGTGCTAAAAAATTAAAAGTTCTTCATGTTCTTTTCAGAATCAAAAAATGACTATGGCACATTGAAACACATTCCGAATGAAAATTATTGTAATGTCCGCGGAAAATATTGCGAAGTCCTACAGATATTGCGAAAAAATATGTGTATTTCCAAATTCGGAATTTTTTTCCGAACATTTCATGCGATTTTCGATATATTTCCACAGATATCTTCGAAATTCCGATTCTGACATCGGAAATTCTACAGACGGGTAATGGCCATAAACATAGGTTAATTGATTGATTATCCTAGTTTTCCACCATTACGTTTGATAACTAGCTATAAACTAACCTATGCTTTCACTCGGTTTATCGAAACTAACCTACATTTTTGCTCGAAAACATAGTAATGGCCATAAACATAGGTAAATTGATCGCTTATCCTGTTTTTTTACCATTTAACTTAGATAACTGGATTTATCAAAACTAACGTATACTTTTGCTCAAAAACAGAATAACGACCACAAACATTGCTCGGGATGTTTTTATATCTATTATTACCACATTCAAAAAGGGACAGAGGACAATTTTTGAAGTTTTTATTAAGAATTAATAACGCACCTCAGTTTAGTAATCCAGTATTATTTTGAGTTTAAACCTGCTTGCATATCTAAATCTAGGTAAAAACACTTGGGATTTGTAAATTTTTTCTTTGTTATTTTACCATAGGTCTAAATATATTATTGGTTCAATATGATCAACATCTATTAAAATGCCGAAACAATTTGCTTTGAACTATTGAAATATTGATAATGATTTGCAAATATGCAAGTCAAGTTGAAAAACTAAAGGGATGCCGTAATTTAAACAAAATAAAGATTTATTTAACATTCAAACACTGTAACACAAAATGCAATCATGTGTGCCTAGCCTTTGAACTTGCCAAGATATTAACTGCTGGGGATTAACAAACAAGACAATTTATAATATAAATTGACAGGGTTATTTATTTTATCTATAAAATTGTAATTTGCATTGCAATATGGATATGATATTGCAGATGTGTATCTCAACTTGATAACTACTGCTGTGCACAGAGTCGAAGCAAGATACAAGTTAAATGAATTGAATTGGGGTTTTAAGGCACACCAACATATGAAAAGGTTATATGGCGCCTAACAGGCATGAACATGCCAGGCTCATCTTCCATGTACATCGAGATAAAATATGGAAAATGGGCCTAGAACCTTCTCACCTTGAACTGCATAGTTGCTACAAATTCTATCGTAGAAACTCCATTTATGCTGGAGCCATGTTTATTGTTTTTCTGTCACTGCTCTTTTGATGCGAGTAAGATAGCACCTGAAACAATGCAGGGATCATGATGAAGACCTTTAATGAACATGAACAAAAAATGATAAAATGAACATGAATTTGGGGGAATTCTACCCCTCTGCCTACCCCTCCAAAGGGATCTGCAGTGGCCCTCTTCTTCGCCTCGTGACCAAACGGGGGCCCCCGGGAACCACACGGGGCCCAAGTTAAATGAGCTAGTCAAAATAAATACCTGTATATATATATATATATATATAACAAGATATCATCTATTGAACATATAATTAAAATCTATTAAATATACATAAATATAAAACAGATACTTCATAACAATTTTATGTATTTGCTTTTTATGGGGTTGGTTGAGATAAAATTAATGTTACATGTACATGATGTAATTCATAAATTATATGCAATAGAGAGGGGAGTGAGGACAGAGTATGTTCTGGCTCCCAAAGTGTCCATCCGGAAATTTTATAGTCATGAAATAGCAATTGACATAGAAAAGTAGCCTTTATTGTTTATTAAAGAGGGACAACTGCCAATCTTGAACATTTATTAGCATTAGCACCTTGTTTTTTTATGCAGTATCACATGCTTGCATATAATTAAAAAGACATACAGCAATTTTGAAATTTTTATCAAGCATTAAAATTTGCATCTTGCTTTATTAATCCAGTAATATTTTAACTTTACACCTGATTGCATATAATTAAATGAAATTTTCAACTTTCTCTTCTTATTCTACTATAGGTTTAAATATAATATTGGAATGCCGCTAGTTTTTAAAAATTCAAGACTGCCTGGTGTCCCTTTAAATACAATTTTGAGTTTTTCTTTTATATTTGTTTTCTCTGCAAGAGGTAATAAATAAATTAAAAACAGTGGAATCATATGTAAAAATTAAATAAATTATAAGTGCAATAACAAGCAGATCTAATGCTTTGAAAGTTATTAGCCACAATTACAATCATTGGTAAATTATAAGTTGAGTTCCAGGTTACATTTTTTTTCAAAGGGAAATAATTCAAACAGTATAATTCAGGGAGTTATGGTCCTTTATAAGATGTGTTTTTTTTTGGATCATGCTGAAGATGTTTTTCATTGTTGTAGACCTTATACCTTGCAAAAAATTAACAGACATTCAGACGAACGAACAGACTGACAAACGGTAAATGTCACAACATAATACGTTCCTACGGGAGTATAGCAATTAGTTACATGCAAACTCGATTTGCTTCGAGCTTTTTAAATAAATATTAACATTGATATCCAATATGGAAGTTATGAAAAAATAATGACACTATAAGTTTTTAAAAAATCCAAGATTTTAAAAATATGTGTGGCAAGTAAAACAAATTATATGAAAAAAGTTTATCAAAAATGGAAAATATTCAGTTGACCCTGAACCCCGAACATATGAACATTCTGATGCTACTGCAAATAAAAAGGACTTGAATGTGTCCTAAATATTACTAATGGTTATAAAAATCTCACTCAAATACTTCTTTGATGATAGTAAGCATGATAAATAGTTAACAAACACCCAAACAATTCAAATATCGGCAATATAACTATTGAAATTTTGCTTGTAGAGTTTGTAAAAATACGTTTCCTTCAGCAGGATTTTTTATAAACCAAGGCCCACAGAATTGCCTTTTAATGTTTTATGTTTGTTTTTATAAAAATAATTCAATTATATTTTTTACTCTGCTAAAATATTTGTATGTAAATTAATTGAAAAAAGTGTAGATTGTTGTTCTCAAATTATTTACCATCCCAGGAACATACTGATGGCATAACAGTTATCAAGTCATAACCTGAAACAGTATGAATTAATATAATTCAACTTCAAATACAATTACAATAAAGTCAATAGCTTCAAAAATGTCATTTGTTTGAACTTGAATTTGCAAAGAAAGACAAATACTATACATATGCAGAAAAGCTGTGTTGTTCTGCCTCTGCCCAAATTAATTTAGAAACATTATCTTCATATTAAACAAATAAGTAACTTAAACTATGACCAAAATCAGCAATTTGTTTTGTTCATACACAATATAAAACTAGAACCATTATTATTTGTTGTACTATAAGCCTGTGCTTGTATTGTCAATTAAATAGTATATATATGATGATGTTCCAGGTGTGCTACCTGGCAGTGATATTTCGATACTGTCCGAAAATGACTACACTACACTTTTAAGTCCGGTTGGCATTTAGATTTAGTGTTTCATCCACATGGTGAATTCCGCTTGTACCCGAGATATGCCTTGCTGTATCATAGCAACCTCTACTGCCAGCTGCAAATAAGAAGAAGAAATAAGAATCACATCTACTATAAGAATTGCTATAAAAAATGGTTAGGGGCCTTTTTACATTATGCTAGATTGGTTCATCCATGACACTTACACTATAATTATAGATTGGTTCATCCACCACAGTTACACTATTTAACAAGACTGGTTCTAACATGTCAGTGACTATTCTACTGGACTGTTTCATCCATTTCTTAACATTATTTTACTAGACTGGTTTATACATGTCAGTGACTATTCATCTGGACTGGTTCATCCATGTCAGTGACTGTTCTACTAGACTGGTTTATACATGTCAGTGACTATTCTATTGGACTGGTTCATCCATGTCAGTAACATTATTCTACTAGACCGGTTTATACATGTCAGTAACTATTCTACTGGACTGGTTCATCCATGTCAGTGACTGTTCTACTAGGCTGGTTTATACATGGCAGTGCTTATTCTACTGGACCGGTTCATACATGTCAGTGACTGTTCTACTAGACTGGTTTATACATGTCAGTAACTATTCTATTGGACCGGTTCATCCATGTCAGTAACATTATTCTACTAGACCGGTTTATACATGTCAGTGACTATTCTACTGGACTGGTTCATCCATGTCAGTGACTGTTCTACTAGACTGGTTCATCCATGTCAGTGACCATTCTACTAGACTGGTTCTACTGGACAGTGACTATTCTACTGGACTGGTTCATCCATGTCAGTTAAATTATTCTGCTGGGCTGGTTCATCCATGTCAGTTAATTTATTCTACTGGACTGGTTCATCCATGTCAGTGACTGTTCTACTAGACTGGTTTATACGTCAGTGATTATTTTACTGAACTGGTTCATCCATGTCAGTAACATTATTCTACTAGACTGGATTATACATGTCAGTGACTATTCTACTGGACTGGTTCATCCATGTCAGTTAAATTATTCTGCTGGGCTGGTTCGTCCATGTCAGTGACTGTTTTACTAGACTGGTTCATCCATGTCAGTGACTGTTCTACTAGACTGGTTTGTACATGTCAGTGACTATTCTACTGGACTGGTTCATCCATGTCAGTTAAATTATTCTGCTGGGCTGGTTCATCCATGTCAGTTAATTTATTCTACTGGACTGGTTCATCCATGTCAGTGACTGTTCTACTAGACTGGTTTATACGTCAGTGATTATTTTACTGAACTGGTTCATCCATGTCAGTAACATTATTCTACTAGACTGGTTTATACATGTCAGTGACTATTCTACTGGACTGGTTCATCCATGTCAGTTAAATTATTCTGCTGGGCTGGTTCATCCATGTCAGTTAATTTATTCTACTGGACTGGTTCATCCATGTCAGTGACTGTTCTACTGGACTGGTTTATAAATGTCAGTGACTATTTTATTATACTGGTTCATCAAACTATTTTACTAGAGTTGTTTATCATTGCCAAATACACCATTTCATTAGAATAGACCTTGATCAAAACACATAATCTATGGTGGTAGATTAAACCAAAATTAATCTAACAGAATACAGGCAGCAATGCATTTACACCACACAATTTTATCCCAACACTGGCAACCTATTTCTCAATAACCAGTGACTTAATACAAAAATATTGCTTTTTAATCCTTTTTTTGTCCAATATCTTTATTATCCATTCAATGGTTGAGTTATGGCTCAGACACAAAACCGGGATGTATGTACATATCTGTAAGTACAGATGGGATGGACAAGCCTAATGCTATATATGTATGTCATCTCCTCTAACTTGTTTAAATGGTGCATAAAAAGTACTTAGAAAGCAATAACTTGAAAACAATAGTTGGTTTAACACAACCTCATAACTAGCAAATTGTTTGCCTATAAATAAGGCTGGGTCATAAAATGACAACCATATCATATCACCTTCAGTAAAATTTAAAAAAAAAAAAGAAGGCTGAGATTTTATACATGTAACAGCACTGAAAGTTGGTAAGACAGTCCTACCGGGCTTGGAATATTTTTTTCCACGAAGACCTTGAGAACATGAATCTGCAAATAGAAAAGATGGTTATTAAAAAAATATATTTATATATATAAAAAAAGTTTTATTGGACTGGCTACTATCAGGTGCCTAGTCACGAGCGCAAACCGATACTTACCTCCTTATATACTGGACATGCCTGGGCTCCCCCAGGAAGCCCATATTGATGCCGAGCTTAGTGCAGATGTCCGATCGACATATTCACTCTGATAGTAAGACCCCGCCCTCAGACCCTGGCTTCCAAGTAACTGGATTACAGGAGCACGCCATCAACTCCCAGCCAAATATATATATATTTATTTTGTTTACTTAAGAAATAATAAATAGGTACCTGTGTTTTATCGGTGAATAAAATACAGTTAAGAGTTCGGATGCGTAGTAATTAAATAACGAGTGCGTTTGCACGAGTGACTTAATTACTCGCATCCAAATGACTAACTGTATTTTATTCACCGATAAAATACAGGTAAGTATTTATTATTTCGATTCTAACACAACAATAACCCCATTGTTTACACTTTTATTGGGGTACTATAAATTATCTCGGAGGTCAAGGTAATCAGGCTGCTATGTTTACAGGCTGTTTCACTGGGCGCCCCCGTATGCACTCTTAGTCAAGTGACAAACTAGTTTGCGCTATATGACGTCAAACGTTCTCAGCTTGTTCAAGATGCTTAATAATGTTATATGTACTGATGCATATGATGGGTTTATATCGGGGGTGTGCACGGTTTGGGAGCATGGCAAGTATTTTGTAAAATTTCATTAAAATTACTGTTGAGTTTGTCTTCGTGACATATATTTACCAAGTGGCGTCATGTAACGTGGCGCTTCCAACGGATGAAATATACGCAGGGAATTAATGGAAGAGCTGTATTTTATCATAGAATAACATGCAGCTGTCTCTCTTCTTTGCGTATATGAAAGACTGCGGAGGTAGTGTTAGAATTAATATTAATATAAAGTTAGCTATTCAATAAATAATTAAATAATGTTTAGACAGCAACATTTGTTTTCTCTCCAGGCAGACCAGAATTGTTACATGGCAAACTTTTAACTAAATGAAACAATTAAGAACATTTCTAAATATCAACGTTTCAATGCCTTCATTCATTGAAATTCATCTACTTGTGATGTTGCAAACTTCATCATGCTCATAATGCGCACTGTCATCAGATATGCAAAGATGTCGACAGCTCCAGACAAAAATTGTAAGTATAACATTCTAATGGGCAATAACTCTAATTTGAATGAAGAGTTATGGTTCTTACACTTCCCACTCATTGCCCTCTATTATTGCGTGAAGTTTCATTCCAGTCCCATTAGTAGTTCCAAATTATGCTATGGGCAATAAAAGAGAGACAGAGGGACTGGTGAAAGGACTGGCGGACAAAGTGTTGAAAATATGATCCACCGAATTTTCTAGGGATTTTGAACATGATGTATGTGTGATCTGTAATCAAAATAGGTTTTGGTTTAAAATAATTTCTAGTTACATGAGTATCAACTTACATGTCATCTCAAAAATCCATATGTATACCACTGCCATTTCATTGAAGGCTGGAAAAGATGCTGATGCCCAAGTCTGGGCACCGACACTGCAACACACCTTATAAACAAACTGTCCGCAGTGGTATACTGAAAATATCAGTTAAAAAGCAATAACTTCCAGCAAACTGATTTGTAATAGTTGTTTATAGTATTTCTGTAAAAACACACGTATACATTTCATGCATTTGGTTTGAAATTAAAACTCAACAGCATGTTATTTCTGAATGCAAACCTTCATGGGTTAATTTTATATCATTTGTTAAAACTCTATCATAAACAAGAGCACCACTTTCGTTGTTGTAAACCTAGAACTTTGATAATTATTAGCCACAATCAATTGTAAAAGGCAAAGTTAAGTTTCGGGTTAAACTTTTTTCCAAAGGGGAATAATTCAAACACGAGGGCCAAGATGGCCCTATATCGATCACCTGAGTACTTGCCCATTATCAAACTTCTTCAAATCTCATGGTCATATACAATCTGTGCAAGATCGTTCAAGAAATGTGGCCTCTGTTGTGTTAAAAACATTGTTATAAAGACACTGACACAGTTTGGTAAAGATCAAATGCAAAATGAAGGTGGTAGAGTGTAACCCCTGGGGCATGGCCAAATGTGACCCCAGGGCTATGTGTAATATATGAGAGCTGTGTGCCTTGTGGTTTCAGAGAAGGAGATTTTTTAAGTTTTTTCCTATACCAGTCTATGTAAGTCTATGTAAAATATGTGCCCCTAGGGTCACCATTTGAACAAACTTGGTGGAGGACCATAAGCTTATAGCAAATGCAAAATATTAAACCTCTGGCTCTTGCAGTTTAAGAGATTTTTTAAGTTTTTCCCTATACAAGTCTATGTAAAACTTTGACCCCCAGGGCGGGCCAAATGTGACCCAGGGTCACCATTTAAACAAACTTGGTAAAGGGCCATAATCTTATAGTAAATGCAAAATATTAAACTCTGGCTCTTGTAGTTTTAGAAGAAGAATTTCGATTTTTTTCCTATATAAGTCTATGTAAAACTGTGATCCCGGGGCTGGACCAAATTTGACACCAGTGTCACCATTTGAACAAACTTGGTAGAGGACCATTAGCTTATAGCAAATGCAAAATATTAAACACCTGGCTCAAGCAGTTTCAGAGAAGAAGATTTTTTAAGTTTTCCCTATAGACATGTGACCCCTGGAGCGGGGCCAAATGTGACCCCAGGGTCACCATTTGAACAAACTTGGTAAAGGACCATAATCTTATAGTAATGCAAAATATTAAACCTCTGGCTCATTCAGTTTCAGAGAAGAAGATTTACTTTTATCTTATATAAGTTTATGTAAACCTGTGGCCCCGGAGTGGGGCCAAATTTGACCCCAGGGTCACCATTTGAACAAACTTAGTAGAGGACCATAAGCTGATGCTACATGTAATACATGAGAGCTCTGTGCCTTGTGGTTTTAGAGAAGAAGACTTTTTAAGGATGTTGCGATGACCTAATTTTAACAAATCTAATAAGCATTCATCCATGTGAAGTTTGGTCAAAATTGGCCCTCGCCTCGACCTCAGGTGATCTAAAAATCTACCACTCAGCTATTTCACCTGTTCTCTCATGTTAAATCGCTCAACGCCTATATATACGGTACCACTGAATTATGTTGTGCGCTGCTTTTTTTTATTTTATAGAATTCCACATTATTTTTTTTTCATTCATTTTATTCTTTTCATTATTTATCAGTTTTACATTCTTCATCTTTATTCAGATCTGTTTTCTTTATATCAACATAAATAACTGTTAACAATGGTTTATGCCAATTAATTAATCATTATTTATGATACATCAATTGCTTCTATGTGTATCGATTTGGCTGATTTAATCATCGAGATGGCCGCAGCCCATCAAGGTGTTTAAATCAACCAATGAGATGAGACCATATTCTATTTGTTTTGTAGCATGTTCATTTCACCAGTCTGCCATACTCTAACTTCTGATAACTGGTAGTTAGAGTACACAAGTCATTCTGACGAGTTTTATTTTCAATTAAATGATTTACAACTGTGCACATACAAAAGAATATGTCAGCGACTCTGCTACAAGTCTATTATTTTGTTAATTAACAAACTAGTAAGCAAAATCTCCTCTCTAATCTACCTTTCGACATTTACAGATCAATATAAAAAAATTGTTTGTGACTCCCCATAAATTTACCGCGAAGATATTCGCTTGTTGCGGGCATATTCGACACTTACATGTGGTCAAATATGTCCGCGGACAAATTGGCATGTTGCGGACACCTCTGTTAGCTTTAAATATAGTATTGTTGTAATATAATCAACAATTAGAAGGCAAATACAATTTGATTTAAACAATTCAAATATTAATTAACAATGATTTGCAAAAATGAAAGTAATGTAGAAGAACTATTGGGATGCTTTTAGTCTTTAAAAAATCAAGATTACCTTGTGCCTCTTTAGCATATGAACACTTAAATAAAATATATTACTGGAGCCTCAAATCAATACTATGAAAATTAAATTAAAATTCACCAAAACTAATAAACGTTTGAATGTGGTTTAAATGATACTTGACTGGCTTTTATCATGCCCAAATTTAAGTCTAACCAGATGTAATCAATTTATAAATTGCTGGCAGTCAAAACAGAGCAGGAGAAGTCATTAACTAAGTATTACATGACCCACTTTTTTAGAGAACCATAAAATCTTTAATCCAATATATCCACAAAGGAAGTGGGACACTATATGGCTGTTTATTGGGGGTCATTAAATAATTAACACCCCAGCAATCACATAATTGACACCTTACATATATCAAACAGGATGTATCACAGTATAGGATCCTGTCTGATAGTCAAACTGTGTAACAAACAAACAAACAGAGAGTATTTCTTATAGGTCTATTAATTACACTAAAACAAGTAAAATGCATAATTATTAACGTTATGTCTCTAATCCCATTTTTCAATATTTTCAGGTATATGTATGAACTGAGTGAATAAAATAACTGATTTGCATTAGAAAATTTCAAGATAAAATTTATAATCATTATTTAAATTCAGAAATTTACTGTTTTTTGAACATATCAAAATTATGTAATCTTTAATACTGGTACTTTCCTCATACTTATATTAAACTTAATCAAGCATTACAATTAGCACATCCATTCATTTTATTATTCCAGTATTGTTCTGAAGTTAAAATCATCTTGTAATTAAATAAAATGCAATAAAATATAGTGTTTTCAAATTTTCTTTAGTTGTAATTTTACTATTGCATGTGTTTAATATAATCAACAATTCTGTGAATTTATATTCCCCGTCAAAGTATGTTAAAGAGACATGGAAATCTTGAAGTATTTATCAATTATAATTAGCATCTCAATTTATTAATCAAGTATCGTTTTTAACTTTAAACCTGCTTCATATATAAATTAAATAAAAATATAAAAAAATTGGAGTTTGAAAATCTCACAGGTTTTAACATAATCAACATTTAGTAATTTTTATAAATTTGCAAATAGAATTTGTTTTCAATTGTTCAAATAATTATTTGAAATATGGATGTAGAAAAATTGAATTGAATTGAATTGGGATTTTAGTCGCACCAACAGCTAAGGTCATATGTCGACTTTCCAGCTTCCATTGGTGGAGGAAGACCCCAGATGCCTCTCCAACCAGGCGGTTGGTTACCTGGGTAGAACCACCGACGTTCCGCAAGCCATGAGAGCTGGCAGGGCCGCCACTCTGTTTTGGGGGACTGCGACCCACACCCTTGGGTGGGGGAATTTTAGCGCGATTTTACAGGAAAGGTGGAATTATTTTGAGGCCATAATTTTGATTATAATCATTGTTTTAAATAGCCTACATGTTTTATTTATATTAAATACAAAAAAACAACAAAAAAAAACTTCATCAATAGGTATAACACTGCTGTTAGATTTGGAAAAAAATAAGGTACGACAATAAATTCGCCGTACATGGAAGAAACGGGACACAGCCTACAAATTTCATACTCAATATTTTACGTACCAGAAGTTTTGTTTTTATTTATTTTTTTCGAGTGGGAAGTTTGGTCAAAATTAGCCAAGCGGTTTCTGAGGAGAAGTTGTTTGAAGAAAAGTTAACAACGACGGACGAAGAGTGATCCCAATATAGCCTTCGGCTCAGGTGATCTAATAAAAAGGTCAATGATGCTTAAATGAAAGTTTGTAAACATTTTAGTAACTAACAAGAAATGTCACAGTAAGTGACAAATGCCCCCGAAGTGACCTGTAAGTGTGACCTTGACCTTGGAGCAATATGAAACCAACAGATATATTTAAAAAAAAATCAAAAAAAAAAAATCAAACAAACAATAAAAATAAAATAAAATAAAATTTAAAAAATATTTAAAAAATAAATAAAAATAAAAATAAATAGAAGAAAAAAAAAATTAAAAAAATTAAATATTTTTGTCGCGACACGACTTCTTGTGGTGAGCAATTGTGCGAAGTTATTTGAAAATCCGTTGATTATTGTCCGAGTTATGAAGCGGAGACGATTGTATAGACGAACAGATTTTGAACTTTGATCTCTAAGTGTGACCTTGACCTTGGAGCCAAGGACCTGGATTTTGTGCGCGACACGTCGTCTTGTTGTGGTGAGCAATTGTGCGAAGTTATTTGAAAATCCATCCATTATTGTCAGAGTTATGAAGCGGACACGAGTGTACAGACGAACGGATTTTGACCTTTGATCTCTTAAGTGTGACCTTGACCTTGGAGCCACGGACCTGGATTTTGTGCGCGACACGTCTTGTTGTGGTGAGCAATTGTGCGAAGTTATTTGAAAATCCATCCATTATTGTCAAGAGTTATGAAGCAGACACGAGTACAGACGAACGGATTTTGACCTTTGATCTCTAAGTGTGACCTTGATCTTGGAGCCACGGACCTGGATTTTGTGCGCGACACGTCGTCTTTTTTTGGTGAGCAATTGTGCGAAGTTATTTGAAAATCCATCCATTATTGTTAGAGTTATGAAGCGGACACGAGTGTACAGAGGCGGATTTTGACCTTTGATCTCTAAGTGTGACCTTGACCTTTGAGCCACGGACCTGGATTTTGTTCTCGACACATCGTCTTGTTGTGGTGAGCAATTGTGCGAAGTTATTTGAAAATCCATCCATTATTGTCAGAGTTATGAAGCGGACACGAGTGTACAGACAAACGGACAGACAGTGCGATTACTATATATGCCACCCTTAAAAACATAAAAACAATCGAGTTTGCTGTTTGCTGAGATGACAAGTGCATAAAATTGTTTAAAAATCTTGATTTTTTTAAAAACTCACGGTGTCCCGTTAGTTTTTCTCTTAACTTGCATTTGTTCAATCATTAATATTAATTGTTAGAATTATAAAGTTCAAAGCAAATTGATTTTACATTTTACTAACTCTTTATAATATTGCACCAATAATATATTTGAAAATTCAGTAAAATAGTGAAGAAAATTGAAATCACAGTTGTTTTTTTAATTATATGCAAGCAGTTTTAAAGTCAAAATGACGCAGGATAACTAAATCGAGGAGCACATTTTAATATTTGAATAAAACTCAAGATTGCCATGTGTCCCTTTAAATATCAGATAAAAAAAACTCAGGAGTATCCATGGGAAATTTGAGTAAAATTGGCCAAGTGGTTTCTGAGAAAGAGCTGCTTAGGGACACCAATGCCCAAGCCGCTAGACGAAATTTGCCTATTAAGTTTCATGAGAGTGGGTGTTATTGTTTCGGAGTTATCGTCAAGAACGCATATTTCCATATAAGGTCATGGCGATCTGGACCTTTGACCCCCCAAAAAATTAGGGTTCCTCCTCTTACTAAGGGCAATGTACAGTTCATGATTGTGAGTGTTATAGTTTCAGAGTTACTGTCCGGAATGAGCAATTGTTTACGAACAGGCAGACATATAAAAAGTAGACAATAATCAAATCAGTAATATTTTAAGTTTTAGTAAGACAAAGGTTGGACCTAAACCTCATTATTTTTACAAGACTCTGTTAGTAAAATATCAGTAAAGACAAGATTGCTGGACAGACATAATGAGACATCATGCAATGCATAAGAACCAGCTAATTATGCATTATATACTTGCTCATTAGTCCATAATCTGAACCACACCGTAATTGAATGTTGTTTAACGGCTCATCAACACAGTATAGTTATTTAGAGCTGCCCCAGACAGAGGAATCCGGGAACCTGCCCTACTCTTATTATCGAACAGATTCCTATGGTTCTTTAACATGCTCGAAGGATAGATCGGTTTACGTCCCCATCCGACGGACGAGGCTAAGGGAAAGTGTCTTGCCCAAGAACACACCGACGGAACTCAGTGGCACCACGGAGTATGGTGAACCCAGGGCCTCCGGTTACCACACCGTAAGTAAAACAAGTTGAATTTGAAGTCAAAATGTTCTAGTTCTGAAACGTTCTAGTTCTGAAACCAAATAGAAAGGAGTGCTAGTTATTTGTGAGCATCTACTTACCAGTACATGTCATCTTCAAAAATCCATATGTATATCATGGCCATTCATCACAGCCTGGAAAAGATGTTAATGCTCGAGTCTGGGCACCGACACTGTGACAATTTGTATTAGCAAACTGCGCGCATGGGTATACTGAAAACAGCATTAAAAAAAATGCAATTTAAAGCCAAACTAATTTGTCATAGTCGTTAATAGTATTGTTGTAAAACACAAATATACTTTATGTTATTTCTTGATGCAAGCCATTGTGGGTTAAAATTCAATTATTAAATTGTTATTATTAAACAAGAGGTCAATGATTTTCAAGCTATACTGATAGGTTTTGATAGCTATATCAGCATTTCTGTGAAGTTTTATAAAAATCTGTCAAGTAGTTTCAAAGTAGTAACAAAGATGGCCACTAGCGGCCATGTTTAATGTCGGTCGAATCAAAATAATCTTCGACAAGGATCAACATCATGTCAAGCTGATCAGTTTAGAAAAAGTCCCATATCAATATCACTTATAGTTTTCAAGAAGTAGTCGCTAAAACCTTGTTTTTAAAAAAAATAATTTTTAGCCAAGGGGCCGTGTTGAATTTCCGGCCGACCTAAATTTTGCTGGGATCAATTAGACATCAAGAGCAACATTCCTGTGAAGTTTCATGAAAATCCGTCAAGTAGTTTCAGAGGAGTAGTCGCTACAAGTTTCTACTATATAACTCTTATGTAAACAAACAAAGATGGCCACTGGTGGCCATGTTTAATGTCAAATCCAAATAAATTTTGACAAGGATCAACATCATGTCATGCTGATCATTTTAGAAAAAGTCCCATATCAATATTATTTACAGTTTTCAAGAAGTAGTCTCTATAAACTTGTTTTTAAAAATCTATTTTTAGACGTGGCAGCCCTCTTGAATTTCCGGCCAACCTGAAATTTTGGTAAGATCAACTAGACATCAAGAGCAACATTCCTGTGAATTTTCAGAGGAGTATTCGCTACAAATATTTGATATTTAAACTCTATGCAGACATGTTTAATGTCGAATCAAAATAATTTTCGACTCGTTTTAAAAACAGTTCCATATCAATATTATTTAAAGTTTTTAAGAAAAAGACGCTACAAAAAAATTTGACAGACGGACAACTCGGACGCCGCACCATGGCATAAGCTCTCCTGATCTTTGATCAGTACAGCTATTAACATATAAAGATGCAGTTTTATTCAA
Source organism: Cyrtodaria siliqua (assembly GCA_037043455.1). NCBI lineage: Eukaryota > Metazoa > Mollusca > Bivalvia > Adapedonta > Hiatellidae > Cyrtodaria > Cyrtodaria siliqua. The sequence goes on from JAWPHD010001063.1 coordinate 24,717, forward strand.
TATATTTATTATAGTCTGTCTATTTGTAGATCAGTTAAAAATTACTGGTTCTGCTTAGTTTTTAGTCTGTTTTGTACTGAAAATTACCTCTCACAATGGACCATGTCACACGATACATACAGCAATGAAAAGTGTTATTCTTTGAATGCCCGTCAGCCTGCAACCAAATTACTTTCTTGCAAAGTGTTTTACGGTTTTGCATTCTTATTTGAACCCTTAAGCATAGCTTTAAATCTTGTCCTTGCTGCTATAGTTTAATATGACCAAAAGTGCAAGTGACTGTCGGAAAAATGTGCTATCAATAATGTAAATCTAGATCCCTAACGCTCATAAACATTGACTGCACATGTATGTGTGATTTTAGGGGTCAGCTACTACTAGCCAACCTATACCTGGGTGTAATTTTTGGTTTTCAGACACTTCCCACGATTGGAAATAATGTCCATTAAAATGGTCCGAACCATTAGCGGGTCTCTCTTTTTTTAATTGTTTTCATCGCTTGCAGCTCACGCTAAAAAACATCGGCAAATTTACTATTGTTTTGCATAACAAATTGGCGGTAAATGCTCAGTGAACCCTTACCAATATTACAGGGAAAAAATGAGAAACAGAACCAGATAGAAACTGTAAATAACTGGTGACGCGGTTTCATACAATCAATAAAGCGGTCTCGTGAAAAGTATGCTGTGCACCACAAAAACTCTGATTGGCAAAAATAAGCTACCAAGATACGCATCGTTTCAAAAGAAATAGCGTACCTGGAAAATTACGTCCGTATATGGTATGGAGTAAATTAAAAGAAAATGAAGACTCTGAAATATCACGTAATTTACATGGATGCGCAGTCTATCTGGAGCACTGCAGAGCTAGAATCCCCTTTATAAAGTAGGTAGAGTATGTGGCACAACTCCATATGCAGGTTTCTGAAGACATCACGCAATGCCTGAATAAACAACTAAATTAAGCCTTATATACCACACATGCATACATAAAACTCACCAAAGAAAAGAATATCATGCCGATCTAGTCATGTTCCCTCTGACATGTTTAATGTTTTTCTCTCGAAATAGCTTGCTGTCATCTGTAATCTGGTTCCATATTTCCAAGTTTATCAATTTTCTTTGGTGAGTTTATGGTATGGTATAATTCAGGGTTCAGTCAATTAAAATCCAGTTATTGTTATTTAAGCAGGTATTGGGTGATGTCTTCAGAGTTTATATGCAGTGCTCCAGATAAGCTTTCAGCACAATGTATGCATGTTTTTGTTTTTTTTACGTATTTACATTTACAAATTACAAACTTATGCGTATTTTTGTAAACATGTTTTATAAACAAGTTTTGTAAAAGGTATACTCTGTAAAAAAAGTTTTCAACCATGGCAGTGTTCGAACCCTTACAATGATCTCTGAACCTTGACATTCGACCATAACACTTATTATCTCAGTTGATAATTCACAATAGACCAACAATCAACAATAATTATCGTTTACAATGGAAGTTTGCGAAAAAATAATAATCTTTTTATTGGTTACTCGAATGTGTGTTCGCGATATTTTTTTAAAATCAAATCTTGTTTGGAATTTAATGTTTCTGGTACCAAATTAACCGGGTAGGGTAGACCTTGGTTACTAAAAAAAGATACTTAAATTCTGTCCACTAGTTTTATTTTTATATGACTCTATATACCCTGGTCCAAAACCTTTTTCACCGAGTATATATTCATTAGTCATTACCATAAAAAACATTGCATATTTCATCTCCCCCTTTAAAAAAAAAGAAGACAGAAGCAATGTTGAATGAATATATATTTAAGGGCATTATTGATTAATTTGTGTCAAATAGCTGACAAAAAAAGGCAATTTCTATTTTCTTGCAAGCATCTAACGAAACGTAAGTAAAATTCTGCACTTGACTGTCATTCAGTACCTCAAACTTCAATAAGCATCCACTGAGTTCCCCTGCGAAATTTTCTAGAACTGTGCATGAACAATTCTTGAATGTTCTGGATAGATTGTTCAAGAACTGTTCTTGAACTGTACCTAATCTGTTCTGGTACAGTTCTAGAGCAGTACGTGAACGTTAAATGAGACAAATTTTCTAGAACGTATGTTCAAGAACAGTTCTAGAACTTATGTTTAAGAACAGTTCTAGAACTATCTGTACTGGAACTGTTCTTGAACATAACCCAAGACTAGAAATTTTGTCTCATTTAACGTTCATGCACAGTTCCAGAACTGCTCAAGAACAGATGAAGCACAGTTCTAGAACTATCTGTACTGGAACTGTTCTAGAACTGTTCCAGAACGATCTGTACTGGAAGTGTTCTAGTCTCATCTAACTCAAGAACAGATGAAGCACAGCTCAAGAATAGTTCTTGAACAATCTATCCAGAACAGTTCCTGCACAGTTCCAGAACTCCCTTGGCCACTAATTTAACCTACATAGCAGTTAAAGAACAATTCATTAATTGAACCTTCAGAATGCCTGGTCATACTTGGGGAAATGTTACATATGATACTGAAATGAAATAATATCTGCAGTGCTGAATACCATTTTTCTGTCGGCAACAAAAAAAGAAAGTCAATCCGCGAAAACACATGACAATAGGGGTTTCATTTTAAAATACTGTTTCTAAAGACTACATTTAGAAATTTCATCTTTCAAATACAACTATTAAATGTATAAGATGTTTTGACACAATAAGTAATGAAAGTATTATCACAAAACACTTACATTTAATCATTAAATGATGCAAGCACAATCTTCAGTTGGACTGCCATTTAACTGCCAAAAATTCAAAAGAATGGCGTCTTCAATTTATTTGCAATTTTGTCAGAATCACTCAGGTGTCATATATTCTTTACCTACTTAAATGAAGACATGGGCTTTTAAACTGCAGATAATGTTATTATATTAAACTGTTCATGCATTAATGTCATTATCATATATTTGTTTGTTAATAGTAGTATAGATTTGTTTAATTAATGAAGATGAACACCTGCGAAACATGTTCTTAATATGTTCTTAAACATTGAACATTTTCAAGAACTATTGAAGAACATTTCAAGAACTGTAATTTTTCTTTTAACCTAATACTGTGTTGATGAGCCGTTAAACAACATTCATAAACATTCAGTTTGTTATGGAAAAACCTGTTCTGGAAATGGTGTAATAAATTATGTTGTTTTGTGGAAATACTCAAAAGATTTGAAACTGTTGAATTTTAATTTAATCAACACAAAATTTAAGTGCTACAAAATAATTGAATTGAATTGAATTGAAAGTCTTTATTTATCGAGGGTGACCCAATTAGTTTATACTAATCTAAATGTCTTTTTATACCAAGTTTATGGATAACTGTTTTCATGTCCCAGCAAAAGCCATCTATGTATACTTGGGGTGTGTTCAAGCTACTTAAAACAAAGAAATTTCAGTTTAATACCTGTGCCTGTCAGCATTACAAAAATAATGCCTTTTTCAAACGCTGTATCAGTAAGTAGTGTGACTAATAAGGGAAGATCACAATAGTTTATTAGGTGGTTAATATTGTGACTAATGCTTACTAATTTAATGTATATTTACATTTGCACAGCTGTAATCGATTTGTACCGACATTCCTATTAAGATAACATATTTGTAGATATTTTAAGCACATCTTAATTACATTTCCTATTTGTAGCATGGTCACAGACAATTCTCTTTGTTCAGACACATGTGTAAATCGTTTAATTCAAAATAAGACCTGTCAGAATAACTGTGAGAATAACAGTGAGAATAACTGTTAGAATAACTGAAATAGAGCTGAAATGGACATGCTACAAAACAAATAGAGTATGGTTTCATCTCGTTGGTTAATTTAAACACCTCGATGGGCGTAGCCCATCTCGATGTTTAAATGAACCAACTCAATGAAACCATACTCTATCTATTACTTAAAGGAATTTAGTTCACATTTTAAAGAACATTTGAAGAACTTTAAATAGAGAAGATGTTCTAAAACTGTTCTTAAACAATTTCAAGAACAAATGAAGAACAGTTTAGGAACTTCAAGGGTTTAAACTGTTCTTAATTAGTGCTTAACACTTAAAGTTTAAGAACACTTAAGAGTTAAGAACTAATTAAGAACGGTTTAAGAACCCTTGAAGTTCCTGAACGGTTCTTCATTTGTTCTTCAAATTGTTCAAGAACATTTTTAGAAAATTTTCTCTATTTAAAGGTTCTTGAACTGTTCTAAACTTGTTCAAGAACCTTTCAAGAATATCTTAAGAAAAATTAAAGTTCTTGAAATGATCTTCAATAGTTCTTGAAAATGTTCAAGAACATATTAAGAACATGTTCTAGAACAATGAATCAAAAACAGTTCAGGAACTGTTCTTAATGTTCTAGAACTGTTCATGAACTGTTCTTGAGTATAAGAACAGATTTTCGCAGGGGTATGGTTGGACGCACTCTACTTTTCTAAGCTATTAAGTTGTGTGTACGTGGGTATTCGGTTCTCCATATTTATCGGCGATTATATCATAGGTTATTAGATTTGTATGGCTAAATATTACTTGGAACGAGTTGTTTTGGAAAAGGACGACGAGTCCTGCGCCAAAACAACGAGTTCCAAGTAATATTTAGCCATACAAATTCAATAACCTTTTTATTGCATACTTTCATATTGTTTTCGATCAATGTTAATTGTATGACTATTACTTTTCGTTGTATTTGTGTTATTTTTATAGCTTTTGATGGAATTCCCATCTTGTCATTCAGTTTCATTTTGTGTGGATGATTAGTTTGCGCGAAAATGACGTCGGATGACGTCATTAAAAACATCAAGCGATTTTCTAAAGTTTGTTTACCATTTGATAACGTTAAAAACAGTGGGTGAGTGACCATTTCAATTATTTTATCAATTTCTGCCATAAAACATGTAAAAGGTTGAAAAAAAAACACGTATTTTTTTGTTGACACCATACCAAGGATTCCGTTATTTTTATTTGAAAGTAGTTCCTTATTTCTATTTCGCGGCTCTTAGCAAGCACGAGCAAAAGTTCCGGTGCAATATCAATGTGTGCAATATCGTAGAATATTGCACACTTAGCTCAATGCAAACTAAACGGGACAATATGAAACTAAGTATACAATAAATATATATATGCGTCTTATCTGGAGCACTGTATGAGCAACCACTCTTCCGGGGAATGTTTACGGACGTGAATCAAGCTGACACAGAAGCAACGAGTAATGGCTGCACATTGTTCTGCTTGCACACAGGACCGACACATCCCCTCCGAAGGCTGGCATACTTTCACACCGAAGGCTGGCATACTTTCAGAGTACCTTGCTCAAGTAAGATACTACCACACACACTGACATGATACAAAGACCCTGTTAGAGATTGCTTATCTGGAAGGAAAGCATCAAAGGTTTCGGGGGCATATAGTAATCGTACCGTCCGTCCGTCATTCCGCAGTTCGTGTCCGGACTGTAACTTCAGAACCCCCTGCATGGATTTTTAATTAACTTGGCACAAGTGATCACCATAACAAGATGATGTGTCGCGCGCAAAACCCAGATCCGTACATCAAAGGTCAAGGTCACACTTTAAGTTCATAGGTCAAACACAGGTAGGCAATTTCGTGTCCGGACCGTAACGTCACAACCCCTGCAGGAATTTTTAATTAACTTGGCACAAGTGATCACCATAACAAGCAATCTGTCATGCGCAAAACCCAGGTCCGTACCTCAAGGTCAAGGTCACACTTGAACTTCATAGGTCAAAAACAGGTACGCAATTTCGTGTCCGGACCGTAACGTCACAACCCCTGCAGGGATTTTTAAATAACTTGGTACAAGTGATCACCATTATAACAAGACAATGTGTCGCGCGCAAAACCCAGGTCGGTACCTCAAAGGTCAAGGTCACAATTGAAGTTATTAGCACAAAAACAGGTACGCAATTTCGATCACTTGGAGGTCAAAAGTCAAATTGTGTCCGGTCATTCATGGACGGATTTTCAAATAACTTGGCACAAATGCTCACCACAACCAAACAATGTGTCGCGCACAAAATCCAGGTCCGTGGCTCCAAGGTCAAGGTCATACTTAGAGGTCAAATGTGACTTTGGGGGTATTTCTCACTAACAGTGCTATTTCTTGTTTACTAATATTTCTGCACCGATATCCACAGACATATTAATAAATTTGTTATTAGGTCTGTGCAATATCAGACTAATATCGCCATGTTTTGTTGTTGCATAGACTGCTTAACTGCACATATTTTGTGTTGACGCCACATTTGTGTAATGTAGCCTCATTTGTATACCTTTACCCACTAGAATATGCAGGGTTCAAATTTAAAACTTATTTACCTGCTAAATTTGCAGATTGCAAGTAGGAAACATTAGTACTTGATAAATTGTTCAAGTAATAAAAGAAAACTACCTTACTAGGTCTCAGTCTACATGTATTCACTGAACATATTTATCTAACATGGTTATAAATAGGTGGATATAAGTAAGTATAATTATACATTATTACATTCCTGCATCTAGCTGAATGTAAAATTGTCATTATTTACAGGTATAGCAATCCTTTTAAAATGAAACAAGGTTTCAAATTATATTAATGCAAGTACCTTAATTAAAATAGCAAGTAGAAAACCTTTGCACCTGCTTTTTTATAGCAAGTGGCTCAAAATGTAAGTCAGAATATGCCAGGCGCGCAGCGTGCAATACTCATTTACTCACGTGAGTAAACTTTTCAAACGAAGGCTCAAAAAATAAAAAATCGAAATACACAATAAAAAGATGAGCCTAAAATGCACCAGAAGTCATGTACAGCGTAATGAGTACACAAATATTTATTTGACATAGTGTGTGCAGTTTAATTTTATTCAGTTATTTTGTTAGAGTAATTCTCTTAGTTGAAACGCTTCCGAGTGCTTCGTCAACTGTATCAGTTTATGTGTTAATGAGCAAATTCTGCCTTTAAATTTGATCACTGATATGTGTTTTATCATTTCTGAGAATTTAATTTATCATGTTTCTAGTCATTGAATTAACAATGTTTTTTCTTTGTATGGTGTTTTACGTCCTTTTCAACGAATTAACAATGAACTTGGACTGTAATAAAGTCCTGAATAAAAGTAAAGATTGTGCACATTATCGAGAATACTACTATAAAACATGTTTAAAATTTTGACTTGTAAGTGGAAATCCAAGCATCACAACATTTGATTTTGAAATGCCCACTTCACTTTGTTGCGGACATTAAAAGGTTGCACATTTCAAATTAAATCAATTTTGTGCATAGGTGCATGTACAGCAGTAATTGAGTTTAGGGTTATATTACTACAGGCACACATTTTATACCCGTTCCAGTTCTTAGAAAAGGGTTTAAAAAATCACGGAGCCAGTGTGCTTGCCAACTAATTTTTGTGTCCTCGATAGATCAGATTTTCTTGCATACCGGACAAGGATATCCGTCATTTTACAGAGGCTAGATATTTCCATCTCACCCTAGGGTCGAGATAAAATTCATGCGTGCCAACATCTGGTATACCGAAAAACATGCAAAACGATAGTAGCTGGCGGCGTCAATGCACAACATGTCTCTGATTTGCAAGAAAAAGAATCTATCATGTGTATTCAGTTCAAATAGGGAATTCCAACCCTCGGTATAAGTGTTTTAAGCCTCAGTTCCGATAAAAACACGTATACCGAGGGTTGGAATTCCCTATCTTCATCGGATACCCATGAAAGATTCTTATAATAAAGCAATACTAGCAGGGTTGTCTCTAATAGCCCGTAACCGGCTATATTCGCCGTCTGTTTTGAATGTGGAGCTGGCGGTAAACAATTTTTATTTATATTTTTTTTAATCAGTATAAAATATTTTGAAATTATTTCATCATCTGAAAAAATCATGAAATAACTAAAAATCCTGACCTTAATTAGCACCAAAAACATGAGATTGCATGAGACCTCATGCTTATTCGCGGGGAAGAATGCACGTCTATACACGTCTAGACACTTTTTTATATACGCGGTCTAGGTTGCATCTATAAAAGTCTGTATGTAAAAAAAGCACACAAAGACGGCAACCATTTCACAACACAGTTAATTTTACATAGCTTTGCATGTGTAGCAGGACCCCTCTGGACCTGACTGTAGAACTTGATGAATTTTCTTAAACATGTTAAAAATATTTTCTTTGTGAAACTTGATGTCTGTTGCACGAAAAATAATGAACGAGACAGATTTGTTCACCCACAGACATTTTTGTTATTAGGTCTGTGGTTCACCACAAGTTATATTTGGGGGATTATACGCCACGGGATATCTTTTAGAAAGTTTCACACACTGGCAGTGATTCCAATGAATAAATAAAAATTCAGAGACAAATTTCAATCGGATGCCATGATCAGGTTATTATGTCAGAACAGACTTCAGTACAGTACAGTACATGTACTGGTATGGTAAATGGCAAGATCGATGAATAACAAATCCTTTACCAAACGTTCCGAACGATAGCATGATACAAATATAGTGACAGTGTGATAAACGACAATATTATGTTATTTTTCCTTTTTAGCGAGCATCATATGCAGCAATATGGAACATCAGATAATAAAAAAGCAAATTTATAAGATATTTACTACAGGTGCCCCACCCACCAACTCGGCAAAGCCAACTGCCTCGCATTTAATTTCATCACACCTTCATAACCTGGAAGTATTCTAAACATATAAATCAACATAAAACAAGTCGTTGTACCACACATATTCAATGGACAGTTACCATCTTCCTACCATTGGTCGTCTTATGATGATTTGCTACACCCATCCGAGTCTGCTACTCAAAACGACATTTTGTGAAGGCTGCTTCACTGCGCATGTCCCTTCTCTTTGTAGCGTTGACGATTCTTTTCTCCAAGTACCCTAACCTAAGTCTATTTACAGTTTCTGGTAATACCATTCTATAAATCTTATTATTGAATTAATACTAAAGGAAAGATTGCAACGGCCTCAATACTATTATACAGGGTTAAAAAGATCGTTCTAAGTTACATGGACTTTTCAGATCCTACAGTATTCTGAAATCCGAACATCACGATTTGTGATTTTTAACATACTCTGTTTATTCCAGAAGCTTTTTATTTATAAAACCAAACATGTTTGAACTAAAATTACGAAAACAAGCATTTGTATGTGTTTTTATTTGATAAAATACAATAAATAAGAATATTCGTAAATGGCCCCTCCGTTTCGGAATTCGTAATTGGTTGGTTCTTCGCAAACGGCGTATAACATAGACACTCCATTGACGCTGGAGTCACGTTTATTGTTTATCTGCAACTGCTCTAGTGAATTGAGCGAGATGGCACCTGAAACAATGCAGTGATAATGAAGATCTTTAATGAGCATGAAAAAAAACTATACAATGAACATGAAATTGGTGGTGGGAGTGGGGGTGGGGGGGGGGGGGGGGGGGGTGGTTTATCCCTCTGCATACCCCATCGTAAATGAAGTGTCTGCTATAGAATTTGCGGCAAGTCTGCAGTTCTGCAGGTTAGTTTCTTGGCCCATACTTCATATTTTATCTCTACGAAATAGAGAGGATGCGCCTTACAATTGTGTACTATTGATTTTATTAATATTGAGTTCTGCTCAACCCGGGGCTAGAGGGCATGAGCGGTAGCTAGCATATTTCACTACCGCTCATGAACAGTCTCAATCAAACCGAGACTGCAATATTTCGTATGTGTCGTTTTCGGCCGTTTCCAAAGGTCCATTATTATACTCTTTTACATAGGCAACTATAAAAACTACCAAAAATACCGAACACACGTTTATGTAATTTCACGGAAGAAAAAAAATGTGAAAGACATTTAAATTGGGTTTTACGCTGCATCAACGCAAAACATATTATACGGAGCCAAATATGTATTAATTATTACCTTTAGCATGGTATTCATTTTGAATACTGATTCCAGTCAAAGCGTTAATCTTCCATTTGTAAAAAGGGTTTAAAAGATAATGCCGGTGTATGGAACAAATCTACCCACATAAAATACCTTCCGGTCATTTTGCTATGAAATAAAATGACTCCTTCTGTAAAATGTTGACTCCATTTGTAAAAGTTTGACTCCTGAAGGGGGTCAATTTTTTTACAGTAAAATAGTAGTAGAATGACCCCTAGATATTGTATTTTGTTTATATTTTATGTGCCAATTGAGCATAGTTTGTCAAAATAAACAAATTGAAACAGCCAATGGTGCTATTTTTATACACAGCTTTTGTGAGTATGGGTACCAAGATGAGTACCGATTTTTTTTTTTTTTAAATTTATTTTTTGGTAACATAGCACACCTATTATCAAATGCATAATTTATACACATATACATGTATACACGTGTTCAAAAATATATATAGTACATACTCATACTTTTAAATCATCATAAGTAAATGACACTTACAATTGTGATCTGAAAATAAACCGATTACCTGTACCAAGTTATCGAGAAGGATGATTTTCAGACTTGAATTCTAAGTAACGCCCAAATCGGTGCTCATAAATGTCTGTCACACGACCTTCACATTCTTGTTATCTTAAATATCTTAAAGGGACTATGCTCTTCTTGGTAACGACTATGATTGTATTGTATACATGGATGATTTTTAGGTATTAGGTATTAAATTATATTCAAAATATATGTGTATTGGCATTGACATCTGTTTATTGGCATATGAATCTTAGTTTCAATTGTACCCAGTAATAAAATATTTATTATTGATAACATTTTTCTTGTTTAGGTGTACGCATACATGTACTTTACCGCGAAGAGCACATCTTCTTTAATCGGTGGGCAGCATCAGAAACAAAGATTCAATGCGGAATACGTTGATATATAATACGGTTTCTCTTAAGATTGTGGGAAAATGAAGGCAGCATTTAGGATTATTGTGACGCATGAGTGTATTGGCCAATAACTATTAGCGTCAATTATCTAGCGATTATCGTATTAGCTTAATAAGATAATCGCTGAATAAGTGACGCTTAAACGTTAGAAATAAAGGTCATATGTGCATGTACATATGTGCATGTATGTGTACATCTATACATACGGTTATCTACGGAAGCACGACAGGGCATGTGTGAACAAATACTTCATGCGTTCGAGGTACTATTAAGTGCGCATGAGATAATTTGCCACCTGTGGTAGCGATACCACTCCTAATTGAGTTTCGATATGCCTTCCACATTTAGAATCTATAAAACTTCCAAAATGAGTATTGACACCCCGCTTTTGAGTATTGAATTGATTGCTCCTCCAAATTGAGTATTGATTGCTCCTCGCCATTTAGTATTGATACCCCCTTCGACGCTGAGTATCTATAATATCTCTCCATTGAGTACAAATACAAAATGGGAAGGTGTATCAAAACACAATAGTGTTGGGTATCAATACTCAGTAGGAACGGGTATAAATATTCAATGGGGTTGGGTTATCAAAATTCAGTGGGGAGGGAGTATCGATACCCATCGACACTGAATGCGAGGGGCTATCAATTTATGAGTGTCTATCAAAACTCAGTCGGGAGTGGGTATCAATACTTGTCTTGATGAATTGAGAATATGTGCCAATTTATTTCAAAATCCCTTCATGCATGTGAGAGTTATGCAGCGGACACGAACATTTTAACGGACGGAGGAACGGTCGGACAACGCCAAAACTATATCCCTCTTCGTTGGGTATAATAACATTAATAAAATAATAAAAAGAAAATAAGGATGACATTGACCTTGAAGATACAGACCCGGGTGTTGGATTCTGCACGTCGCCTCGATGAGATGGGATGTGATAATTTATTTCAAAATCCGTCCTCGCATGTGAGAACATAAACAGACTCAACAAAACCGAGTCTGCTACTTGTCTCTCTTGTTTGTGTTTGTTGCTCCCAAGGGATCACCTTTTCAGTATTTATTGACATTCACACTAGCGTTTGTTTAGTGATGCGTGACCGCCGTAAAAACTTCGTCGGGGGATAAAAAAACAAAAGTAAAACTTGTCTACAGCTAATTGGGGTGTAACGAAACCTCAGGCGTTGACATGCCGGTACAGGAGTCATTCATTGTTTCCTATGTTCAATACGAATTCTCGGTTTAGTGTAAATGGTCAAGATAGTGCCAAACGAATGACTCCGGTACCAACATGTCTAACCCTGGGATATAGTAAACTGAATGATACCTAAAGGTTGGTTGATGTTTTTTTAAGTAAAATAGATTAAATTTGCTAGGAGTCAATATTTTACAGTCTTCATATTTCTACGTGTGAAGGTTTGTAATCTTACTGGCTTTCTCGAAAGAGTCATTCCACAACAGAACAAATTACGACAGGGGTGTCATTCTAATACATCGAATTTTGACCGGGTCATTTTAATACATAGAAAAATGAGCAGGAAGTCATTATTTTATGTAGGGTCGATTTTTTTCCTTACACCAACACATAGTAATAGTGTTTAGAATTGTGCTCGCTTAAGCACATACATACATGTTAATGATTTAAACGTAAAAGTACTCTTGAAATTATGACTTTCCATGTTATTCCAACACCATGTTAGCTCTACTGACAAAGGGCAGGTGCAGAGCTTATGGGTTGGCGATTTGTCCGTTGTCCGTCGTCTGTCGTCCGTCGTCCGTTATCTTTTACCTCGTTAAGACGATAGAGCCTTCATTTTCCATCCGACCTTTACCTGTTTTGATGCGAAGTATTAGATTCATATTGATAACATACAGTTTTACACCAGGCAATGTCAAATTACACGTGCGACAAGATGAGCTATATATGTATTGATCCATGATGAGGTGCGTTCAAATATGTGAAGTTATTTTGCCTCATAATAAATGGTAGTTAGTATACTATTATCTCAAGTAGCGTTATAGTTCAGTGGATAAAGCACCTGACTTGAAATCAGAAGGTCATGCGTGCTCGAGCCCGAGAAAGAGGCTTCCTTTTTTTCTGTAGAAAGTACTGTTACTTGTGTACGATATGAACTGATCGATGTCTATACAGTAAATGATTTCCTGCGCAAGAGCGCATGTTTAAATTGCCAAACGAAATTAACGAGCTACGAATGCTTAACGGTACAACGATCAGCTTTCAGAACTTTCGTGTTTAGTTTGTTTGAAGATATATTTTTCTCCAATGACTTAACATTAAATTAAGCTCGAACATTTGTCATGACATTCCTTTTTTGTGGTGACGCTGGCTATAGCTATCTTGTCCATTTCTGTATGCTTAAAGCAAATTGCTACAATGCGACATATTACAAATTGAAATTCTACCAAAACATTGTGATCTTCGAATGGATTTAACTCATTGTTTCAATAAGTTTTTGTATAGCTTTTACCAGGGTTGATCAAACTTTGTACACCTTTGCCATAAACAGTTTATTTTTAGCCCGGCGTATAAATTACGGAAAAAAAACTCTATCTGTAATCTATCATATTGCACATTTTCAACACTTTTGTGTGAAAAGCAAGTATCCCTAGTCCGTTTCCGCAAGGTCTATAGACGTACCACGGAGCACCAACACGTCCACGTGTTACGTTACGTTATGTTGATGACGTTGATTGCGTCAGCTGCGTTATTATCAAGCATTATATCTTCTCGATATAGTCACTGTAATGTATAAATAAGGTTATGAGTAACAAACGTTTAAGGCATGTTGACAAAATAAATAAACAGATAATTCAATTCTATGCAAACAAACAAAAAATGTTAGGATACAAAAGGTACTCTGTGGGTCAATCTGTTTTGATTAAAAAACGTGAAAAAACAAAAACTAGCCCAAATTGGGAAAACACAGTTTACAAAGTTGTGCGGCAAAAGGGCACTGCTTTAAAGCTAAAAGCTGATAATGGAGAATTCCGTTACAGAAATGTGAGTCATGTGAGACCTTATTTTTGGTGTGGAAAACAAAGTCTGGGAAATGTGGAAAATGACATTGGAGATAAGCGGAACTTAAGAAACCGGATAAACATCAGCGAGATGTAGAAACAATTAGGAAAGTTCTAGTGTGAAAATGTCAGAAACAATTACCCTGCGTTGATAAACAGATAATGGACTTTATGTGTTAAAAAAAAAATGTTGATAGTATAATTATTTTACTCTATGTATTACATGCAACAAATAATTTAAATTGAGGAGGAATGTAATGTATATCTACAGCCACACCAGCAGTCGGGGCTTATTATGTGATTACCTATCTATTCAGTATATTCAAGTAGTTCTGTATTAGAGACTGAGAAATAAACATGTAAACCAATTGTCATGTTTTCAATGATATTACAGTCACCATGACATGCTACACATTTTTCATGTTTTTCAATCCATTTTGAATAGGTTATACTTAACCAGTTTTTATCAAATCCAGAAACAATTTTCCGTGTTGCATATCGAAGTTCATCAAGGCAATAGTATCGGCGGACTTTCAGAAATGACTTAACCACGGGAAAAACACGGAAGTCCATTGGAGCAAAATTAGGGCTGTACGGAGGGTGTTCGACTGCGTAGATGTCGCTCTATGGGCGGGTGCATTATTTTGATGCAAGATCACTCTATATCAACATTCGGCCGTTTTCGCCGTAATGCTTGAACATTCAAGATCTCTTGGTAAAACCTGAAAATCGGAGTAAAAAATAAGTTTTTATAAAAAAGTTTATTTTTTTATTAGTCAATTATTACGACAGAAAGGTAAAAGATAATTGTTTACTTTTTTACTAACGTAAGTTAAGTAAAAAGATCTACCTTTGAATAATATGCAGCATTTACCATCTTGTTTTCGGGCACCGCCTGACAAAGAAGCATTGCATTTCTGTCAATGAAGAGAAAACAACATATGTTTCCCTCCCGATTTATACACCCTGGCTTTCTTTGGTGGCAGGGTTAAGTGATGGAGTTTCCACACTGACGACTGGAGTCTTGTTACAGGGTCATAAACCATAGCCACGTTCGTCAGTTGTTATTATCATATCCAGAAAAGGTTCGCTTTCTTTACTGTTGCGCTGTAAAAAGTTGAAGTTCTAACTCTAATATCTGTGTGATCCTGTGTTAACAGCCGAGGCACCCATCTCGCACACTCTTTATTCATATGAAGATATTCTGTTAATATTGTGTGAACTGTCCCAAAACTACAGCCAAATGTTTGCGTTATATCACGAACAGTAAGAAGCCTGTCTGCATCGACGACGTCTTTCATGGATTCAATCAGCGTCAAATCTACCAACATCTTTCAACCACGCCCTTGATCCTCTTCTAGCGCATCTCTACCCTCTTTAAAACGTTTGTGCCATTTGAAAACAAGTGCACGACAAACAACTGGTTTAACAATGGCTTTTTGAATCATTTCTATCGTCTGTGTAGGTGTTTTTCCCAGATTCATGCAAAATTTGATAAAAAACTTTATAAAATTATTCAAAATTTAAAAACTCAATTTTGGACTGCTCCGTATTGCTGTCAATCAGTTAAGATGACAACGTACACAAGGAAGATGTATATATTCACAATAAAATAAAAACAAGGTTATGATGAGATGTAGATTGAAACAAGTTTCTCACTTTTACACTGAATAATAAATGTGTTATTGCAAAAGTCTACGTAATTTTTGATCAACCCAAGTATATAGTCCATCTTGTCGAACGTGTAATTTAACATTGCCTGGCGTAATACTGTATGTTATCAATATGAATCTAATACTTCGCCTCAAAACAGCCATATCTCGACTTGTTATTTAGCGTTTGATGAGTTTGCACTAGTTATTACATAATGCCTATTTAGTGTTAAAAATGCTACAACATACCAATAATTTGCCGTCTAGTGGTACAGCGCAATTCCTTCGAAATTTAAAATAGCAAGGCTGTAGTTCAAATCCCGTTCCGGGCAACTGTTTTTTTTATCACATATATTCTAAAGCCGTACGTTTATCGATGTACCTGTACGGAGGCTAAATAAAAATGTGAAATTGTACGCATCGATTTCTGCCTTATAATTATACCGACACACGTGACTCATTCATATTCATGAGTTATTACCAGTTAAAATAGAAACTGTGTAGCTTTAAATAAAACAATAAATAAAACATATCTACATATAAAACTCATTATTATTCTGGAAGAGGAACGTTTTTCAGTAAGATGTTCGAACAGTATGGCTAGTTTAAGTCCGTACTAGTGCAATTATACTCTACTATCGGTTTATTTGAAACTTGAGAACAACAGTTCTTGCTCTTTTTTTTTCGATATAGAATATAGAAATACATTTTGTCTTTAACAAACTGCCTTTACAAACTTAAGACATGTGAGCCAAGCACTTCTGCTTCGTTTACTCATAACCAACATCGTGGACAAGACTGACGTTGCAGTGATGGATATTTCGCCAAGAAATTCGCATGATTGTGTGCATTGTACACAAGGAACGATGACCACGCAAACAAACGATACTGAAGGAAAAAGCGTATACACTAAACAAAAGGCACAAGAGAGCCTGTGGACGCTCTACTGGCTAAATATAAAGTTTATATGTAAGGGGTCATAACTCTTTCAAAACCCATTGAACCGGAACATGGCGATTATATATGCAACTAGGCTTGGTACTGATCATCCCTGCCAAGTTTCATCGAAATCCAGCAAGAGATTCTGGAGAACTAGTATGTACGTTTAATGGGTTAAAACTCTGCCAAAATGCATTCAACTGGAACATTACAATGTAATACAAAACTAGGCTTGGTACTAATCATCCCTGCCAAGATTCGTTGAAATCCGGCCAGAGGATCAGGAAAATTAATTGGGACAAATTTTGTGCATTAAACCCTTAAAAGGGCTTAACATCATTCAACCAGAACACGGCAATGACAGGTGCAACTAGGCTGTTACTGATCATTCCCGCCAAGATTCATTGAAATCTGGCAAGGTGTTCATAAGAGAATAATGTGGACAAAGTTTGTGTATTAAAACATTTAAAGGGCCATGACTCCGCCAAAATGATTCAACCGGAATATGGCGATGATATGCACAACTAGGCTTGATACCGATTATCCTTGTCAAGTTTCGTTGAAATCCGCTAGGGGTTCAGGAGAAATAGCCCGGAAAAATATTGTATATCAAAAACGATAAAGGGCCATAACTCCGCCATATATGTAACCGTAACACGACACTGATATGCACAACTAGGCTTGGTGCTGATCATCCCTGCAAAGTTGTATTGAAATCCGGCGAGGGATTCAGCAGAACTAGTCCAGACACAATTTGTGTATTAAAACCTTTAAAGGACCATTACTCTGCCAAAATCATTCAACCGGAACACGATGAATATATGTAGGCCTACAACTAGTCTTGGTACTGATCATCCCTGCCAAGTTTCAATGAAATCCGGCAAAATGAAGGACCTTTCGTCTTAATGAGGCCAAAATGTAGCATATTAAGTAAATCAAGGACCGCGACTCCGGCGTAAATGGTCCAATCTGACTGTTTTCCGAATTTGTCCGAGCTTTCATTGATATTGACAATGATGCTGAAGGTTGGTAAAGATCTGATGAAAAATGAAGGCTGGTTTACGAACTTGTGTGATATTTCATTGATAGTAGCAATCTGGTAAAATTTGGTAAAGATCGGATGAAAATGAAGGCCGTATCGTCTTAACGAGGTAAAATGGAGCATATTTCAGAAAATCAAGGCCATAACTCCAATGTAAATGGTTCAATCTTGCTGTTTTGCAAACTTTTTCGAGCTTTCATTGATATTAACAATCTGGTAAAGATTGGTATAGATCGGATGAAAAAAGGCCCTATCATCTTAATGAGGCAAAATATAGTATTTTTAACTAAATCAAGGGCTATAACTCCGTTGTTATTGGTCCGACCTGGCTAGTTTCAAAATTTTCTAACCTTTTATAGATTTTAACAATCTGGTAAAGCTTGTAAAGATCGGATGGAAAATGAATCCCCTATCCAATTAACGAGGCTAAATATAGCATGTTTAACTTAACCAATGCCATAACTCTGGTTGTTACTGGTTTAATTTGGCTGTTTTTCAAAGCTGTTGAAGCTGTCATTAATATTAATAATCTGTTGAAGTTTGGTAAAGGTCGGATGAAAAATGAAGGCTCTATCATCTTAAAGACGTAAAAGTTAACGGACGACAGACGACGGACAACGGACAACTCGCAATCCCTTGGCCAGTAGAGCTAACTTGGTATTGGAATAACATAGAAAGTATGTTTACGTTTAAATCATTAACACGTATGTATGAGCTTAAGTGAGCACAATTCTAAATACTATTACTATGTGTCGGTGTAAGGAAAGAAATCGGACCCCCATAAAATAATGACCGCCTGGTCATTTTTCTTATATCAAAATGACCCCGGTCAAAATTCTATGGAGTAGAATGACATCCCCGTCATAATTTTCTGTCGTAGAATGACTCTTTCGAGAAATCCAGTAATATTACAACCCCTAACACGTAGAAGTATGACCTTGTAAAATATTGTCTCCTAGCAAATTATTATATCCCAGGGTTAGACATGTTGGTACCGGAGTCATTCATATTCATTCATTTGGCATTATCTTGACCATTTACGCTAAATCGAGAATTCGTATTGAACATAGGAAACAATGAATGACTCCGGTACAGGCATGTCTAAGCCTGAGGATTCGTTACACCCAGTTAGTTGTAGACAAGTTTTACTTTTGTTTTTATCCTCCGACGAAGTTTTTACGACGGCCACGCATCACTAAACAAACACTAGTGTGAATGTCAATAAATGCTAAAAAGGTGATCCCTTGGAAGTTTTATTGTGTCTGTTCATGTTCTCAAATGCGTGGACGGATTTTGAAATAAATTAGCAAAATTTCCCATCTCATCGAGACGACGTGCAGAACCCAACACTAGGGTCTGTATCTTCAAGGTCAAGGTCATACAGGTAATATAATTCTTATATGCGCTTTGTATAAGGTATTTTATGATCTCTAAAAAAATCCTTATTTACTCTTTATTATTTTATTAATGTTATTATACCCAACGAAGAGGGATATAGATTTGGCGTTGTCCGACCGTTCGTCGTACGTTGAAATGTTTGTCTCCGCTGCATAACTCTCACATGCACGAAGGGATTTTAAAATAAATTGGCACACATTCTTAACTCATCAATACAAGTATTGATACCCACTCCCGACTGAGTTTTTGATACACACTCATAAATTGATAGTCCCTCGCATTCAGTATCGATGAGTATCGATACTCCTTCCCACAGAATTTTGATAACCCCTCCCCATTGAATAGTTATACCCGTTCCTACTGAGTATTAATACCCCACGCTATTGTGTTTTGATACCCCTTCCCATTTTGTATTTGTACTCAATGGAGAGATATTATAGATACTCAGTGTCGAAGAGAGTATCAGTACTAAATGGAGAGGAGCAATCAATACTCAATGGGGATGTTTTATCAATTCAATACTCAAAAGAGTGGTGTCGATACTCAATTGGTAGGTTTTATAGATTCTAGATGTGGAGGGCATATCGATACTCATTGAGGAGCGGTATCACTACCACAGGTGGCAAATTATCTCATGTGCACTGAAGTAATAGTACCTCGAACGCAGAAATATTTGTTCACACGTGGCTTTTCGTGCTTCCGTAGATAACTGTATGTATACATGTACACTTACATGCACATATGTAATTGCACATATGGCCTTTATTTCTAACGTTTAAGCGTTCTAACGTTTAAGCGTCACTTATTCTGCGATTCTCTTATTAAGCTAACATGATAATCGCTAGATAAGTGACGCTAATAGTTATTGGCCAATAGACTATTGCGTCACAATAATCCTAAATGCTGCCTTCATTTTCCAACAAACTGAAGAAAAACCGTACTATATATCAACGGATTCCGCATTGAAACTTATAGTCATTCTACTACTGGTTTACTGCAATAAATTGACCCCCTTCAGGAGTCAATCTTTTACGAATGGAGACAACACTTTACAGAAGGGGGTTATTTTATTAAATGGCAAATGACCTGGGGATAATTATTTCATGGGGGTCGATTTTTTCCATACACCGGCATTATACTTTAAACCCTTTAAGGTTATAATAGCGTAAATGAATCTCCATTGCCCTTCCATAGTAAAGTTAGAATGTTGACAACCTGTTAAAACTCAAACCTCGTTAGAATTCTGGGAAACTTACTTTATCATGCAAGTAAACATGTCTGCTATTAAACATCAACAAGGAAATAGGGGGTTTAATATCTTCTAAGAAACATTTCTTCAGTTGTATACTAACACCGGGTCAAAGGTCAACACTATTTTTACCCCTTGCAATTTCATACCCTGTCTACTTTCACTTCTCAAATTTATATCAAAAACTGTCAAAAACATGATGAGCTGCATTTTCAAATATGAATAACATGTCCAGAATAATCCGGCTGATTTAGTGGAATTAAACCTTCAACAGTACAAATGGAAGATTACCGGTTTGACTAGAATCAGTATTAACAAAATGAGTACGATGCTAAACGTAATAATTAATACATATTTGTCTCCGTATAATATGTTTTTTGTTGATGCCGCGTAAAACCCCTTTGCTTACATATTTTTTGTTTCTTCCGTGACTTTACATAACCTTTCGGTATTTTTGATAGTTTTTATAGTTGCATATGTAAGGCGCATCCTCTATTTCGTAGAGACAAATGTGGAGTATGGGCCTAGAAACTAACCTGCAGAACTGCAGACTTGCCGCAAATTCTATAGATGACACTTCATTTACGATGGGGTAGGCAGCGGGGTAGAACTCCCCAACAAGTTCATGTTCATTTTATCATTTTTTTTATTCATGCTCATTAAAGGTCTTCATTATCACCCCTGCATTGTTTGAGATGCCATCTCGCTCAAATCACTAGAGCAGTGGCAGATAAACAATAAACGTGGCTCCAGCGTCAATGGAGTGCCTACAATAGATTTTGCAGCAACTCTGCAGTTCTGCAGGTGAGAAGGTTCTAGGCCCATTCTCCATATTTTTTCTCGATGTAAATGGAGAATGGGCTTGGCATGTTCATTCTTGTCGCCATATAACCTTTGATGTGTTGGTGCGCCTTAAAACCCCAATTAAATTCAATTCATTTACGATGGAACCACGATCCCAAGTTTACAGACGCATGGTCATCATGAAGACTTTCAATACGAATGACAAAAAGGCAAAATGAACGGAGGGGTTTACTTTTAATATGGAGACAGTCTAGAAGTGTCTGGGCCTATATAGACTTTAATTAACACAGACGGACGTATTTCTCTGCTGATGTGAACTTCGAGCAAGTCGTGTTACAACGGTTAATATGTAAGACATAACAAGTATGCCATGAATATGAATATGTCTGGTAAAACAATTGAATTGGATTTCGTAGTCGCGACTATTCCTGCTTCTACTGGTGGAGGAAAACACCTGGGCTTGAATACACCAACATCCTTGAGAATATTCTTAGACTTAAGCCCAAGTTTGCAAATTTCAATACCACATATTTCTATAAGTTTAAAGGATAAACGTTCATAAGAAGCTGCTATGTATAAATATGATAAATGCTAATAAATAGCAAGTTCATACGATTGTTTATCTATGAAGGTCAGGGGAATATTTGTGAATGCAATTTTAGTACTTGAGCTCAAGTCTAAGAATAGTCTGATGAATGGTTGGTGAATTCCAAGCCAGGTGCCCTCCGGGCAATTTTCATGAACGGATGTACACCTGTCGTGAGTAGAATCCGAGTTACGCAAGCCAGCTGGATATCTTTCTGATATAAAGGTTCCTGGGCTCATCAGGTATCCAACCAAAAGCAGTGACGGGCAAGTGATTTCAAGTCATAGACTGTAACCAATTGGTCACGAAAGCCCTATTTGTTAAGACAAATTGTTCGGAAAGCGTACTTGAAAATCCATTTATTTCTCCGTGACAACTTGGTTTCTTAAAGGGAATGTAGCGCCACTGCCAAACAAGCTTTATTACTGAGAGTTCTGACAAACTTGAAAAAGGGTGAAAGAATTATCAAAATCGGATGATAAACAAAAAACATATGACCATTTAAAGGTTGTTCTAAAACGAATATGGGAGCCGTCATTTTTAGAACTATGACGTCATAGTTCCAAATTACCATATATGGAATATTGATCAAAATCATTTAAAGAAAAGAAAGTATGCAAGAATGAATGCAAAATCCTTTACTGGTAATATAAAGCATTATTGCCATTAAGTATACATATTTTTCATAAATTAGCTGTCATTTTTCCCTATTATTCAGTAATTTTTCATATTTATAAATATTCTATATATGGTCATTTAAAACCGTGATGTCATCCCTCTTAAAATGGCCGCTTCCATATCCGTTTCAACAGAAACTTCAAATGATCATATCTTCTTTGTTTATCATCCGATTTTGATAATTCTTTGGCCCTTATTCGAGTATTTCTCTCAATAATACAGATGGTTTGGCTGTGTCGCTACATTCCCTTTAAGGCTTGTTATCGAGGAAGTTGATTGTGAAGCAAACAAAAGGTGATAATTGCTGAGATGATTTGACCTGTGACACAAATAATTAAATTGTGACACGTTTGTTTATTTATGTTCTTGTTCTGATTTTCATGGTAAATTAAAGGGAATCTAGCGCCACAGCCAAACAAGCTTTATTACTGAAAGTTCTGAAAAACGCGCGGTCGACTAGCTTTTCTTCGTAGAAATATATTTTTTTCCGAACAGATAAAAGATATCCGAAAAATAGAGTTACCTATTATAAGCATGTAAGCCATATTCGAGCGGGCATACCCCGAGACGTTCGGGAACGGGAAAAATATCTATATTATACTAAAGTACGACCCCGCAACTTGGGTCAGAAGCTTCGGCGTGTCCAACACTCACCATATTTTGGTGGAATGGACGAATAATAGATTCGTCTAGGGCTATGACATATTTGTTTTTTCTTGTGTTTGCATATAAATCATACCTAGATATAATAAAAGTACGTAAATTCGCTCAGTACTATCAAAACTTAGGTTACAAACTGAAACAGGACGTTGGCACAAACCACAAAAAATACCTGTAAATGAAAGAAAATGCATCGTGTGTTATAAACTTGAAGATGAATTACATTTCGTCATGGAATATGCACTATTTAATGAATTAAGACAGAAGTACATTACAAATTATTTCTGGCGAAGACCAAATATTCATAAATTCATCGAATTGTTAACAAATGAAAAACGAAAACATTATCAAGAACCTGGCAACATATATGTTTAACAGTTTCAAAATTCGAAACGAACTTAACTATATTAATTAATATCTATATATGCACTCCCATATTTCTTTAACAAACCATATTGGCAAATATTAATTAGACGCATATGTTTATATTCCATTTTCATTGTGTAACTTGTTATCATTATATTGATATTCATAACTATATGTATTGTTTGTTAAACATTTAAATATTTCATAATCCTAAACTGTAACCTGCCATTGTCTATACGTAAATAGGTTATGTTAAAATGTATACTCATGGACCAAATGGTCTTTTGTATTATTGATTCTAACACGATCTCCGCAGTCTTTCATATACACAAAGAAGAGAGGCAGCTGTATGTTATTCTACGATAAAATACAGCTGTTCCATTAATTGCCCTCGTATGTTTCATCCGTTGGAAGCGCACGTTACATGACGTCACTTGGTAAATATACGTCATGAAGACAAACTCAACAGTAATTTTAATGAAATGTTAATTACAACAAACTTGCCATGCTCCCAAACCATGCACACCCCCGATATAAACCCATCATATGCATTAATACACATATAACTTTAATACGCATCTTGAACAAGCTGAGAACGTTTGACGTCATACAGCGCAATCTATATGACGTAAGCAATGACTTAATTGTTTGTCACGTGACTACTAGTGTATTGAAACGCAAAACTTTGCATACGGGGTCGCCCAATGGAACAGCCTGTAAACATAGCAGCCTGATTACCTTGACCTTCGAGATAATATATAGTGCCCCAACAATAGCGTAAACAAGGGGGTAACTGTTGTGTTAGAATCGAAATAATAAATACCTACCTGTATTTTATCGGTGAATAAAACACAGTTAGTCGTTCGGATGCGAGTAATTAAATCACTCGTTCTAACGCACTCGTGATTTAATTACTACGCATCCGAACTCCTAACTGTGTTTTATTCACCGATAAAACACAGGTACATATTTATTATTTCTTAAATAAAGATATCTAAAAGAATAAAATCCATATATGTACAACATGTGTGAGACATGTCACAGTACTACACATACACGGTCTCTCGCAAATATAAACAACCATGTCACACAGTACTACACATACACGGTCTCTCACGAATATATATACAACCATGTGTACGTAAACAATACATTTGGAAATGAAAAGCCTAACGACGATCGTTTAAAGCGTATTAAAAATCATATTTACAATGATCGCGTTAGTGCGAAAAACATATAAACACAGGGCTCTATCTCAGTTACTTAATTAAATATGTAAACACGGTCTATCACCAATATATATGTATAACCCTGAGTGAGATATGTCACTGTACTACACATACCGGTCTCTCATCAATATGTGTACAACCATGTGTACGTAAACAATACATTTGAAAATGAAAAGCCGAACGACGATCGTTTAAACCGTATGAAAAATCATATTTACAAATGATCGCGTTAGTGAGAAAAACATATAAACGCAAGGCTCTATCTCAGTTACTTAATTAAATGGACCCTGTGCAAAATTAAACAGGTTTCCTTCATGGTGAACATGTATGACAAAATATGATGATTGTGTAAATCCTGCAATAATCGTGTAAGGTAGATCACCTCTCTAGTATGGATAACCATATGCATGTGTAACCCTTATTTACCTGGAAAAAAAAACACGTCATATTCATAACGTGTAACCGGCTTCTCTACAGTATGCATACACATGTGTTCCTTTATCGTAGTATGCATATGGATGTGTTACTTATCTGCAGTATGCATACGCATGTGTTACTTTATTTTCAATATATATACGCATACGTTTCTTTATCTGCATTATGTATACGCATGTGATCCTTTCTCTGCAAAATGTATACGCATGTGTATTTTGTTTTGCAATATGACTATGCATGTGTTTCTTTCTCTGCAGTATGTATATGCATGTGTTCCTTTCTCTACAGAATGCATACGCATATGTTCATTTCTCTGCAGTATGTATACGCATGTGTTTCTGTTCACAGCTGATCTCATCGGTACGACTACAGATAAAGATTATTACGATCTGCGACTGCCTGCCACACCACGTACTTCAACAGCGTCTAGCCAGGGTATAAGCATGTGTAGTGTTCCATGCTCAGACCATCTGAATGATGGTTCATATTATTATAAACGTTAACAGCCTATGTGCACATCTGTTTGAGACTGCATAAATGACATGTCACTAATTCCTACACTTGAAAGGTTTCTCGCTGGTGTAAATATGCACATAGAAAGTTGATCAGATGTGATCGCAAATACTTTTTTACACAACTGCCTCGTATATCTTTTATCGCCAGAATGTAAATTCATAGGTATATTGAGATTACATCGACGAGTGAATGCCTTTTCACTATCTGTATTTTACGACTTCACACCAGTGTATTCTTACATGTGTGATATTTACTCAAATTGAAAATTCATTGTTATACAGTTTCACGTAAATAACGTATCCCATTCTGTACATGTATGTGGCTTCTCACTAGACAAGTGTGGATTACCACAGTGAGAGTTTCTCGGTGTGCGAATGACTTATCACATACTGTACATGTATACTTATACGAATGTGTCTACTGAGATACGCTCAATGTCTAAATGCCTCGACACTTACAGTACACGTATACGGGATCCCTCCAGAGTGTTAGTATGTGACGTTTGAGACTTCCTAGTTGAGTGAATGATTTAAATTATCACATTTAGTACATGTATACGGCTTCTCTCCGAGTGTGTTAGCATATGACGTTTGAGACTTCCTAGTCGTGTGAATGATTTATCACATATAGTACATGTATGCGGCTTCTCGCCAGTGTGTATTAACATGTGAGTAATGAGATTTCGTCGTTCTGTGAACGACTTGTTACAAAGTGCACATGTAAACGGCTTCTCTCCAGTGTGTATTAACATGTGAGTATTGAGATTTCCTCGTACTGTGAATGACTTGTTACATACTGCACAGGTAAATGACTTTTCGCCAGTGTGTATTAACATGTGAGTATTGAGATTTCCTCGTGATGTGCATGACTTGTTACATACTGGACATGTAAACGGCCTTTCGCCAGTGTGTATTAACATGTGAGCATTGAGATTTCCTCGTTCTGCGAATGACTTGTTACATACTGCACATGTAAACGGCTTCTCTCCAGTGTGTTTTAACATGTGAATTCTGAGACTTCCTAGCTGTGTGAATGATTTATCACATTTAGTACATGTATGCGGCTTCTCGCCAGTGTGTATTAACATATGAGTATTGAGATGTCGTCGTTCTGTGAATGACTTGGTACATACTACACATGTAAAAGGCTTCTCTACAGTGTGTTTTAACATGTGAGTATTGAGATGTCGTCGTTCCGTGAATGACTTGTTACATACTGCACATGTAAACGGCTTTTCTCCAGTGTGTATTAACATGTGAGTATTGAGAGTTCCTCGTAATGTGCATGACTTGGTATATAACGGCTTTTCGCCAGTGTGTATTAACATGTGAGTATTGAGAGTTCCTCGTAATGTGAATGACTTGTTACATACTGGACATGTAAACGGCTTTTCGCCAGTGTGTATTAACATGTGAGTTTTGAGATTTCCTCGTTCTGTGAATGACTTGTTACATACTGGACATGTAAACGGCTTCTCGCCAGTGTGTTTTAAGCTGTGTCGTATGAGATAGTGTTTATGTGCAAATGTCTTGTTACATACTGTACATTTAAACGGATTTTCGCCAGTGTGTGTACGCATGTGATTATCGTGAATGTCTCGTTGACTGAATACGCTGTTACATAACGCACACGTAAATGGATTCTGGCCTGACATGTTGCACTCTTCGCAATCGAACTCGTTCTTGTCAGTGTACATACACTCGTGTTGGTATGACTCCGATGACGTGGTCAGCGTTTTCTTACAAGCATGGCATTAATACATGTATTGTCAACAGTACTTGGAGCATGACTGTCTTTATATTTTCTGACTGATGACATGACGATTTAAAGCGTTACTGCAGTATGCAACTACGTACACGTATAACAATGCTCTTGCCTCTGTATATCCACTTTCTCTACAGCACTTTTATTTAATATATATAGTCTTATAACAATCGACCCATAACAGTCACTATTTGTGTAAACGTCGTAAAGTCAGTTGATTTCCCACACATAAATACACGTAGTATGCACGAAAGGTAGACGTTAAAATTCAATTCACTACAATGTATGGCAGGGTAACTGACCGTGTTTTAGCATGATTTCATCCTCGTGGAGAGCATATCGTTTTTTCTCGAATCAATGACACCCTTCTGGTAAGTATACAGTAAACAGTTGATGTTTTACATCTTTCATTATCACCACCTGCAAAAAGAAAAAATCAGACGCCAATTAGTTAATTTTATACAGTTACATGCACGTGATAAGTTGCCAACATAAACAAGTAGAGAACAGAATCTGATTGACGTAACTTTGGTAGGGAAAGATTGAAGGTGTGTCTCAATTACACCAGCTATACAGGCCTGTCGGTTACAGTGAATGGCTCTAAAAATAGCACATGTAATCAACTCTCTCTACATGCAGACGACGCGAAATTTTACGTACAAACCAGCTAGGATTAACGTTTTTTCATGATTCCAAATCATTTCCTTGAAACTATGTATTTTCTGTTTATTCATTGGAACTGTGAAACGTTTTTTTCCCAGTATTATCCATGTTTCACGCTTAATTCACTGTTAGTTTATTCTAATTTCCACAGCACTGTTTATCACATAAAAATGCTCTGCTATGAACTTATTCGACCAAATAAATGTTACCTGATGAGTATCATGGCTAAACAGAACTTCACACTGCCAGCAAATAGTTCATGATAATTTTTATATTAGTTTACAGTGTTGAAGGAAATTTAATTGTCAATTATAGTCGGTCTTGAGAAACAGTATATGTATACGGAAGATCTCTATAATTTGGACATTTTAAGATGACTGTGTTGAAAATGAAGGATAACTGTACAAATTGTTATAAGGAATGGCTGGACATGATGAAGATAATACGATAAGGAAGTACATAGTTTATAATTATGACTAAGGAACATACATCACTGAGGAAATAGTAAATTCAATCTTCATGGGTGGTATCCGTGACGTAATAAACCACTTCTTAAATCACTGGTGGGATATAAAAGTGCATAATTATGTTTCTGGTGCTGATGTTCAATGTGAAAATGGTAGCGAGGATTTGTTATCAGGGACACATGAACAGTCACAGATGCAAATGTCGCACCTTAGAGTACTACTACAGAGATTCACACACAATATAACTACTGCCTATCTCAAAGCCATAGCGCTGAGTGTCGTCTGCTAAAGACTAACAGTGCATCTGTGTACACTTCACAGTTCATGACCCCAAAGGCTCCTCCCCTATATTTTCAAATTTCTGTCAGTTAAAACCCAATTTGAAACAAGGAATAAGAAATATTTTCACACAAGCATTATTTTACCAATACGACTGTTTAATATCAGTTTACTTTTGTGCGAAGTTTTTATGTAGTGGAACTTTCAATATTTTGAAATACGATTCCCTGATTTAACCTGCACACATTTATATAAAAATAAAACCTGCCCTAGCTCCACCCAGTGGCTTTTATACGGTAGTTGGACCTTAACCTGTTTGAAAATCGGCCTAATAGAGGTAATCAACTAATAAGAATAGCAACTGACCTAAATTCGGAAACAATGTAACACATCTTTTTCTGAGAACACAACAAGTGCGAACAGCTTGTCGAAATATGTTAATCGTACCCAGACACAATACGGAAAACACATGCGCAATACTCCGAAGACACGAGGAAAAACTTTGCTGGAACTGGAACACAAATATCTGCCACTCGAACAGAAACACAGTGCATGCATAGTGTGTCTTTGTACTTGAGAACGTCTTCTTTATGTCGGCATTATATAAGCACCCATCCCAGCCACGTACGCACCATCTCAGTGTGTCGGCATTATATAAGCACTCATCCCGGCCACGTATGCACCGTCTCAGCGTGTCGGCATTATATAAGCACCCATCCCGGCCACGTATGCACTATCTCAGTATGTCGGCATTATATAAGCACCCATCCCGGCCTCGTATGCACCATCTCAGTTTGTCGGCATTATATAAGCACCCATCCCGGCCACGTATGCACCATCTCAGTATGTCGGCATTATATAAGCACCCATCCCGGCCACGTATGCACCATCTCATTATACACGAACATATTCCACATTTTATCCGAAACTTTGATAGGTTTTCCTTTTAATATATTGTATACTGTAATACATTATATCTCCGCATAATGCATTTTACAGCTATATGATGTATTTGTATACACACCTGTTTTGTTATTGGATTTACGGTATGCGTACTGAAAAATAACATAATACTTCTTATTTGTATATTTAAATGCACAAACAGTAAACAGTGTTTGGGTGTGGTACTTTTTCTTATTTCGTCAACTAAATAAAACACACTTTGGCAAAATCTGTATGAATGTGTTGTCTGGTCAAGTTTGTGAATTCTTTAAACTCTATGTTATGAGTATATTGCCACCACACCACTCTAATATATACGCGGGTAATAAATGAGTATCTCGACCAACATAAGAAGTATTATCACTCACGGTTTTAATCTGAGGGATGAAACAGATTACTGATCACTATACAATATATATGTACTATTGTTCAATTATTATTCATACCACGCACACAGGTTAATTTGCCGTAGATCATATTGACGTATCACGTACAAATGTTTAGTTCGCCCTAGATCATACCCACGTGTCACTATTTGTATTCAACTTTCGTTTTATACTAATTTAAAAACAGGTTGCTCCGAAAAATTATAAAATGCATATGCAACAAAGCATTGCATTGTAAATTTCGTTACACACATACATTTCTGAGTGACCCTTCATGCACAGTATATACACGCTAGCCATGTTCTGACATATTTGACAATGTTACCTCATAAAAACATAAACATCGAGGTGCAAAACATTAAATATTACTGACTTGATGACTGTATACTATTTTTACACATGCGGAATTCATTTTAATAACAAGAGCGCCGCCTAACGGGGAATTATAAGCCCGTTTCCTAAAGTTTTTATGTTAGAAGCATTCCTAGATGTCAGGTCAAAGTAACCCTTACCTTTGACCTTCTAACAAAAAAAACCTGATAAGGGAGGTTGTTTAACCAAGAGCACTATTTGTATAAAGTTTTAAGACTGTAGATCAAACATTCGTGAATAACAGCGTGGGAAGGAATTTGTCATGATCAGGTCACAGGGACCTTGACATCTAACCTACCTAGCTTAAAATTAATAGAAGTTGTTGTTTTAACATGAGTATTATTTCTGTAAAGTTTCAATTGTAGGTCTAGTAGTTACAAGTTACAGTGAGGATATGTTTTAGGATTCAGTCATTCTCAGTTTTCAAGACTGTAGATCAAACATTCGTAAATAACAGCTGGGAGGTCGTTCTCAGTTCAATGTGACCTTGATGACCTACTGAACCCAAAAGTAATAGGCTTCCTCCTCATATTTCCAAGATTGTCATTGCAATGTGTATGTCCACATGAAGACAAAATGACCTTGACCTTTGACCTACTAAACAGAACATGATAGGGTTCCTCCTCTCACCAAAGGAAATCAATCTACAATGTTTCACGAGTGTAGGTATTCAACTCCTGGAGTTATCACTTGGAATATGTACTGGTGACCTTGATCTTTGACCTAGTGATCCCAAAAGCAACAGGGTTTTTCCTCTGACCACACACAATGTATCTATGAAGTTGCACGAGTGCGAGTGTTATTGTTTCACAGTTATTTGGCAAAATGCTTATTTCCATATAAGGTCTTGGTGACCTTGAAATGTGGCCTACTGACCCCAAAGACAATAAGGTTCTTTCTCTTGCCAACTTCAATGCACATGTGAAGTTTTATCGGTGTGGGTATTATGGTGATGACGTTATCGCGCAGAATGCATATTACCACATAAAGTCATAGTGACCTTGACCATTGACCTGCTAACCCCGATGAAATACATTATTTTCTCTTACCAAAGTTTCATGAGTGTAGGTATTATGGTTTTGAAGTTATCCCACGAAATGCTTGACCTTTGACCAAATGACCCAAAATCAACAGTGTGCCTCCTCTCATCAAAGTCAGTATACATAGGAAATTTCTTGAGTGTGTGTGTTATAGTTTCACAGCTATCGTCAGTAATGCCTATTTCCATATAAGATCATGGCCAACTTGAGCTTTGTCACACTGAACCATAATCAATAGAGTTCCTCCTCTCACCAAAGGCAATTTACCTATGAAGTTCCATAAGTGTGGGTATTATGATTTCGAAGTTAGAATGTCTATTTCCATATAAGGTCATGGCGACCTAGACCTACTGATCCCAAAAGAAATAGGGTTCCTCCATTCACCTAGGGCAATGTACATAAGAAGTTGTATGAGTGTAGGTGTTACGGCTTTGAAGTTATTGTGCGGAAGGCATATTTCCATATAAGGTCACTGTGACGATGACTCTATTGTTTTGGGGTCAAAGGTCAAGGTCACCGTGACCTTATATAGACAAACGCGTTCCGGATGATAACTTGGAAGGAAATAATCCACTTATGCTTTCAATATATCTAAGCCTGCTCTAACCATTTTTATATTTATGTTGTAATATATGGGATAAAAAGTTAGTGTATGCCACATATGCTTACAGTACACTTCAGCATCGAATATCTCCGACAAAAACCTAGTTGTATATACACATTTGAATACTTACTATGACTTGTTTTATCAGAAGCGTTGGAGATTTTAATTGTATCTATACGCAGTCATTTATTTACACCCCCCTGACCCATGCCCCCAGCTGGTACCCGTTTTTTCGATATCCGGGCTATTTGATGAAGAAAAAATTTTTTTTTTTTTTTTGGAGAACCCCATAATCTTCTTTGGGCAAATATTTAAGTGTCTGCTTTGTGTTCTTGTAATTTCTTGAAAGATGATAACGTTAAAATAATCTCCTAAGAAAAATTATAATTAATGAATAATAAAATAAACTACCTAGAAACGTTCGACAAAAGGCCGTGTGCCATAGGGCGAGCAAATATAAAAACTTATAGTAGGATGATAACTTTGAAACTATTACACATACACCGTGAAAGGCCAAGGTCACTGTGACTTTTGACCTACTGGCCCCAAAAGCAACAGGGTTCTTCCTTTCAACAAGGGCAATATACCTATGAAGTTTTATGAGTTAGGTGTTACAATTTTGAAGCTATTATGCGGAATTCATATTTCCATATAAAGTCAGTGACCATGACCTTTGACCCCAAACGCAAGTGTTCCTGCTTTCAACAAGGGTGATGAACCTATGAAATTTCATGAGTGGTTTGGAAGTTATCACGTATAATTCAGATTTCCGTATAAGGTGACGGTGACCTTGACCTATGACTTACTGACCCCAAACATATTAGGGTTTCTCCACTCACCATAGGCAATGTATGTATGAAGTTTTAAAAGTATAGGTGTTTCAATTTATAAGTTATCATGAGGAATGCATTTCTTCTATATAAGGTGACAGTAATTTGACCTTTGATCTACTGACCCAAAAGCAATAGGGTTTCTCCTTTCATCTAAGGCAATGTACCTATGAAGATGTAAGTGTGTAGGTGTTACGGTTTTGAAGTTATTGTGCGGAATGCATATTTCCATATAATGTCACTGTGACATTGACCTTTGACCTCCTGGCCCCAAAAACAATAGGGTTCCTCCTCTCATCTAGGGAAATGTATCATTCTATGAAGTTTCATGAGTGTAGGTGTTATGGTTTCGAGGCTATCATCCGGAATGCGTTTGTCTATATAAGGTCACGATGACCTTGACATTTGCTCTACTGAATCCAAAAACAATAGGCATCCTCCTCTCCCCTAGGGCAATGTACCTATGAAGTTTCATGATTGTAGGTGTAATGGTTCCGGAGATCGTCCGGAATGCGTTTTTCTATATAAGTTCACGGTGACCCTGACCTTTGACCTACTGGCCACAAAAACAATAAGGACCCTCCTCTCACCTAGGGCAATGTACCTAAGACGTTTCATGAGTGTAGGTTTTAAGGTTTCGAAGTTATCATCCGGAATACTTTTGTCTATATAAGGTCACGGTGACCTTGACATTTGACCTACTGATCCCAAAACAATAGGGATCCTCCTCTCACTGAGGGCAATGTACCTATGAAGTTTCATGAGTGTAGGTGTAATGGTTTCGGAGTTATCGTCCGGAATACGCAATTGTTTACGGACGGACAGACGGACGGACGGACGGACATACAACTCCATACTATAACACGTCCCATTTTTCAAACGGGCATATCAAAAAGGGATATGTAAAACCTACGTTTTACTTAACTGCATTATTCTCAAAAACAAGTAAGGTGACATATATATATATATATGTCTTTTATTTCATTATCGTTAAGTACCGATATTTGCTAACAACGCAGAAGTTTAAAAAAAACGAGTCAAAATGTATATTTTTTTCCGAGGATCTACAATGCAGTACAGGTAATATTTTCCTCTTTCCCCTATATATCAAGCATTATTTTACATATTTACATATATATATAGAATAGGATCATATATAATGAGCTTGAATAAATTAATATAATTCGATTCGATTTTTGTCTCTCAAGGTATCTCAGAAACCAAGCTGCTCACATATTTAAAGATTAATAGTCTATTATTTTTAAAGCTTAGGATAGAATGTTGTATCAACATGTATGTACCAAATCTTAAAACAAGTAGTCCATATGGAAAAACAAATGAAGATCGAGCCAGTAAGAAATGTCCTTAAGATTATGCAGTTGACAACATTCATTATGTACAGTATATAGACTATATTGTTAACGGTAGATCAGTGAGTTATACAATGTGTTCATACATTTGTGTTCGACTGCCCCATCATGTAAAGTTTATAGACTATATTGTTAACGGTAGATCAGTGAGTTATACAATGTGTTCATACATTTGTGTTCGACTGCACCATCATGTACAGTATATAGACTATATTGTTAACGGTAGGTCAGTGAGTTATACAAGGTGTTTATACCTTTGTGTTCGACTTCCCCCATATGTACAGTATATAGACTATATTGTAAACGGTAGATCATTGAGTTATACAATGTGTTCATACCTTTGTGTTCGACTGCCCCATCATGTACAGTATATAGACTATATTGTTAACGGTAGGTCAGTGAGTTATACATGGTGTTTATACCTTTGTGTTCGTCTGCCCCATCATGTACAGTATATAGACTATATTGTTAACGGTAGGTCAGTGAGTTATACAATGTGTTCATACCTTTGTGTTCGACTGCCCCATCATGTACAGTATATAGACTATATTGTTAACGGTAGGTCAGTGAGTTATACAATGTGTTCATACATTTGTGTTCGACAGCCCCATCATGTACAGTATATAGACTATATTGTTAACGGTAGGTCAGTGAGTTATACAATGTGTTCATACCTTTGTGTTCGACAGCCCAATCACGTACAGTATAAAGACTATATTGTTAACGGTAGGTCAGTGAGTTATACAAATAGCATAGTTAAAAGTAGGACAATTGAAAAACAACTAAATACGTTTACATGAAACTTGCAGTATATCATATAATTATCATAAACATCATATAAAAGCTAAAATACTAAAAAAAAAATATGAAAATGTTTTTAAACAGTGCACTATACAGAGAATCTAACAGGAATTAGAACTCATCAATATCAGAGTATTTTTACATATAACTTATATATATATATATATTACCTTGATATAATTGTCTAGGTTGTGCCAGCCAAATAAGTAAAAAAATATGTATAAAATTGTTTTATGCAACTATTGCTTAAATCACCTGTCTTGAAATCCAATATTGTGAGTAGCATAATCTATAAATATAATATATACAGGTAGTGACCTACCAAATACATGTACCTTGACTAGGTAAGTAAATAACATATGTATACATTCAATTTCTGAATTGATTATGAACATTGATTTTGTTTCTTTAAAAGCAACTTTATTGATGCTGCCTTGTTGGTTAGAGATTAGATCATGGCGGGGATTTCTTTATTTACACTGTCCTGTTTTAATGGGATGACAGTAGGGTAAGTGTGAGGTTTGGTGCACCCTAGAACCGGTTGAAACCCCCAGTGGCCTACTTTGCCACTGACCGTTCCAAGGCGGTAGCCCTATTGTCAACCCTTTTTGTGTTTGTGATGTCGTTTGCATTTATTATTGCTTTTGCCTTCTTGTTTGTCTGTTTGCGTGTCTGTTTCTGTGTTTTGTGGTTTACTGTCCTCCTTGAATGCTACTTTCCCTGTCCGATCTTTTTATATTTCTTTTGACAGGATTATTTGAGATTTTAATTGATAGCACCAGTTAGCTATATAAAGCATATCACGGTAACATATTGCAACTTTTATTAATTGTAAAATTAGATTTAAAATGTTGAGTTCTAATTCCTGTTAGATTCACTTTGAAGTGCCCTATTAAAATCTCGTTATTTGTATTATTTCAGTTTCGAAATCATGTTTATGTTTCTAGCTAGGACAATACGATGAGGTACGGCAAGTGTCATGGAAAAATATGCAGAAGTGTTTGAGATATCCAACTTTGAATCTTTCATTTGACAGAGAGATTCAAAGTTGGATATCTCAAACACTTTTGCATATTTTTCCATGACACTTGCCGTACCTCATCTCACTGACAAAAGAAAGATTCAAAGTTGGATATCTTAAAGGGACACTGTCCGTAAGTAAGCAGATATTGAGCATAGCCAAATAACTGTTCGGCTTTTATTCAGTGAAATGTCTACATGAAATAATTAGCATAACCCAGATAAGCCTGTAGTAATACATTCGTGAGTTTGAAACAAATAAGTTTTATTTATTATTTGTAAATAATGTGGGACCCACTTTATTTACGTTTTCCGCTGATCACATGACATCCATTAGCGCATTAGCTTTAATATATTGTATCTCTTACGTAATTCATCTGGCCCGTTTACCTCGGTGGGTAGCGCCGCTCGACCATTATTACCTGCGAGTGTAATTTTAGTGTGGGTTACGAGTTCAATCCCACGAAACGGTTATATTGTTTGTACCGCTATTGAATTCCGTCAAACAATCTTGGTTTTATTTAGTAAATATTCAATAATGGTTGGTGTGTTATGTTTGTCGACGTAATTATGTTGTGTTTTATAGGCTAAAAATTACGGACATTGTCCCTTTAAACTCTTTCGCATATTTGTCTATGACACTTGCCGTACCTCATCTCACTGTCCTAGCTAAAAGCATAAACATGTTACGGATTATGTCCACTGGTACAAAAGTTTTGTTCCAGTAGACATAATCCTTACAGTAAGTCATTGATTTATACATTGTGTTCATACCGTGTTCGTGCTGTCGACTGCCCCATCATGTACACTATATATACTATATTGTTAACAGTAAGTCATTGAGTTATACATTGTGTTTGAGCTGTCGACTGCCCTATCATGTACAGCATACAGACTATATTGTTAACAATAACAGTAAGTCAGTGAGTTATACAATGTTTTCATACCGTGTTTATGCTGTCGACTGCCCCATCATGTACACTATATTGTTAACAGTAAGTCAGTGAGTTATACAATGTGTTCATACCTTGTTTGTCATGAGTGTTATCGATTTTGCCCTGATATCAACAGTAGTCGATCCATATATTTTTCTTGGTGGTAAATGGAGAAATTACTACTAAGGGGGATAATTCAAGTATAGATCACATTTTGATATCAGATTTACAGCTTGATCTGGGTTTCATTGGTCTTAGATATTACCAAGACTTACGGTTACATGCTCATTGATCTAAGTAGAGCTTGTGGTGGGCATGTTGTGAATGTGAGTCATTATTTTCTGATGTACATAACACTAGACAACACTGAAACATTGTTTCTACTATATGTCATGCAATTTGTGCTGTATCAGTCTACTAACTAGGCAATACTGAGAAAGTTCGGCAACTACATTTACCTAGCTTATTTATTTCCACTCGATGGTGAATATAACGTCTGTTTTAATTATAATAAAGGCAAGCATAGTAATATATTTAAAATCATAAATCAACATCTACACACAGGCCTTTAATATTAGGTTTATGACATATATGTGTATTTTCTTTTCAACTACAAATTATACACTATAGACCACATGGTAAGAGTTAATGTAATAACGAAGACAACTTACTTTCTTGAAATTCTTCGTACACATTCAATGGAAATGAACGCAAGCAGCGCAACCTTGGAATGAACTGCAAATTGACCAAATGGGTTATATAGTGATTTGATACCTTACACACAGGATACGAGATATTCGGAAATGCCGCTCATGAACAAGTAGGTTACGGTAATTGACACCGGAGTCAATGGTAATTACGACTTCCGTTTTTGTTAATTATTTGTAATTAGTGTCACGCGTGTTTGATCTATGAACTCGACTGATAATTCGTCCTTATTTATTGTTTGGTAAAATACGTATAATTAAATATTGATCGATTCTATCCGTCAAGTTTTGTTGTTGCTTAGTTAGGTATTTCTCTTAACTTATATTGGTTTCGATTTATTATTTTGCCATACATTTACCAACAAATAGATGATTAACTCTCCCATATATGTATATACGAAACAGATATTTGATTAGATGGTAAATGAAGAGTACCTACGAGACCTTTTTTTTCTCCCAGCTATTAACAAATTGTATTACTAGTTTTGAAATTAACCATGTCAGATTATACCTGTAATATCTGTGTTGTCTAAATTATACTTATCATGAGCCTCGATGATGATTTAAATGTTCTTGTGCATGCCTCATATATTCATGTAAATGTGAATAGAGTGAATAAAATATATTGTATTGTATTGTACTGAATCCTTCAACACACCGAAACAAAACCTTCAGAGTGTCTGGTTTACTGTTTTTGCGAACGCGACACCTGCAGAGACGAAAGCCGCATGTTGATTGAGTAAGCCTGTTCCACTATTCGCCAGCTGATTAACTTCAAGCAACAACGATAGTGCGCATTTCTGGTAACTAGATTATGTTATACTTTTGATACATATGAATAAAAATGTCTTACCGAATATGTATTTTTTGAATAAGACACAAAACCAAATTGTCTATCTGTTTATATACTTAATACTGTTTATATAATACACACGAATACACACATGGCAGCTTGACACGATATGTTCCAGTATAAGCTGAACAGCCTTTAATATGGTCATATGTTGAATTTCTTTCTAAACATAGTTCACCTTTAAACATGATAGGTTGCGGATTTGTTTTTTGTTTTGTTAATATAGTGTAGTTACCTCCCTTAGTATACAAACTTGATCGAACTGTTAGTGTTTGTATTCTGTTCAATCAGAGATAATGGATGATTGGTGGAATCTTTGGAGAATTTGGATATTGATTGTTTTAAGCTATAAAGGCAAACAATCAACGACAAGGTATGACCTTTTTAGATGTTTGCACTATATCATGAGTATATCGAGGGTTCAGTGCAAAACTATTTTATCTCCTTCTTTATTCATATGTACGAGGGGTGTTCGAAAAGTAACAGGTAAAATGCCATCACTTTTGTTTGAGTAGAGCCATTTTTATAAAAGTTCACACAAGGGTACCTTAACTCATCACGGATATGTTCTATGAACAGTATAACATTGTCATAAGGTATGCGTTCACTAGCGTCACTATGGCAACGTCAAGTAACGTTGAGCGGGGCACGTCGGATTATTCGTTAATAATATTGTGAAAATCTACATACCGTAACAAGTTACCGTCTTCAAATTTTCTCAAAATACTCTCCTGAGTATTTTACACATTTCCCCCATCTTTTTACCCATGTTCAAAGTTCTCTACTTATAATAAAGGCAAGCATAGTAATATATTTAAAATCATAAATCAACATCTACACAAAGGCCTTTATTATTAGGTCTATCACATATATGTGTATTTTCTTTTCAACTACAACATAGACCACATGGTAAGAGTTAATGTAATAAAGAAGACAACTTACTTTCTTGAAACTTTTCGTACATTTTCAATGAAAATGAACGCAAGCAGCGCATCCATGGAATGAACTCCAAATTGACCAAATGGGTTATATAGTGATTTGATACCTTAGAGACAGGCCAATGCAGTACTGTATGATATGTCATCAACGCCAACAATTATGAGTGATAATACTTTCCCAAAAGTGTTTGAATCGCCTGCATCAATTGAATCCGTTAGCTGTGATGTAGCGCCAAGTGTTAAGCATACGATGGAGGCGAGTAGCTCAAAACAAACACCCACCCTCACCCCTCTTGCAACTGCACCTTCAAATGCAGATATAATGGAGTACTTAAAAGTAATGAACTCGAAGACAGGTGAAGTGGATAGACGATTACAGACGCTGGATGTGTTAGAAAAAAAAGTAGAAACATTCGATGTAGAAATAAAGAAATACGACCAAGGTAATAAAACTAGTGAGAAAGTATCACAAACACAAATAGAAGACAAAACTGATTCTATGGAGTTTGCCCTTGGTTTGGCCACCGATAAAATCTCTCAGATGGAGAAAGACAATAAGGCATTAAGAGACGATCTGTTATATGTTCAGTCGCAATCCATGAGAAATAACGTTATATTTGCGAACATCCCCGAGGATCCACGAGAAGTACCGGAAATGACCGAGCGAAAAGTGAGGCAGTTTATTACAGAGAAACTTAAGGTAGCTCAGGATATAGTTGACGCCATCAAATTCGAGCGCGTGCATAGAATGGGACAGAGAAGTAAAGCATTCCCAACCCAAAAGATTGTCGCCAAATTTAACTTATTTAAAGATCGAGAAATTGTGCGAAAATCGAGGATTAATCTGGATGGCACCGAACATTACATGTAGTGTACATTACATGAGACGACAGTTAGTTCCGAAGATGAAGGAAGCGAAGCGTAACGGGAAAACGGCATGGATCAGTTATGATACCCTGTATGTCGATGGCAGACGAGTAGCAGAAGACCGTGCATAGGAATGCACCGAGGATGGTCTGAAAGTGCTTTCATGGAACTGTAATGGTTTGACGAGGGTTAAGAGACAGGATCCCGAGTTTCTTTGTGTTTTGCGTGACTATGTATGTTATAATTTTATATGTAACTTGGTCAGACCAAAACAGTGACATAGAACTAAATGGTTATACGTGTTTTAATTTGTATCGTAAGTTTCAGCATAGAAATGCAAAACATTGTAGTGGGGGGATAGCTGTGTATTGTAAGAAAAATATCTAAAAATGGTATAGAAAGTGTAAGGAATCATCATGACACTATTGTATGGCTTAAATTAGATAAGATTTTTTTTTCATATAGACAAAGATATTTATTTATGTGGAGTTTACATGAAGGTTCAGACTCACCCGCATATAATGTTGTTTCAATTATTACAAGATAATGTTTATTATTTTGATAGCAAGGGAGTAACCGTAATTGTTGGTGATTGGAATGCACGTGTCGGAAAAGGTGACAAAAAAGATTATATTGTATGTGACAAATTAATAAGTAGTATGGATGATGACGAATATATGCCTGATATACCGTTATGTCGTAACTCCGTGGATCCAGTGTGCAATGCCCAAGGGAATAAACTTCTTGAATTGTGTAAGGCAACGTCATTAAGGTTAGCCAACGGTAGGCTGGGGTCAGATCACCCGACCGGCGCATACACTTACACTAATACAAATGGGTCCAGTGTTATTGATTACTTGGTTTTGAAAGAGTGGGATTTTACAAGCGTAAGCGATTTTAAAATTGAGCCTTTTAACGAATGGTCAGATCATGCCCCATTGTCATTTACTACACATTGTAAGAAGGACATGCAAGATATGCCGACGAATGAACGAGTCTCATATACATGGGATGACATGTTACGTGGTAAGTTTCGTAGTGGAGTAATTGGGAGGTTAACAAACTTAAATAGTATTTCTATGAATGTAGACACTACTAATAGAGATGGCGTGAACACATCTATAAATAATTTTGTTCAAATTATTCGTGAGATCGCGGATCCGTTATTTTCTAAAACTATTGTAAACCGAGGGCGTATACGTTTTTCAGACACAAATGATAAAAAAGCAGTTTGGTTTGATGTCGAATGTTATGAAGTAAAGAAACGATATAATGTGGCTTTAAATAAATTTAATGCATGTAAATCGAGTGAAAATCGGATTGAATTACACGTTAAAAAGAAAATATATAAGGAATTAATAAAGAAAAAACGGCGCAAGTATGAATTAAAGAAAATGTGTGATATTGAAAATCTAAATAATGCCAAACCGAAAGACTTCTGGTATTAGTTTGGAAACATGTTTTAAGTATTTTTCTGAGTTAGCAAGAGATACAACAGTAGTTCACAATGTAGAAGCTGAAGCTTTTTGCACTAACCACGATTTTAACGAGGCAGATTGCAACTTTGACGAGTTGGACAGGGAGATAACTATATCCTAGGTATTGTCAGTAGTTAAATTACTTAAACGAAACAAAGCCTTTGCGGGAGATTGTATGCTTAATGAATATATCTTGAGATATAATTGATATTATAGCGCCACATCTAACAGATCTGTAAAATAATATTTTGAACTCTGGGTATCTTTCAGAACAATGGGCTAATGGTATTATAGTTCCTTTATTCAAGACAAGAGGCCCAAGAGGGCCTTTGGACGCTCTACTTGCTAACATGGCTCTTATAACATCAATGAAGCCAGAGACTGCCATTTACGTTTTTTTGAAAGTTTTGGGCAAAATACAGCTTATCAACTAAATCAAGGGCCATAACTAAAAAATCTGGTAAAGTTTGGTAAAGATCAGGTGAAAAATGAAGGCCCTACCGTATTAACGAGGCAAAATATAGCATTTTAAACTAAATCAAGAGATATAACTCCTCTGTTACTGGTCCGACTGGTCCAACATAGAGCTAAAAATAAAAATAAAAATAAAAAATAAAAATTAAAATCAAAGGACTGAAGGTCCTGAGAGTCGCCAAGATTGAACAGTGTCTATCTTCTTGATGAGGTTAAAGGTTTTTAAATATTGAGAAAGTAAGAGTTCAATTTTTTTTTGTTTTGTTTTAACCCACCCACACCACCAAATATTGGCCGCGATTTTCCAAAAACGGCCGTGCAAAAGACGGCTGAACGGTTGGCTGCCTAATAACTTCCCCTTTGGAAAATAACCGATAGTATAAATCAAAGCAAATTGAATTCATTCTATTTTTAGCCTTGATAAATCTGCTGACATACCAAACAAAGGAAATTCGAAAAATCGATTTTAGCAATTTTACGGGAGTTTTTCTCACAATTCCGTGGGGCCGGGAGGAAGGTTAGAATTCCGTGAGATTAGATTTCATCTCACGCCGTGAGGTATCACATGTATGCAATAACTACAATATTTACGAACATTTAGTTCCCAATTTGTTATCTGGGTCACATGTCATGAGCGGCACATCTGGGTAACTCCATTCATGAAATATATCATACT
Source organism: Cyrtodaria siliqua (assembly GCA_037043455.1). Taxonomy (NCBI): domain Eukaryota; kingdom Metazoa; phylum Mollusca; class Bivalvia; order Adapedonta; family Hiatellidae; genus Cyrtodaria; species Cyrtodaria siliqua. Next base: position 67,689 of record JAWPHD010001063.1, read on the forward strand.
GACGTCATTTCGATCGATATATATATATATATATATGCGTGTATAATTGACCATAGTATTTCAGTTCCTTTTTCGAAAAAGACACGTATATACTGTATACAATGACAATTATTCACAATCAGTAGTTATATTATTCGGTATATATAACGTTCATGTCAGTCACCTTATGAAATTAAGTTATACTTGATGCAGTTAACGCAACTACATTCTCGAAGTGCGTAAAGCACCCAATCCGATTTTTTAGTGTATTAATGCGCATAATATTTCGGTAAACCTACAAAAAAGATATGTTTATACTGTATATAATTACAATTATTTCACAATCAGTAATATAGTTATATTACTCGGTATACATAACGTTCATGTCAGTCACCTTATCAAATTAAGTTGTATTTGAAGCAGTTAAAGGGGACTACATTGCTTACAACGGTAAAGCGGCTCACCCGTCAAAAACTCCCTATTCAGAAATTGCGCTATATACATATATACACGATTCCATAGAGTCAGCCATGCTGACGCATGGCGACTCAAATATAAAAAAAAAAAAAAAAAAAAAATTAAAAAAAAAATTATAATATAAAAAAGAAAGTCATATAATCTGGTAAAGTTTGGCAAAGATCCGATACAAAATGAAGGCCCTATCGAAAGACGAGCCAAATTATAGCATTTTTAACAAAATCAAGTGCCATAACTTCGCTATTACTGGTCCGATCTGTCTGCTTTTCGAACTTGACCGAGCTTTTATTGACATTAACAATCTGATAAAGTTTGGTAAAGATCGGATAAAAAATAAACTCTTAGCATTTTGAACTAAATCAAGGGTCATAACTCCGCTGTTACTGTTCCGATATGAATGGTTTTCGAACTTGTCCGAGCTTACAGTGATATTAGCAATCTGATAAAAGTGTGGTAAAGATCGGATGAACAATGAAGCAACTATCGTCTTAACGAGGCAAAATATACAATTTTTAACTAAATCAAGGGCAATAACTCCGCTGTTAATGGTCCGATCTAGCTGGTTTTCTAACTTATCCGAGCTTTTATTGATATTAACAATCTGTGCAAGTTTGGTAAAGATCAAAAAATAAATGAAGGTGCTAGAGTGTTCACAAGGCTTAATATGGCATTTTTCAGCAAAACAAGGGCCATAACTCCGTTGAAATTATTTCGATCTTACCGGTTTTCGAACTTATTTGAGCTTTCATTGATATAAAGACACTGGCAGAGTTAAGTAAAGATCCGATTAATATTGAAGGCCCTGGAGTGTTCACAAGGCAGAAAATAGCTTTTTTCAGAAAAAAACAAGGGCCATAACTCCGGTGTTACTGATCCGATTTGGCTGGTTTTCGAATTTGTCCGAGCTTTCATTAATATTAAAAATCTGTGCGAGTTTGGTAAAGATCAAATAATAAATGAAGGTGCTAGAGTGTTCACAAGACTTAATATGGCATTTTTCAGCAAATCAAGGGCCATAACTCCGGTGAAATTATTCCGATCTGGCTGGTTTTCGAACTTTTTTGAGCTTTCATTGATATTAACCACCTGTTAAAGTTTGGTAAAGATCGGATGAAAAATGAAGGCCCTAGAGCGTTCACAACACAAAAGTTAACGACGGACGGACGACAGACGGACGGACGACGGACAACTCGCCATCCCATAAGCTCTGCTGGCCCATGGACAGTAGAGCTAAAAAACTACCCCGCTGATGTAAATAATTATAGAGAAATAACACCTGTAAGCTGTTTATCGAAAGTATGTACAGGTATACTTAACAAAAGATTAAGTCAGTGGTGTGAAGAGAATAGTAATATCAGACATGCAGTTTGGCTTTAGGGCAGGTCGTTCAACAGTTGGCGCTACCTTTGTATTACAGGCAGTTATTGTATTACAGGCAGTAATACATAAGTTTTTTAATGAAGGCAAACGACTGTACTGTGCCTTTGTAGATTTTAAAAAGGCATATGATAGTATATATAGAAACGCACTTTGGTTTAAATTATTTAAACTTGGTATAAACGGTAAAATGTTAAGAGTTATAAAAGATATGTACAGGAAAGTTAAATTGTGTTTGCGAAGTTGTAATTCATTCTCCGATTTTTTCGAATGTTCAGTTGGTCTAAGACAAGGGGAGGTAATCTCACCGTTATTGTTTTTTCTGTTTATAGAAGACCTTTAATTGTTTTTACAGGATAGTAATACATCTGGCCTTAGTATATACGACATCACGTTAATATTATTGCTTTTTGCAGACGATATGGTTTTAATTAGAGAAACGCCAAATGAATTGCAAGCTTATTTAGATAATTTAAAAGTATATTGTGATAAATGGAGATTGGAGGTAAATACTGAGCATATTTGTGTTTTACTTATATTGCCTATTGATGCTGCCTTGTTGGTTAGAGATTAGGAGAGATTAGGAGAAACGCCAAATGAATTGCAAGCTTATTTAGATAATTTAAAAGTATATTGTGATAAATGGGGGTTGGAGGTAAATATCGAACATATTTGTGTTTTACTTATATTGCCTATTGATGCTGCCTTGTTGGTTAGAGATTAGATCATTGCGGGGATTTCTTTATTTACACTGTCCTGTTTTAATGGGATGACAGTAGGGTAAGTGTGAGGTTTGGTGCACCCTAGAACCGGGTTAAACCCCCAGTGGCCTTTGTTACCACTGACCGTTCCAAGGCGGTAGCCCTATTGTCAACCCTTTTGTCTTTGTGATGTCGTTTGCATTTATTATTACTTTTGCCTTCTCGTTTGTCTGTTTGCGTGTTTGTTTTTGTGTTTTGTGGTTGACTGTCGTCCTTGAATGCTGCTTTCCCTGTCCGATATTTTTATCTTTCTTTGTATCTAAAAATGGTGAGAGCCTTATAGACCATATTTTACTACCAACTGATAAAATAGACTATGCTTCTGACTGTCAAATATGAGACGACGGTTCTTTAAATTTCTCCAATCACCGTCCTATTTTATGTACTCTCTTATTTCCGAGTTAAGAAAGAATCGCCCCTAGCATTGAGAGTGGTCAGCGTATTAAATGGTCAAAAGTACCAGTGGACATTTTAAAAGAGTATGAAACATTCCTTAAAAATGACCCAATCCTTAAAAGCGCTAAGGACTTGTCTTTGACTTCTAAGTCAGACATAGATCAATTGTATGACTTATTGGTCACCAGGATTTTAAATGCATCCAATGTATGTTTGCCAAAAGCTAAATTCAGGCGTCACTTAAAGCCTTATTGGAATAAACAACTGAATTGTTATCATAATAACATGAAAAATAAAAGAATACTATGGCTGAGTAATGGAAAACAGAGAAACGGTGTATCATACTTTAATTATAAAGAAGCAAAACGCGAGTTTAGATGTCAACATAGATATGCTGTTGATCAGTATATGGTTAAGCTCAATCTTGAAATAGACGAAGCTGTTGAGATTGACCACGATTTATTTTGGAATTTAGTAAACGCTAGAAGGAAAAAAATCATGTACTGCCCCAAGTACTGAAATGAACTTTAATGAAATACTATATAGAAATCCAACAGACATATTGTCGGGTTGGCGTAATTACTTTAGTGATTTGTACTCTGTCGATGCTAATTTCGATAGTGCATTTTTTCAACATGTAAATGAGACAGTACACTCAAGGAACGTAGAATTAAGTTATTATAATGTATGCGAATTAATACCAATCTCAGTAGCGGATATTAATTATTTTCTAAGGCTGGCGAAACATAACAAAGCTTGTGGCGAGGACAAAATATACTATGAATGAACATATCATTCATGCCGGTGTAACAGTCAAACAGCTGATAGCAAACTTGCTCACAGCAATGTTGAAATTAGCGCACGCGCCCGAAAAGATGAAACGCGGTAAAATCATAACACTATTTAAAGGTGGGAATAAAAGATCATAGGTATCCTAATAGCTACAGGGCGATAACTCTGTCATCTCCATTCATGAAATTATATGACAGGGTGTTATTGTCCCGCTTCGAAAATGGAAACAAAATACTATTAACCATCTTCAAGGGGGTTTTCAAAAAAACTTAGGATGCTTAATGACATATTTTACCTTTCGTGAAAGCATTTATTTTGCTAAGGAAAATAAAAGCAAATTGTATGTCTGATTAAATGACTCAAGACCGGCGTTTGATAGATTATGGCATAATGGCCTTTTCTTTAAACTGAATGAATTTAACATAGGAAGGAAGGAAGAACTTTATTAGCCTCGTCATAGGTCTATTTGGGTCGTGCCCATCCCAAATAAACATTACAAAGTACATACATATTATGCAATAAGTCATATATGACTCTTGAGCACAATTTTAAACAATTTTATAACAAACATTTCTAATATATCAATGGCGTTATGACAGTGTTAATATAAATATTACTCAGAATCATGTTTATCAAATACAATGTTATATTAATCTAACAATGTCACAAATGAAATGCGCTATTCTTTAGTAACATAATTATGAACATTTTAAGTATTACAATACTGTTGTTTAACAGCTTCTCTCTGAATTTTCACATACATTGTATAAAGTTTCAAGGCTGTAGATCAAACATTCGTGAATAACAGCTGGGAAGGAATTTGTCATGATCAGGTCACAGGGACCTTGACATCTAACCTACCTAGCTTAAAATTAATAGAAGTTGTTGTTTTAACATGAGTACTATTTCTGTAAAGTTTCAATTGTAGGTCTAATAGTTACAAGTTACATTGAGGAAAATGTCTTAGGATTCAGTCATTCTCAGTTTTCAAGACTGTAGATCAAACATTCGTAAATAACAGCTGGGAGGTCATTCTCAGTTCAATGTGACCTTGATGACCTACTGAACCCAAAAGTAATAGGCTTCCTCCTCATATTTCCAGGATTGTCATTGCAATGTGTATGTCCATATGAAGGCAAAATGACCTTGACCTTTGACCTACTAAACAGAACGTGATAGGGTTCCTCCTCTCACCAAGGGAAATATATCTACAATGTTTCACGAGTGTAGGTATTCAACTCCTGGAGTTATCACTTGGAATATGTACTGGTGACCTTGATCTTTGACCAAGTGATCCCAAAAGCAACAGGGTTCTTCCTCTGACCACACACAATGCATCTATAAAGTTGCACGAGTGCGAGTGTTATTGTTTCACAGTTATTTGGCAAAATGTGTATTTCCATATAAGGTCTTGGTGACCTTGAAATTTGGCCTACTGACCCCAAAGAAAATAAGGTTGTCAATAAGGTTGTCTCTTGCCAACGTCAATGCACATATGATGTTTTATCAGTGTGGGTATTATGGTGTTGACGTTATCGCGCAGAATGCATATTACCACATAAAGTCATAGTGACCTTGACCATTGACCTGCTAACCCCGATGAAATACACTATTTTCTCTTACCAAAGGCAATGTACCTATGAAGTTTCATGAGTGTAGGTATTATGGTTTTGAAGTTATCCCAGGAAATGCTTGACCTTTGACCAAATGACCCAAAGTCAATAGGGTGCCTCCTCTCATCAAAGTTAGTCTACCTGGGAAATTTCTTGAGTGTGAGTGTTATAGTTTCACAGTTATCGTGAGTAATTCCTATTTCTATATAAGGTCATGGCCAATTTGACCTTTGTCACACTGACACATAATCAATATAGTCCCTCCTCTCACCAAAGGCAATGTAAGTGTGGGTATTATGATTTCGAAGCTGGAATGTCTATTTCCTTATAAGGTCACGGCGACCTTGACCTACTGATCCCAAAAGAAATAGGGTTCCTCCATTCACCTAGGGCAATGTACCTAAGAAGTTGTATAAGTGTAGGTGTTACGGTTTTGAAGTTATTGTGCGGAAGGCATATTTCCATATAAGGTCACTGTGATCATGACTCTATTGTTTTTGGTATCAAAGGTCAAAGTCAGTGTGACGTTATATAGACAAACGCGTTCCGTATGATAACTTGGAAGGAAATAAGTCACTTATGCTTTCAATATAGCTAAGCCTGCTCTAACCATTTTTATATTTATGTTGTAATATATGGGATAAAGAGTTAGTGTATGCCACATATGCTTACAGTACACTTCAACATTGAATACCTCCGACAAAAACCTATACTGAAGGGATAAAGAAACGCAGGGTAAACTTTTAAGATGATTCTAGGTAAGATGTCGAGTATAATGTTCAATATTTTTAAGTAAGAATGAAGATTAATGCATGCAGAACAAACTTCAAAAACAATGATTTGTGTCTGGTAAGTGATTTAGGAGTAATTGAAGGGAATTGAAGGGGACCCCCTGTACTCTGAAATCGAAATGGACTGATTGTGGGAACTGGCTCGTCAATACCCCCGTTCGCTCTCTCCACAGCCCTGATTCTCCTAGGCATGGAGTTCATGAGTGAGTTTATCCTCCTCATTGGGATGTTGGCCCACTCTTCCAAGAGGGCTGCTCTTAGTTGGGCCAGAGTAGCAGGGGGAGGCTGTTTACCCTGCGTTTCTTTATCCCTTCAGTATAGTTGTATATACACATTTTAGTACTTATTATCTTGTTTTATCAGAAGCGTCGGAGATTTTAATTTTATCTATAGGCAGTCATTCATAGACACACACCCTGACCCATGCCCCCAGCTGGTACCCTTTTTTCGATATCCGGGCTATTTGAAGAAAATTGGGTTTTTTGAAAAACAAACATTTGGAGAACCCCTATTCTTCCTTTGGCAAATATTTAAGTGTCTGCTTTGTGTTCTTGTAATTTCTTGAAAGATGATAACGTTTAAATAATCTCCTTAGAATAATTATAATTAATGAATAATAAAATAAACTACCTGGCAACGTTCGCCAAAAGGCCGTGTGCCATAGGGCGAGCAAAAATAAAAACTTATACTTATTAGTAGGATGATAACTTCGAAACTATTACACCTACACCGTGAAAGGCCAATGTCACTGTCACTGTCACCTTTGACCTACTGGCCCCAAACATATTATGGTTTCTCCACTAACCATAGGCAATGTATGTATGAAGTTTTAAAAGTATAGGTGTTTTAGTGTTTAAGTTATCATGAGGAGTGCATTTCTTCTATATAAGGTGACAGTAATTTGACCTTTGATCTACTGACCCAACAGCAATAGGGTTTCTCCTTTCATCTAGGGCAATTTACCTATGAAGTTGTAGGAGTGTAGGTGTTACGGTTTTGAAGTTATTGTGCGGAATGCATATTTCCATATAAGGTCACTGTGACATTGACCTTTGACCTCCTGGCTCCAAAAACAATAGGGTTCCTCCTCTCATCTAGGGCACTGTATCATTCTATGAAGTTTCATGAGTGTAGGTGTTATGGTTTCGAGGCTATCATCCGGAATGCGTTTGTCTATATAAGGTCACGGTGAGCTTTGCCCTACTGAATCCAAACACAATAGGCATCTTCCTCTCCCCTAGGGCAATGTACCTATGAAGTTTCATGATTGTAGATTTAATGGTTTCGGAGTTTTCGTCCGGAATGCGTTTTTCTATATAAGTTCACGGTGACCCTGACCTTTGACCTACTGGCGCCAAAAACAATAAGGACCCTCCTCTGACCTAGGGCAAGGTACCTAAGACGTTTTATGAGTGTAGGTTTCAAGGTTTCGAAGTTATCATCCGGAATACGTTTGTCTATATAAGGTCTCGGTGACCTTGACATTTGACCTACTGATCCCAAAACAATAGGGATCCTCCTCCCACTTAGGGCAATGTACCTATGAAGTTTCATGAGTGTAGGTGTTAGGGTTTCGGAGTTATCGTCCGGAATACGCAATTGTTTACGGACGGACAGACGGACGGACAACTCCATACCATAATACGTCCCATATACGGGCGTATAAAAAAGGGATATGTGAAACCTTAGTTTTACTTAACTGCATTATTCTCAAAAACAAGTATGGTGACATATATATATGTCTTTTATTTCATTATCGTGAAGTACCGATATTTGCTAACAACGCAGAAGTTTAAAAAAAATGAGTCAAAATGTATATTTTTTTCCGAGGATCTGCAATGCAATACAGGTAATATTTCCTCCTTTCCCCTATATATCAAGCATTATTTTACATATTTACCTATATATAGAATATGATCATATATCATGAGCTTGAATAAAGTAATGTAATTCGATTTGATTTTTGTTACAAAAAAAAAGGAATATATGTCATATTTTTCTCTCAAGGTATCTCAGAAACCAAGCTGCTCACATATTTAAAGATTAATAGTCTATTATATTTAAAGCTTAGGATAGAATGTTCTATCTACATGTATGTACCAAATCTTAAAAAAGTTGTTCATATGGAAAAACAAATGAAGATCTAGTTTTAACGTGAACTTGACACCATTCATCATATAGTATATAGACTATATTGTTAATGGTAGGTCAGTGAGTTATACATTGTGTTTATACCTTTGTGTTCGACTGCCCCATCATGTACAGTATATGGACTATATTGTTAACGGTAGGTCAGTGAGTTATACAATGTGTTCATACCTTTGTGTTCGACTGCCCCATCATGTACAGTATATAGACTATATTGTTAAAGGTAGGTCAGTGAGTTATACAATGTGTTCATACCTTAAAACTTCTTATGAAAAAAATAAAAAAAAATATATATATTTGTTCTGAACAATGATTTATCACAATATATCGAGGTAAACTGACATCACAGAGCAACTTTCAGCTGTATCATCAACTTGTATGGGGTTTAGGAGATAAATGCATGTAGAATCTCACAATATCTTGCTCCAAAAAAAAAAGCCTACCTATCGACCCTAATTTTTTAGAGCATGCAATTGGAAACAGACCTTTTTTTTTGTTTGGCCTTAAGCATATAACGGTAACATATTGCAACTTTTATTAATTGTAAAATTAGATTAATAACATGCAGTCAGAGCTCTAACCTTAAACAGTTACTAAGTTCGTAACCAACAAAGGTAACAATTGTTTAGGTTGTAGGATTTCTCTCCCTTGCATTAACATATCGTTTAATAACCTAAATAGGTTACTATAATTTCATGAACAGTAACCATTTTGTTTTTCATACTTATTACGAAAATGAAGTAAGATTTGTTTCCCTTGTTTTCAGTAAAATAATGATGTAACTGTTAGAGGTTACTTGTTTTAACTGCATAACGTTCTAGGAATGACAGAGCATCACAACTCTTCATACATCTGAAATATAGCCGTGTTCACCAGTTCTTATACATTTAAATTGTGCTTCATGTTTTATATATCCAGTATTAAACTCTTTTTACAACTTGCATGTTTATTTATCATGTTTATATATATATATATTTCCTTGCTGTTCGCTTACTCTAGTGCATGATGCGACTGATGTAACCCGATATCTGCATGTGTAATACTGTATTCTCTGCATGATCTAGTGTGGCATAAACTGTATCATCATTTATTTACTAAGTGTAACTGAAGCAAGTTACAAATGGTTGATCAATTTAATTACTGAAGCAAGTTGTCCAGTGGATTTGTATCTCACTTCAATATGACCCTTTCTCATGTATTAAGAAGTTAATTAAGCAGGTTAAGGAAGTTGAATCCCACTTAATAGTTATGATAGTGTGTTAATAACATAGTTTGGAAATAGATCAGTATCACATTTTAATCATTACAAATTCCACAAATTCAATAACTGTATCAAGGTTATTAAATAGCACGTAAAACTCGGGAAATTGACAACTGAACCTAAGATGGCTGGAGTTTATAGAGGTAACTGATATAGGTTAAAACCTATAATGGTATCGTTTTGGATAACTGTTTTAAGTTATCAACCTTTTTATTTTTTTCAACTGTATGATGACGATATTTCTGAATTTTCAAGCTCCTAATTGCTCTTCTTAAGCGGTCAATCCCTTCTTGAGAGCAAGGTTCAAAGCCTTACAATTGCCATTTGGATCATATTTTCTTGCCAACTTAGTGATGTAGACAAAAAGAAACTACCACCGCTGAAAAGGAGCAAGAGCAAAAAAATATCTGGAAATAAAAGTCACCATACAGTATAGATTTTCACATCATGGACATAGATGAAGTCATATTTAAAGTTTTAACCAGAAATATGGCAACATCTCTCCAGAATTATTTACAGTTATAATCATTATTTTATTCCGATTCTGTAGACATGGTAGAACCATTCTACTCCAAAATATATTTCAATAGAAAACAAGTCAAGACAATCTGTAGCATCTACATATTTTATTTATGGCCAAGCTAAAACTGCGTGACTAAAAGACTGAGATAGTATGAAAAACAGAGGTAGTATGAAAAACAGAGGCAGTATATATGTAAACTATACTAAACTGCATAAGAAATGCACGTTTTTAATTTGCTATAAGCATGAAAAGTCAGTTATCCTTTGGACATGACGACGAATAAATGAATGAAATGTGTTTTACGGCACGTCAGACACATAAATAGGTCATATTGTGCGCAAAAACTGATGAAAGATGAAGAAATGAAGTAGTAATTAAAAATTAATGTAAATATATAAAGATAAAACTATGACTAAATCCTTTAAAATGTTTGCTGGGATGTCAAGCTAAAGTGTACGCTTTTATAGATACTCCCCAATTTACTCTTTTAGCCCGTGCGGCACGTTCATTGCTATCTTACACAAGAGGGCCTGTATCGCTCTACTGGCTATGTGGTGTCCATGGTGGGGTTGGGTATGTAAAACATGTGACACCGGGAACAGGGCCAAATTTGACTCCAGGGTCACCATTTGAACAAACTTGGTAGAGGACCATAAGCTATTGTAGTTTCAAAGAAGAAGTTTTTCCCCATGTAACATATCACCCCTGGGGTGGGGCCAAATTTGACCCCAGCGTCACCATTTGCATAAACTTGGTAGAGGACACTAAGCTGATGGTAAATACAAAATATTAAAGATGTTCCCCTATATACTATGTAAAACTGTTACCCGTGGGGCTGAATATCATATTTCAATAATTCAAGAGCATATAACTCGGGTGTCCCTGGTCTGATATAGCATTGATATTAAGGTTAAAGATCGGATAAAATAAAGCATTTTTAACTAAAGTAAGGGCCGTAACTCCGCTGTTACTGGTCCGATCTGTCTGGTTTTCGAACTAGTCCGAGCTTTCATTGATACTAACAATCTGGTGAAGTATGGTAAAGATCAGCTGAAAAACGAAGGCCCTATCGTCTTAACGAAACAAAAGTTAACGACGGACGGACGGATGACGGATAACTCGGAATCCTTTTGCTTGAGGACTCTGGGGGAGACGAAAACTGGTTAAAAAGAACGGACTCCCTCGCCTCTTTAGGGATGTCTTAAAGCAGTACCCAGTGTAGAAAGTACACCAAAAGTTAATGTACGGAAGACGGACGGACAACGGCAACAGACCATGACATATGCCAGTAGCGCCACGATGTAGTATGCAAACTATAACTAAAAGACATGTAGACATGATAGAAGAAAACAACAATAAAATATAATCAGAACCAAAAACAATTAAAAAATATTCAAGTAACGTCCCATAATTGTTTACACTTTTTACTTTGTCTTCAACATATTATATAAGACAGAATTCTTTCAGTGAATAAAATGAATAGGATTGAAGTTTTGAATGAAACTCTGATTTAAATTTTTAATAGTCACATCAAAGAAAAAATCTAAATTTTAAAACAATGTCAAATTGAACTATCTTAAATCCAGTCACAATATATTAAAAGATCAGAGAATGTTTCTAAACCATCAAAACTGTCTGGACTTAAACACTTGAATTACACTTTATCTTATTTCTTAAGTTTTACTTAAATATTTAACAAAATACTGAACTAAGTCACTAAGTAAACTTAGCAAAAATGTGTTTCACCAACATAAATTTTCTACTTAGTAGCTAAGTAAAAAATTAAAAAATTTAATTATATGGACTGGGAATTTATCCATTCTGCAAACAGTGTAAATAAAGTACATGCAGTTTCATGGAACCAGTCTAAAATCATGATCACCAAGATGTTTGCAAAATATCATAGCAACCAATCACCACAAACGCATGTTAACTGCTTCTTTTCTGATCATCATTTTTGATAAAATAAAGCATTTTAACTGTATCTGACCTTTGTTTTATGTATTAATTGATGTTGCAGATACAGCTGCGTACATGTTTCTCGTTTATGGACATGAACTAATTTTAGCTTGACGAAAATCCTTATAATAATTTCTAAAAAGGCAAAAATTCATGTAAAATGTATACCAAATGATAGAAAAGTGATGATTTGTGCATTTAAATTGCATTACTTTTACTTTTAAATTTTAACAATGTTTTAAGCATATTTCGTCCAATTTTTGCTGTTTACTTAGTGGTAAGTCACCTCCTAAGCTGACTTAGAAATTTAATTATTTTACTTAAATTTAAATTTTTACTTAATGAAATTGGTTTGGTGAAACACATTTTCCTTCCTTAAGAAAAACTTACATTTAAGTAACTAATAACATACTTAAGTATGTTGGTGAAATCGGCGCCTGCAGGTCTGATAAAAACCCAAATGGCAAAAGAAACTTCTACAATGCCTACTCTCCCAAAACAATATATTACACATTGCGCTTTCACAAAATTGATGGTTCTTCACATGATGCAAATGTCAAGTATATTGCTATATCTTAATTAATGATAACCCTATTGATTTAAAGTGCTTATATATATTTATCACATAACATGGCTTCTGGGGGAGCAATAAAGCCATGACTTATTTCTCGTAATACACTAGTGTCTTACAAATTGCCGCCGTACATATAAGGTAAATTGGCAATATTAAAGTGCAACTATCATGTCGTATGAGTGTTATGTGATAAACAGAATTTTACATTCGTGACTTTGTATTATTGACTTTAATAAACTTTAATAAACTCGGATAAAATGAGTTCATTAAAATCACTAATACACAGTCACTGATGTAAGATCCTCTATATATATATTCACTTGGCACATGTGAACACGTACAATTACTGCGCAAAAGATTTCCATTTATAATAATTAATAGGTCATAATAAATTAATTACTAGATTATCATCCCCGCCCCCAATTTGTTTATGCAGTCACTGCAATTTTTATCGATTCAGAAAAACAAACAGTTTTCCGTGGTTTCGAGAGCCGCTTTTTAAACCCGTCTACTTACTGAAACCCGAAAACATAACCAGTGTTGAGGTACACAATTTCCTCTCAAAATGACTTTAAATTGGCAATTAAATGGGAAAAAATAGTGTTTGTTATCATTAAAGCCAATAAGCATGATAAAGGGTGTTGCAGTTATGAAATTTTGGTTTGGTAGTAATATTGCGGAAGATATTGGATCATGTTAGACTGTTACTAGACTTTTATAACAATTTTCGATGTGGAAAATTAGATAGAAAATCTCCCGTTGCAGAGCTGTCCCTACACAGCATGTCTTCAGTGATGAAGGCCACGTTGAAACTTTATGCATGTGTGACTATTTTTGCCTTGTGCCCAGCCAATATTTCATTTGTCGTATTTCAACCCCGCCTCTATTTTGAAATAAATTTGGATGATAAACTAGCGATTAATTTATTATGGCCTTACAGATAGCAATTAACGGATAGAATTAAAAAGTAAATTTTAAACCATATGCCCTCCCCACAGAAATGGTATCAGGCTCTTTCAAGACGCGCAGTATCTGGTCATGGCCAACCAAACACACATCCTCTTTCAGCGGCCACACTTTATCGCTGGGGTCTTTTGTATCTTTCAAAAAGGTCACCCACAATCCCTCATCCAAAGTGTTTAACACCTGGAAAAAAATCAACCTGAAGCAAAGCCTTTGTGGTACATGTCGTTTACTTCAAAACAAAATACTTTGTATACGAGAAACCTTCACTACTTAACGTGATTCAACCAATTTCATTGCAAGTAATAGCTGTATTTTTTACAGTTAGTATATCATGTATATAGAGTTTAGTTTCAGATAATATTATGCAATTGTATCTGATCAAATGAGTAGAAGACATAAATCTATGAAAGAAAATTGTCATGAAACAATGCAAAAAACACAAAAAATTGTCACATTGAAAGCTGGTTCCCGAAAGTGTTTTAATGTTTAATATACAGTTATAATAACACATTTACCTGTCCAATGAAACACCTGGTTTCCCTTTCCCTACCCTTGATGGTGAATTCAGCCTCCACAAAGCTGTTAAAATTGGGCTGAACTGTCTGCTGGCCATCCTGCTCTCCTTTTTCCTGAAAAAAATAATTTAGCAAACTTGTAAAATTACCTGTTAGTATAAAACTTATATCCAACAATCATGTTGGTTGTCACATACTTATTTGAAAGCATAACAATGTATTTATTCATTTATTATAGTACTTTTCGGTCATTTGGGGTACCTTTAACACATTTCATGATTATTGAATCACATTTTGTGAGAAATTCATGGAATCAATACAAACCTGTGAGTTATATTCTTTATTGGATAAGATAATAGTTTATGCATAAATGATCCTTTTTTTGGCAAATTTAAAACTCCCAAATTCATTTTTTATGAAGTGACTAAAATTGGTACTCAGATCCACTCCTCTTTTCCTAATTAGACAAACTTATTTTTCACATAACGTCCCTTGTCAGCAGTGTCAAACCTATTGCATATCATATTGTATATAATCATGTGTAATACAACCTGGATTGTATTTCATTTATTATAAATTCAGAATACGGTGTGTTCTTGGGCAAGACACTTTCCCTTAGCCTCGTCCGTCGGATGGGGACGTAAACCGGGCGGTCCCGTGTATCGGTATATCCTCCGAGCATGTTAAAGAACCATAGGAATCTATTCGATAATAAGAGTAGGGCACGGTTCCCGGATTCCTATGTATCCTTCCCCTCTCTTTGGGGCGACTCTAAATAACCTATACCATATTGATGAGCCGTTAAACAACATTCAATTCATAATACAATTATTATTTACCAATTGATAAATAATAAACATTATAAAAATAATATTTTTCAAAAGTCTGTGTAAAATACCAAACTGTGACTGAAATGACATTATGATGTCATAACCGTTTTAGCGCAAGACGTGATTTTTTGATGTTTTGGCGCTAAAGTTTGTCTGGCATTATGGAGGTTTTATAATCAATTTTTTTTACATATCTGAACTTAAACCGTTACTGTTTTTAACCCAGACAACCAAAAACACATTCTAGATATTATGCAGCAGTATGTTGTAATGGTATACTGGACGCGGTACTTTGTCAGAGAGGCGATATGTGGATAACCTGCTGCTTGTTATCCCCAAATGGTGATATAAACATAGTCGTACCTTCAAACCCACCTCGTCATTATCATTGACCTGTGAAGCAACATCTGGTGTGCTTGTCACTGATGCCGCAAGTCCTGATGGAGTTATGAACTCTTCCAACATGAATGGCTTGATTGGCTGATCCGGAGTTGCCAACAGTGACTGTAGATAAGAAAATTAGTAAATTGTGACCATTGGATATATCATTCTCACAACTTATTTCATTCTCGCGTACTAAAATATCAACTGAGTATAATCGATCATGATGATTGTAATAGAATAATAAAACAAGACCTTAGTCTGAGGGGGTCCCGTCCAACACGGCAAACGGCATATGAAATATTCTGTTAGATTTGTGCTTAAATGATGTCAACCAAAGACAACACGTCATATGACCAAGTATCAAACAAATAAAGTGAGGCAATCACATAAAGTTGACTGAAGTCAAGTTTGGGGAAAATAATGCAAAATATGTCCTTGACCTTGGTTTTTTTTGTCGTCCGCCAATGCCAAAAATACATATGACCAAATGTCAAAGACATCAAGTAAGACAATCACATCAACTGACGTTAAGTTACCTAACCAAGGTTAAATTTGGGGAAAATAAGAAAAATATGACATTGACCTTGGTAATTTTTGTCGTTCAGTAATGTCCACCAATGCCAACAATACATATTGCCAAGTATAAAACAAGAACATACAGTTGACTGGGGTTGTTACGTTGTTACCTAAGGTTAAGATTTTGGAAATTACGCAAAATACGACCTTGACATTGGTAATTTTGGCATTACGTGATGTCCCTTGACCAAACAAAGCATCTGACAAAGTTTCAGAAAAAATTGAGCAGCGGTTGTTGAGACAGTTTATTTAAAATGTGGCCACCGTCGCTAGAAGTGACTGCTATGTCTCGCTACCCACAAAAAAGGCTTTACTGCCAAATGCTCGTTCAAACTGATAAATCAAAAAAAAACTTTAAGAATATTCTACATATTATGCATCAGAATGTTGCAATAGTAATGGTATATTGGACGCGGTACATCGTCAGAGTGGCGATATGTGAATAACCTGCAGCTTGTTATCCCCAAATGGTGATATAAACATAGTCGTACTTCAAACCCACCTCGTCATTATCATTGACCTGTGAAGCAACATATGGTGTGCTTGTCACTGATGCCGCAAGTCCTGATGGAGTTAAGAACTCTTCCAACATGAATGGTTTGATTGGCTGATCCGGAGTTGCCAACAGTGACTGTAGATAAGAAAATTAGTAAATTGTGACCATCGCTGAATTAGTGTCTTGAATTATTGTTCGAGATGCTTATTTCAGCAAAAGCATATATCAAAGTTTTTAAAGATCCTCATGTTAACTCAAATATTACTGGTTACATGTCAACATAATATACATTTTCGAAATACAGATGTTTTTCAATTGGAAGAGGACCAAATTTTACCCCACTTTTAAAAGAATAAGGCCCTAGAATATATGTATAACTCATAGCAGTTATTAAACCATAAGCATGACGGGTATGAAAACCATGAATTTGTTTTACTGCCACATCAAAACTTTTACAGTTGCATTAGGCCTCATTGTGCATTTTTGCAAATTCACGGGCAGATAACTCAGCTATTAGTGACTGAATCTGGCTGGTTTAAGAACACGAGTTTTTCTGAAAAAAAACAAAACAACTCTAGTAACCTTGTTTGTTTGTTTGTTTGTATAGCGTTTTACGTCATTTATAACACATGCAAGGCTATATATAAATGTCATTTTTTTTCATGGTGAAGGCAGACCACCCATTTTTCTTGGGTAGAACCAGTACTGAATACCTTCCGCCATCCGTAAAAAAAAAGTATGATAATGGACCTTTGGAAACGGCCGAGCACGACACATACGAAATATTGCAGTCTCGGTTTGATTGAGACTGTTCATGAGTGGTAGTGAAATATGCTAGCTACCGCTCACGCCATCTAGCCCCGGGTTGAGCAGAACTCAATATTCATAAAATCAACAGCACAAAATTGTAACGTAAGACTAGTAACCTAAACAATTTATTCAACAAGAGAAAAGTCAGGTGTTACACAAAGTGGACGCCTGTATAACAAAGAAAATGGTGTACATGTAATTTTGGAGAAAAGTAGGTTACAGTGACCAGGAAATGGTCATTGCTTCATGGAAGAAAGGAGCTGTTGTAGTTTTGTTTAGAATGGTCATTGTAAGATATAACAATAATAAAATGTTGATGCCCTCTAAACAAACAGGTTATCATAATGTATATTTTGTAGAAAGTAGGTCAGCGTGTCTAGAGTATGGTCATTGCTTCATGACACTCACAGGAAGGTGATGTTAAAGCTTTGTGAAGATTGGACATCTTAATGCATAGATATACAGTATAGCTCACGCGAAACCCACACCTTACTCTTTCATGCCGAGCGAGGAATTTACAAATCACGTAATTACGCGGAGTCCAAACACTGACTCCGCGTAGATACGCGCGGAACTCGACACGACCAAACTCGGTGAATCGAGTAAAGTGTGAGTTTCGCGTGAGCTGTACTGTAAGAGATAAAAAAAGAAATAAAAAGTGGAAGCCTGCCTGCCCGGTTTTCGCCATTCTTTAAACATTTAAAAGGCCGGCTAAAAATAAAAATCACAAGGCTAGAAAGATGTAAAGCCAGACCGGGGTTCAAATCCGGGTCCTCAGAAACCGTTTCAAAGCTCTACCAACTAAGCCAACCGGCCAGACAATGCTACATCAAATCTATCTATTATGATATATGAACTGCGACACAACTTATTGAACTTATTGAACTGGTAATGTTGAATGATTTTTTAAGCGTAATTATTTTGATTATGTATGTCATGTTTATGGTCACACATTTGGCTTTTTACAACATGAAAACAGTCTGCAGTCATTTCAGCAAAGTTAACACAATTGTTAGTATATGATATTAGTAGTTCATAACAATAACAGTGATTAATACAATTAATACACTGAATTAATACTTTCAGCTTTAAACATGTAGCCGCCTGTGACACAACTTCATAAAGTGGTCATGGTAATTAAAATCAGGGTTATCCACAACTCCAGATTTCCAATTTGAATTAAATAAACAAGAAACGTGTGTCAGATTATAATAATCTTTCATGGGTATCTGGTGAAGATAGGGAATTCCAACCCGAGGTATGTGTTTTTATCGGAACCAAGTCCCTGCCAAGGGGAGGTTCCGATTAAAAAACTTATATCGAGGGTGTTGGTGCGTGCATTACTTTTATTTAAATTCTTTACCCATAAAGATAAGACGCTCCATCCACCATGTAAAACGTGGATACCTATAGCTGGTATGCTAGAAATATTGATATACAAGGGAACTTTAAAGGTTACTTAAATTCACGAGTTACAATATAAAATGAAGAAAGTATCCAAATAACAAATTAAAGTTATTTCCAAAAAGTTCACCTATTTTAAATTCCATATTTTTTTTACTTAGTTGAAACATTTTACATCGATTTGGAAACAAACAACCAGTTTGCAACTTTTATACATCTCTCTTGGTGGCTTCCTGAGTAGAAGCGGTACTAAGCATTGCAGACAAAGTACATTGTTCAAGCGTAAGAAACATGCTCAAGAGGATCGAACCCACGGCCTGTCAATTTGGTGCTCGACCACTGGACCACGCATTCCACTTATTAACTTATGTTTAGGCATGCTAAAACTATCTACCTGATCTAATCAAAAACGTATTAGGCTTAGTTATAACGATCAATATTAAATAGGTAATAGTGGGCAGCAACAAGAAAGCAGGCAATTTGGTTGATAGGGCAAAACTCATGCAAATTAAATTTGATACCGGGCAATTCTCTCCTCCTGATATTACAAAGTTGACCAGTTCAAAGTTCAAATCTTGATCACTGTCAAGTCTGTGGTAAGTTGGTATTTACAAATATCATGGAAATATTACAAGGTGTTTATCATGTTCAAATAAAGTAATTTAAGTAATCAAATCAGTTTCATGAATCACCAAGAATCTGGCACAATCTTACTGATTTTTTTGTCATATATGATTTCAAATATTAATTTCATGTAGTATGTGGCAATGTTTTAGAGAAAAATTCATTTGTGATCGCATAAAACACAAAGCTAAAACACAAAGCAGTAGGGTAAAATATAAGTTAAATGATAAATAAGCATGCTAAATACAGAAAAAATAAACAAAATAACATACGTTTTATATACGTTCCAGTGAAATAGTATATATTAGGACTAAAATATAACTTTTTATCATATATTTGTCTATAAAATACATTGTTTTTGAATATAAGATACGACACAGACGTGGCTAGTCATATCAAACTTCCGGGCAAATTAAACTCATGGTTAAAACTAGATGCCCACGGGCAACATGTCGAGCCTGCCAGTTACAGATACACATTTTGCGTGAGGACTAGCTAGGTTAAAGGTCAGACATTGCTGAAAGCAGCAGTGGAAACTTAGAACATGGAAACGTAAAATAATAGGTGCCAAGTAATTTCAAAATTACTCTATGCATGACAAAGTTAGAGCCCGGACAATATCGGACTGCATGACCTCTAAGTGTGACCTTTGAGCTGGAGGTCCGAGTGTTGTACGAGACATATCGTCATCTTGTGTCGATCATTTGTGCTAAGTTATTTCAAAATCCCTCTATGCAGGACAAAGTTACATCCTGGACAAGATCAGACTGCATGAACTGCATGACCTCTGTGACCATGACTTTTGCGCTGGAGGCCTGCGTTTGCGCATGACACACCGTCCTCTTATGGTGATCATTTCTGCCAAGTAATTTCAAAATTCCTCTATGCATGAGAAAGTTATAGCCCGGACAAGATCGGACTGCATGATCTCTAAGTGTGACTATGAACTTAGAGCTGGAGGCCTGGGTGTTTTTCGTGACAATCGTTCTCTTTTGGTGAACATTTGTGCATATTAATATAAAAATCTCTTTATGCATAACAAAGTTACAGCCCGGACAAGATCGGACTGCATGAACTGCGTGACCTCTAAATTGAATTGTTTTAGCAGTATGTAAATTGCCTAACGCGCTGGCATTACTAATTTATTCAGGGGACGAAATATTTTCTGTTCAGAAAAAGAAAATAGCAATTGGTAGTTGCATGATAAAAAGTACATAATAAAGAGAAATAATTGTGTATTGTCATGAATATAGGACTCTTTTTTTTTGTTAAAGTGAGAAAACTCAAATATTTTTCATTCATGCTAAAGCACTCGTGAAATATAACATTTTCTCACTTCTCGATGAAAATAATAAATCCTATATTCCGTGCAAATCGTACACCATGTACACACTGCACACATCAACATTTTCGTCACACGAATTTCATATTAGAATGCACTACTACACAACAAGAAGTACATTTATGCTACATAAAGACAATGACATATGAGTCCTATGAAAATGAGAAATTATGTGACAATCAATTTACTGCTTGAAGGGACAATGTCCGTAACTTTTAGCTTACAAAACACGCACTAATTACATTTACAAACATTACACACTAAACGTTATTGAATATTTACTGATTAAATGCAAGATTGTTTACCGGAATTCAATCGCGGTACAAAAAAAGAAGTACCGCTTCGTGCATTTGAACTCGCAGCCCAAGTTAAAATGACACTCGTGGGTAATAATAGTGAGCGCGTAAAAGTCGATGTTGCTCCCAACTGAGCTAAACGGGCTATACATATTGCGCAATACATACTATGTAGACAATCTAATGAGCTAATGATAGTCACGTGATCAGCAGAAAATGTAAATCATGTGGGTCCCACATTATTTACAAATAATAATTAAAACTTTTTTTTCAAACTCACGAATATATTACTACAGACTTCTTTGTGTCTATGCTCATGTTTTCATGTTTACATTTCACACAGTAAAAGTCGGACAATTATTTGGTTATGCTCAGTATCTGTTTACTTACGGTCAGTGTCCCTTTAACCACTCAGACATGAATTATCATGATGATGTAGTATCACGATTTTAGCTGCCGCAGTCAATTTATTGACATCTCCAAACAAAGTTCTTTAAATGAATATTCTATATGCAATATATAACTTCTTTAAACTTACCCACTATTCTCATCTTCATGGCTAGTGAGGGTCTGTTCAGTAAGGGTCTGTTCAGGGAGGGTCTGTTCATTCAACAGTTCCTGAGTGTCTTCAATGCTCATGATTCTATGGAAAATTAAATGGTAAAAGTCATGCTCTGATGTTACTAACTGGTACACAAACCAGTCAAAATATTGCCAACAATTTCAAAATATCTGTTGCTCAGTCAGAGAAAGAACATACATATAATGATGATGAGCAGAGCTGGGAGAAGTATTCTTCCAAATGTCCTACTTTTATCAGTTTATCGGCCAGATCTAATCTTTTTCTGTGTATATTTTGTTTGGTTTACCAAATACCTGACCATTTTATATAATAAAAATAACACCAATAAATATGTTATGTTTTTGTTAAAAATGTATGTAATGAAACCAGGCTTAGTACCTTCTTTGTGGCTTACTAGGCTATTGTTATTTTTGTATTCATATATACACGAGCATATTTACGTTTTACTTATATTGCCTGTTAATGCTGCATTGTTGGGGCATATAACCATGTAAACATGTGATTTTTCTTTTTTTACTTACACATCGGACAGCTCTGATTCGGAGTCGGGGATTTCATTCGTACTGCATGTACTGTCTGTATCTGAAGAACTTTTCTTCCCTCTTCCTCCTCCTCTTCCCCTTCCGCTTTCCTGTTTGCCACCTCGCCCTACCCCTCTCCTTCGGGACCCTCTTAATCCAGCCCTGGTACCACCTCGTGTCCGGGCCCCTCTCAATCCAGCCCTGGTACCACCCCGTGTCCGACTGGTAGTCATGAACAATGGAGTTTTACTTCATTTTGAAGCACACTTTTATGTTTTTAGTATACATCAGTATTAAATCCTAAATAATCTTGTTCTCAGTTATTATAATCGTACATAATTATAAGTTGTAAGCCTCAAACATCATTTATGGCATAGATTTTAAGTATACAACACTGCTCCGTAAGCATGTTTAAATAAATAACATTATTTTTATATATGTCAACATTTAATAACATCATATTGTGATGACATTTTCTTTTAATTTCTTCTAGATCAAAATATACTTAAATCTTGACAACTAAAACGTACTGCAGCAGTTTAAAATGTACTGCAGCATTGATACTTACATTGCACTTACAAAGTTAGAGCCCGGACAAGATCGGACTGCATGACCTCTAAGTGTGACCTTTGAGCTGGAGGTCCGAGTGTTGTACGAGACACATCGTCCTCTTGTGGTGATCATTTGTGCTAAGTTATTTCAAAATCCCTCAGATCAGACTGCATGAACTGCATGACCTCTGTGACCTTGACCTTTGAGCTGGAGGCCTGGGTTTGCGCGTGACACATCGTCCTCTTATGGTGATCATTTGTGCCAAGTAATTTCAAAATTCCTCTATGTATGAGAAAGTTATAGCCCGGACAAGATCGGACTGCATGACCTCTAAGTGTGACCTTGAATTTAGAGCTGGAGGCCTGGGTGTTTTACGTGACAATCGTTCTCTTTTGGTGATCATTTGTGCATATTAATATAAAAATCTCTTTATGCATAACAAAGTTACAGCCCGGACCAGATCGGACTGCATGAACTGCGTGACCTCTAAATTGAATTGTTTCGGCAGTATGTAAATTGCCTAACGCGCTGGCATTACTAATTTATCCAGGGGACGAAACATTTTCTCTTTAGAAAAAGAAAATATCAATTAGTAGTTGCATGATAAAAAGTATATAATAAAGAGAAATAATTTTGATTTATCATGAATATAGGACTTTTTTTTTGTTGTTAAAGTGAGAAAACTCAAATATTTTTCATTCTTGCTAAAGCAATCGTAAAATATAACATTTTCTCAATTCTCGATGAAAATAATAAATCCTATATTCCGTGCAAATCGTACACCATGTACACACTGCACACATCAACATTTTCGTCACACGAATTTCATATTAGAATGCACTACTACACAACAAGAAGTACATTTATGCTACATAAAGACAATGACATATGAGTCCTATAGAAATGAGAAATTATGAGACAATCCATTTACTGCTTAAAGGGACAATGTCCGTAACTTTTAGCTTACAAAACACGCACTAATTACATTTACAAACATTACACACTAAACGTTATTGAATATTTACTGATTAAATGCAAAATTGTTTAACCGATTTTCAATCGCGGTACAAAAAAAGAAGTACCGCTTCGTGCGTTTGAACTCGCAGCCCAAATTAAAATTACACTCGTGGGTAATAATAGTGAGCGCGTAAAAGTCGATGTTGCTCCCAACTGAGCTAAACGGGCTATACATATTGCTCAATACATACTATGTAGACAATCTAATGAGCTAATGGAAGTCACGTGATCAGCAGAAAACGTAAATCATGCGGGTCCCACATGATTTACAAATAATAATTAAAACTTTTTTTTTTCAAACTCACGAATATATTACTACAGACTTATTTGTGTCTATGCTCATGTTTTCATGTTTACATTTTACAGAATAAAAGTCGGACAATCATTTGGTTATGCTCAGTATCTGCTTACTTACGGACAGTGTCCCTTTAACCACTCAGACATGAATTATAATGATTATGTAGTATCACGATTTTAGCTGCCGCAGTCAATTTATTGACAACTCCAAACAAAGTTCTTTAAATGAATCTTCTATATGCAATATATAACTTCTTTAAACGTACCCACTATTCTCATCTCCATGGCTAGTGAGTGTCTGTTCAGTAAGGGTCTGTTCAGGGAGGGTCTGTTCATTCAACAGCTCCTGAGTGTCTTCAATGCTCATGATTCTATGGGAAATTAAATGGTAAAAGTCATGCTCTGATGTTACTAACTGGTACACAAACCAGTCAAAATATTGCCAACAATTTCAAAATATCTGTTGCTCAGTCAGAGAAAGAACATACATATAATGATGATGAGCAGAGCTGGGAGAAGTATTATTCCAAATGTCCTACTTTTATCAGTTTATCGGCCAGATCTAATCTTTTTCTCTGTATATTTTGTTTGGTTTACCAAATACCTGACCATTTTATATAATAAAAATAACACCAATAAACATGTTATGTTTTTGTTAAAAATGTATGTAATGAAACCAGGCTTAGTACCTTCTTTGTGGCTTACTAGGCTATTGTTATTTTTGTATTCATATACACGAGCATATTTACGTTTTACTTATATTGCCTGTTAATGCTGCATTGTTGGGGCATATAACCATGTAAACATGTGATTTTTCTTTTTTTACTTACACATCGGACAGCTCTGATTCGGAGTCGGGGATTTCATTCGTACTGCATGTACTGTCTGTATCTGAAGAACTTTTCTTCCCTCTTCCTCCTCCTCTTCCCCTTCCGCTTTCCTGTTTGCCTCCTCGCCCTACCCCTCTCCTTCGGGCCCCTCTCGATCCAGCCCTGGTACCACCTCGTGTCCGGGCCCCTCTCAATCCAGCCCTGGTACCACCTCGTGTCCGACTGGTAGTCATAAACAATGGAGTTTTACTTCATTTTGAAGCACACTTTTAATGTTTTTAGTATACATCAGTATTAAATCCTAAATAATCTTGTTCTCAGTTATTATTATCGTACATAATTATAAGTTGTAAGCCTCAAACATCATTTATGGCATAGATTTTAAGTATACAACACTGCTCCGTAAGCTTGTTTAAATAAATAACATTATTTTTATATATGTCAACATTTAATAACATCATATTGTGATGACATTTTCTTTTAATTTCTTCTAGATCAAAATATACTTAAATCTTGACAACTAAAACGTACTGCAGCAGTTTAAAATGTACTGCAGCATTGATACTTACATTGCAGTCACGCAATGCATCAAGTAACTATAAATTATGTTCTAAATCTAAATAAAACTTTACTCACAGTGTGGAAAACAGGCTTTTTTTGCTGGTGGTTCTGTGAAAAAAATCACAAGCCAATGGTGAATAAATGTATTGTCATGTATGTCAGAGGAGAATGAAGATGTGTTTATTAAAATGCGTGTCCAACATGTCCAATGTGGTGCTTTGACAAAAATACACAAAATCCACAACATGTCGCACCATTAGGCTGTCCTGCCACGTTACATATCTGCAACTTAATTTTTAACATCATGGTCATCTAAAATTACATGCTAACAAACTAGACGGGTGTTCCCTGGAACACTTGTGTCGCTTGTCGTGTGCTGGACAATGTAGCTATGATGTTTGAAGATGAGGTGAAATCCTTCATGAATTATGAAGCAGATTTTAAGTTTTATGGACATGGGAAAAACTCTGGTAAAAATGAAAGTCAGAGTTATTGGACATGTGTAACAAATTTCTTTAAGGTACACTTTCAAAATCTACAAATGTTTATAACTACATGAAGGTGAACATAGGTCAAATACTTTTCAAGTTTCGGTCAAGCTTGTTTAGGGTGCAGGTTAAAGTTTTATAAACATGATAAAAAGGGGCATAATGAAAGTCAAGAGTTATTGGACATGTGGGACGCCATGCTGGGGTGACTAGATAAGCTCTCTTATTCTTCAAATAGTGAAGCTAAAAATTAGCGTAAGTACCGTCAGCTTACTGTGTTTAATTAAATTTATAATTATCCAAAGAGAAGCCAGAAGACAAGTGACTGCAAATCCTTACCTTAACGTCAATGGGTTGCCCTCTGTAGAGGTGGGTAGGTCTCCCAATGACCTCTTCTGTTGTTCCTTTAACTGGAAATTAAATCTATATTTTTCCGGTGTCAGGAACTCAACTGTTTTGGTCGCTACCACCAAAGGGTCTGTCATTTTTTAACTCTGGTCGGTAGTTTCTCACTAAGCGGCTGTGCCGCCTCAAACTTTTTCAGGAGGTTTCCCGTTCCTACATACCTGAACCTGTTTTTATTAATGTCATGTATTATGAAGAGGCATTCTGCCTCTTCAACACTTTTAAGTCCGGCTTGCCCGTTTGCAAGTCGTTTTGCAGTCGACTGCATCTGTTTCATAATTCTGCTTTTAAGTTGCCGGAATGCCTGGCACTTGTTGGAGTACATGTTTTCCGGAGTAAGACCAGTTTTTCTTTCTCCGGGCTACAGTTTTTTGTAGTTGTTTGGTTGCATGTTACTGCTGGCCATATCTGTATCTAAAGAAAAACAAATTGTCACAAAGGAGTCATTCCGCAACAGATGAGGGACTCCTCAAAGGACAAAAGCAGAATTAAGATACATTTCACATGGTGATCAATATAAAATCATGAGCAAACATTATACAAATATTTCTTAACAGGACAGCAGGTTACAAAAATAAATTCCGCACCCACACCCCCACACACAAAACTTAAACAAAAAGGATAACATATTTTGGAGAAAGTAGGTCACCGTGACCTAGTTTTTAGTGTATGGTCAGTGCCTTATGAGAGGAAGGTGTACAATTTGATAAGGTCGGACATGGTAATGCTGGGATATAATAAAAACAAAATGTTGATGCCCGCCCGACCGGTGGGCGCCCATCTGTAAACTCGGCTAAAAACTAAAACTATCACTGAAGGTGATTAATACCTTCACAACACTGCTTTCAATTGGAAACATTGCATATAAAGAGACAACTTTGACTCATTTAACCTCTGACTTTTTAGTAAGTTTCATAACGATAGAATAATAAACAATGGAAATTATGGAAATTTTTAAGAAAGAAAGGGCCATAACGCCAAAGTTACTGGTGATTATCTGGCTGTTAATCGAACTTGACCAAGACATTATGTCCATAAAATTGTCACCAAGTTTGGTGAAGACTG
Source organism: Cyrtodaria siliqua (assembly GCA_037043455.1). Lineage (NCBI taxonomy): Eukaryota > Metazoa > Mollusca > Bivalvia > Adapedonta > Hiatellidae > Cyrtodaria > Cyrtodaria siliqua. The sequence goes on from JAWPHD010001063.1 coordinate 94,902, forward strand.
GGTAATAAATACTTTAGTTATTGAGTGGAAACGAAAAAATGGGACAAACCGAAAAAGAACCAACCGCCACAGTGACTCCAGTATACCCCTTAACATTCATTTCCAGGGGTATAATTAAACAAGGCCATCCGTGCTCAATGCGACCTCACTCGTCACCTGTAACGGAAGCAATCCCTTGAACATGTTGAATAGATAACTAATAAAGCAAATTTGAAAAATAACTTTGAACAGAAATAAAGCACTTAGACAAAATTTGAACCAAATACTTATTTTTGAGTTCAGCTTAATACAATGGTAACGGTGATAGGATAACATAGGCATGATAGGAGAGATATGGTATGAAATGTGAATTAATTCTGAACAAAACCATCTATCATTATTTTATTCATGCAGTTTCATGCTTTTATTAAAATTATAACAATTTGAACTTACAATACTAGTTAAACTATGTAAAATAATAATTGAATGAAATAATAATGCTGAAAGGCCTTCTACATGATCACTTTATAACCTGTACAGGTCATAAAAAAATGAATGTAACTGTAAGCAGTTATAACAATCGGTTGAGAAAGTAATCATGATAACGGGCAGTGGACATCATAAACTTCACCTATCTTTAGATCATTAATTTTAGAATTATTTTCATTTTCTATGTTAAAGTTGGTTACCCAATTTCACAACCATAACCAACTTTACAAACAGGCAATAAAATCATTTGCACCTTACAGGAAACCTTGACCTTAAGGTCTCAAATTAGGGTACTGTTGTGCAACAATTTGTTTTATAGGTTCCAATATTGGGAACTGATGCAAAACAAACAGCTCTAAAAATGAGTATTCACAATATAACCATGACAACTAAAACATAAGAACACTTAGAATACAATCATTGAATAAGAACTGCAGCCTTGTAACATAACCAAAAACGGATTATATTTGGGCAGTAATAACCTTTTCAAGTTATCAACTTAGTAACCTGTTCAAGTTAAAAGTGTTGACTACTATTCACTATGGAGTTTGCGGTGCATTCTCAACCTTGCTGCTAGATGGGGCTTAACTATAATGGGGTATCTCCATTTTGCAATATGATGATGGCAATAGGCGCAGGTAGAACCTATGCCTAAAGACTAAACCCATGAACCAAGGTTTATTATAAAAAAAATAAAAAGAAGAATATAAGAGCATGTGACCGAAACACACAACCTGAATGTTCACGCCTTCACCTGCGCCGCTACGACGAGCAAAGCAACACCTGTCTCTTTTTCCTCAGAAAGGCGAGACAAAAAGGGTTGAAATGAAAACTAAACGGTTACTGTACGAAGTACTACTGCAACACTTGAAAACAAAATATGTTCAATCCATGTACAATAACATACGAACAGGGAATGCATGCAAACTATTAGACGTGTTTTGAACCAAAAATGAACTTGTAAAACAACAAAAAATAAAATCAATATACTACTAATATGATTAGACACTTTTCTATTAACATAATAATTTAATACTGTGTTGTTGGAAAAAAGCTGCAGGTTTTAGATGGTAAAACAACAAAACAGTTCTACAAACATGTCTGAGTTACCCAAAATTCTTCTAGTTATCTGGGAGGTATAATTACCCATTAAACTGGACTGACAAGCTTCAACACATTAATGAACAACTCATTGAATGCATTCCAATACACTGAAAAGTTTTCATTATTAAACATGTATATGGTCAGCATGAAGTAATTAGATAGGGTTTCTTTGAGCGCAAGTAGTGAAATTTATGGCTAGCTGACATCTCATTTACAGTTACTAATGAATACTGTATACATGGTAGATATCACTGGGATCACTGGATGCTCACTTGTAACTTGACATGTTTGTAAGACTAAAAACAAAAAAGTTCAACATGTTCGAACACTTTGGTTACCACAATACCTCAAACTAATGTTCAACTGAAGATACTTCAGCATAATCACACAGCAAACAAGGAAAAACAAGCAGGTGACACCTAGAACAACCAGTTGGACAGTCTGTGTGATCGGATCTAAAGAAAGGTTTTGATAACTATGTTGTTAATATTTACTTCATGATAATATATATCCTGTAAATATAGACAGATATTAATTATACAGTTATTACCACTCAGCATACTCAAATGTATTGTATAGTAAATGTATAATGTTCTATAGCATTGCAGTATTGTGTTATGCAATAAGCACCAATGTCTACCCTTATAGGAAAGAAAAAATATTTTTAGGAGCACAGAATGCCTATTACCGTAACAAATAACAACACCGTAATTTCATCGATAGTATGCATTTACTTTTCCACAATAATTACCGTTGCGAAATTGTGAAACACAGTTCTGTTTGCACCATAGTTTTCAATCAACAGATCAAGCGTACTTTCCAAATTGGAAAATTTTCTAAAGGAATTTTCGGCATAATTATTTAACAGACTTATACGAAAATGAAAATGGAAGCACGTCTTAAGATTAAATGTGATTCTGTTTTGACTGCATGCTCACATATTCAAAATGAAAATCCAAAGTGCATGTTAAAATCAATATATATATGATCAAATATCGTGATACTAAATTGTATCGATGGTCTGCCAGCAACCACTACAAAGTCAACCGTTATGCATAGCCTAATTTGTGCTGCAAATGACGTAAAACACAATTCAACAAATGTTTCTCACCAAACTCAGCATTACTCCAAACTCATGAATTAATGTATCATTAACAGATTAATAGATGATGTTTGGAACACCCAGTTTGTGTTGAGTAATGGAGTGTTGGCATTCCCTTTTGGGCCACTTATAATTTTAAAGGGTGTGCCGTTGGGTTGGGTGTAGGGTGTGAGGGGCACATCATTTTTCTAAAAGAATCACAAATGTAACATGTTCCACAACTCTAAAATTGCTTTTCGAAGGTCATTTTTTCATCACTTACTGGTGATACTTTTATACCCCCGACATCGAAGTTGAAGTGTGGATACTGGTTTGAACATACTTGTCCAACCAGCGTCGGTCTGTAGAATCTGGCGTGCATAACTCCGCATTCATTTTGAAGTAGATTCTTTTAATATTTGCGATGCTGATGAATCTTGGCAAAGGAACAATTTTGCATTTAATCAATGACCTAAAGTGTGACCTAGACTTGTGGTACGGACAGGTTAATAAGTTATCGATGTTAATTGTTTATTTGTATTACTAGTCCACACTGATCATGACCATGCTTACATGCACAATGTACTGTCTGTTTTCTTACCTACATACCAATATTCTGAGCTGCATTTCCAACCCTGTATACGTAATTGGTTCAATTAGGCTGCTACAGCTGCTTGTATCTCGATTGGCCTTCCTGTTCTTTTTCCACACAGAAATAGGTTTATCAGTGGGCATTTCTTTTGGAATCCATGATTTTAGTTGCTCCGCCAGCTATTTTCCCAGTACCTGGCTGTCTAAATTTCACAAATACCTCTATATTGATCTATAATGGCAAACGTCTTCAGTACAAACCACTTTAAATACTCGAATACACAATGTTAGCAATAAATATGTCAACTATCTGAAAACTTTTGATGTTTAACACCTTTACACCATTGATTCCTGGTTCCCCGATTGGCTACCAGTGTATTCAATAGAACGGTATCGTAGCACAGCTGGTTCTCAAACTGTAGATGCACACATGGTCTAAACTCAAATGAGAACCATTATAATAGCATACTTTTGTTTTGATTTCTGTGATGTGTTTAACTTAACTTTCAGGGTAAGTAGATAAATATACGGGGGAGCGGGTTTGTCGCTCCATATTTGCATATAAGTTGCATCTGTCATATCGCACCAGACGGACATGCGTTTGGTATGAAACGAGTATGTTTCCGATGATAACATCGTTACTCAAAAAAATATATGTACAAGACTAGTTTCGCCAGTTATTTCGTTGCCATCATCCACCTGATCACTTGGAAGATCTCGCCATAGATCAGCCAGCAGGGTATAATTTTGATTGGGAAAAAACAGTTTCCGTTGTTGTCAAACATGAAGCTAGTATGCTTTTCACAATGAAACTAGAAGCCCACGGGCAACATGTCGAGCCGCCCCTCCTCTAAGTATGACCTTGACCTTCGAGCTGGAAGCCTGGGTGCTGTACTCGACACATCGTCCTCTTGTGGTGATCATTTGTACCAAGTAATTTCAAAATCCCTCGATGCATGACGAGGTTACAGCCCGGACAAGATCGGACTGCATGAACTTCCCGTGTGACCTTCACCTTTGAGTTGGAGGCCTTGGTGTTGTGCGTGACACATTTAAAAATCCCTTATGGATGACAAAGTTACAGCCTGGACAAGATCTGACTGCATGAACTGCATGACCTCTAAGTGTGACCTTGACCTTTGAGCTGGAGGCCTGTGTGTTACGCACGATTAATCGTCGTCTTATGGTGATTATTTGTGCTAAATTATTTCAAAATCCCTCTATGCATGAAAGAGACGAGTTATTCCTTCTAGTAGCAATTCTGAAGAAGTAGAATTACAGACGTTCAAGTACCCCAAATAAATGCAGAACGAACGAACGGAAAATGAACGGAAAATGAACGGAACATTCCCACATTTTAATGCTCGGCATTATATCATTTTGCCCACTCGTTTAATAAATTCAATAATGAATGATTACTCATGTAATATCCTCTATTTATTACATAACGTCCCTTATTAGCAGTGTCGACCACCCATTTAATATTCTATTGTATGACACACGTGTAATACAACCTGGAACAATTTTGATTGGTTGAGTTAAACCTGTAACACTACGCAAGTTTATTAACTGAAACTATTTTATTTTTTACAAATTCACCCAGATCTGAGTCATAAACTTATTATTTGTGACAGCTTATAAAAATAATGCACTTTATACAAAACATTGTTGTTGGTTTGTTAAAATGTTGGCGTAAAATGCTATTTTGTAAAGAGGTAAACCACAAACTCTTTTATACGCAACGTTATGTGTGAGACGCGACGTTACGTGGTGGTTCTATGTCCATCTGAATTATGTTTTACTAATTTGATTGCAATGTTATGTGATAAAAAGGATCTTAAACTCGTTCCCATTCCATATACGATTTATGAAACTCGTTGCATTTTCTTCCATTTGTGACATTTAAACGCACACATTATGTTGCGTTGATTTTGTGCATTTAAATGAACGCAAAGTTTCGTTTATAAACGCTCAATGCATTAAAAAAAAATGATTTGGATTTTAAAAAATGCATTCATAACAATGAATGCAAACGGAATGCGAACGGAGCGCAATAGGAGCGCAAACGGAATGCATTTTGGGGTACTTGAACGCAACGTCTGAAAGTCCAAGGAGAACATAATACTGAAGTACATGTATCCTCAATCTTGATCATGCTGACTGACTATTCCCAAGATTTTCTTGCTGTGACTGGGCATCTTTCAATTCCCTGAGGAAAAGAACATTTTTGTCTTTTTTCTTTCCCAAAACTTCATTTTGAAACAGTTGGTTATGGTAATCGTAATGCATTTGATCTGGAATCAGTTCAAGCAACTCTGATATCTTCTTTTGGATTGCTGGAATAGTCATCTTTTCAATGCTTTCCGCGGTTTGTCTTTCAAGTGGTGTGATGGGGATGGGCTGCTTCAGAATACTTCCTTCTTCTACAACTTCTCCCAAAACATCAGTCCGTAGTTTAAGATTTCGTCGTTGCCGACTTGTTGTCAGGTAATTTACAAGGCCTTCATCTAGAGCCATACCAAAAATTGAGGTGTGGTCACCAACCCTGTATACGTAATTGATTCTTCGAAGAACACACTGGATGGCTGTTACAGCTGCTTGTATGTCGATTGGCCTTCCTGTTCCTTTTTCAACACTGACTCCAAACAGAAACAGACTTTTCTGCTTGACCTTCTCCAATATCGGGTTGTTCCTGCAAACAACCTGCCAAATTCCATCTGTGGGCATTCCTTTTGGAATCCATGATTTCAGTAGCCTATTTTTTTCCTCCAGGATAAAATCACAGTCTTCCCCCGTTGAAAGGTTTCCACTGGTTGTAATGGACACGTATTGATCATTCAAAGATCTTACTTCCGCCGGCATCAAACGATCTTGCAACGTGTCAAACATTTCAATAGTCTGGTACTTTGGGTGGTTCCTTCCATGAAATATCGCACTTGTCATGTACTTAGCACTTTTCAAAAGAGTCGAGTTATTCCTTCTAGTAGCAATTCTGAAGTTAATAATACCTTGGCTTAAAGGGCTAACCATATCCATCAGGTACCTGGAATTTTGCATATTTACTGCTTGGTAAGAGTCATTGCAGTACATTAAGAAGCCCTTTGCGTCAGCATTAACTCCAGTTTGTAGGCTATGGCGTACGTATCACGAAGTGATGCTGTATGGAATACCAGCAAAAGGCTCCAGCTTTTGTGATGATATTTGCATGCTCGTGCATAATGTTTCGCAGCTTCAGACGCAAACCCCATTTTTTCACAAAATGTTTCCAGAAATGGAATCCAGTTCAACTCGAAAAAACTCTTGATCAAGTTCATCTCGTAATGCCCTCCTCCAATTTTCAAATAGAACCAATCAAACTCTAAACAAACTGGCATTTTTCCATTTCTGGGTGAGCATTTTTCTGGTGGGCAACGTATTCTGTTTTTGACAACAATTTCTCTCGACAGTTGTCGACTGTACAAATAACTGCCTCTTCCTTCAGTTTTTGCAAATCATGAATGGCAGACCATCACAAAATACAAATGTCCAATGCCTTCTATTGCCTCCATACCTATAGATTCCATTTTCAGACCCAATTTTCCGAAGTACCATAGCAACAGTCTCAGAACTGTTAGGGTTGCAAAACACTGGATCCGTGAGTAATATCTCATGGCTGCCATTGTGATTTGAAGCCACATGGCTGTAGCGATCCACCTCTTCGACTACAGTTGTACTTTCTGTTGTTTCAAACACTATCTTTACAAAGTCTGGCTCTGTATCAGGTTTTGCTTCATCCTGGGACGACTTCTTCATTTCTTTTCCTGCCTTAAGACCATCGTTCCCCTTGCATCCATCACAGACTCGTTTCCGTTTCTGATTCAATGTTCCACAAGTTGTACATTTCACTGTACTTTCAGCAATTTGCTCTGCTTCTATTTTGCTATCTACTGAATCTAAAAAGTCTTCACCTTGTCTTTCTTGGTCAATTTTCACATCATGAATAGCTTGTTCAATAAAATGGTACAACTGTTCATAATGAACTTTGCTCATTTCAATAAACCTGTCTGCAGAGAGATTAATCTCTTCTGAATCATTAACTACCTCTTTTACTTCTTTGCTATGTGCATGAAAAGCCGAATTTGCAACGAAAACTGGGTTTTCTTCACCAGAACTGGCAATGGAACTGTAGGTTGCTTCACTGTTCAACAAAGGAGGTTTCAGTGGAGGTTTCAGTTCAAGTTTTCCCTGCAACATCTCTGCAGACTTGAGGGCGACAATCCCCTTGTTTGTAATGATCGAAATAGCAACTTTGCTGCTTGGTCTGATAGCATTATTTCTAACTATCTCTTGCTCGTTGTCAAAAACAATTACCAAATCTACATCTGGAATGCTCGCTTCCACAGTACCTTGGGATTTTAACCACTGTGTAATGGTTTTGTACTTGCCACCAGGGTTACTTTCTCCTATCATATCAACTACATGTCTGCTGCCAGTTAGGGCATAGTTGCATACATTTAGAAGAAAGGAAATTGGAGAAATCAAAGAAGGTGTAGCAACCATATAAACTTGTTCCAGTACACGCGAGATGTGTAGAAGTTTGTCCTGTTGATTTCTTAAGGTGAGAATATCGGGACCAAAATGTCCTATGCCAAGAATGTAAGACACTGTGGCCTTGTGTCTTTTCTGTAGCCATTCCAGCAAATCTATATTTGCAATGGCTTCTACATCTTTGTACATGATACCAAAGGACTGACAGTCTTGTCTGATTTTATCATGCTGTGCTTTCCCTACATGATATGAAATCAGAGGTAAATCTGCAAAATCCACGATTTGTAGCATCTCCTTGAAGAAGAGGTCTTTTTCAGAAATGTTCATATTAGGTAACACTACTCGCATCTGTTTTATAAATAGTGAAGCAGACGAACATGAGGTATCTCTGATGCCATCTTTAGAGAATCCTGAATTCCCTGCACTATTTTCCTCTACTGGAATCTCACAACTAGGCATTGCATTTTGATCAGTGGGTTTAGCCTGCTCTTTCCTAAAAACGTTGAACTTAATCTTTGGTGACTTCTTTGGCCTTCCAGTTTTTGAATTGCCTCTTAGGCAGATTTCACAATTATCATTATGGGGATAAAAGCATTTTGCTACAGTAATAGTTGCTCGAAAATCCTCAACACATTCAGAACCAAGTTTCCTGAAACGATAAAATTCAAGGCCATCGTTTCTACAAATACCTGGGGGATGTACTTCTTCCAATTCAGATTCAATGTCAATGTCATATAACTTTTTGAAGTCTTCTTTATATAGTGTTTTACTATATAATTCAGACGTCTTCATCCTTTCCCCACAAATCCTGCAGATATTCTTTAATTCATTAATATGATTAAGCAAAGGCTCCATTCTTAGTAGTGAAATGTTCAAAAAAAGAAATATAAAAAGATCGGACAGGCAAAGTAGCATTCAAGGAGGACAGTAAACCACAAAAAACAGAAACAAACACGCAAACAGACAAACAAGAAGGCAAAAGCAATAATAAATGCAAACGACATCACCAACACAAAAAGGGTTGACAATAGGGCTACCGCCTTGGAACGGTCAGTGGCAAAGTAGGCCACTGGGGGTTTAAACCGGTTCTAGGGTGCACCAAACCTCACACTTACCCTACTGTCATCCCATTAAAACAGGACAGTGTAAATAAAGAAATCCCCGCCATGATCTAATCTCTAACCAACAAGGCAGCATCAAGTTGATTAAATCCTGTCTTAAACATCAGTCATTGTCTGATCTGATACCCTTGCATCATGTATTAGACATGTTAGAGATGTTCACATCCAGTACACAATCCAATGTACATGATGTATTTTCAAGAATAAAAAGTTCACAATCATGGTATTTACAATCCAAATAAAAAATTGCACACATACTCATAATTTGATCAACACACAGCCAGAGTGGTGCAACACAGATTCAAATTTTCCTCATATTTATGTAGACAAAGTAAATCTGCATGATCTGGATATTTCTGTCCACATGTTCCATGGGTGTTATGACTGTAGGAATCCTATTTTATGAGGACAAAAGAAGGCTTTTACTTACAAATAATGCCACTACAACACTACCTTTCCTAACAGTGCAGGTAGCAAATCTTATCATATCTACATGTTACAAGCAAAACATGATTTATTACATACCAGGGCTCAAAATTAGAAACTAATCCAGTAGCCCGAGGTTAGTAACATACAAGAATATGTGCAAGAATTGACCAAAGCAACACAGAAATTATATGTAAAAAAAAAATTATTAAAAAAATCTGGTTTCGGGTGGTGAATGGGGTGGGGGTGAGGAGCCCATGCCCCAATATGTCAGGTCTGAAATGCATATATAGGCCCGACAAACTATGGGTATCCAGGGAGCATGCTCCCACGACATTGTTGTTTTTAAGCTTAGCTATGTACATGATGTAATGGTGAGTTTTGGTGTTTATTAACTCTTAAATGAAACAATTATTGTTTGTTTGGTGTTTAACATCATTTTCCAGCACATTTTTGTCTATGTATGCGAGTTGATTTTTTTTGTGGTTGGAACCAATACTGTACACCTCCCGCCATCAGTAAGAAAGGACACCTTCTCACTTACAGATCCAGATCCAAGTGGGATTTGAACCTGCAGCGACGAGAGGCGAGAAGGTTTACAACCCACCGTCGTAACACTTCGATCACGGAGCGTCTCTCAAAATAAGCCTAAAGTGATAACTTAAAGCAGTTACAACTAGAGCTATCACTAATGGTGATTAATACCCCTGCTTGGTGACCAGTTTGAATCAGCATGATCAGTATTTTCATATAAATTAACTAAAAAACAAATTTAATGCAAAAAAAATTGAAGGTGATTAATACTACCGCATTGGTGTCCAGTCAGAATAGGTATCATTTCCTTAATATGGATGAGTGGGATAACTCTGAAGCAGTCTCAGTTACAAATAATTAACAAGAAATGTCACAGTAAAATGACAAATGCCCCCAAAGTGACCTGTAAGTGTGACCTTGACATTAAAAAAAAATGTCAAAAAAGTATTTAAAACAAAATCAATGAAAAAAAATAAAATTAAAAAATAAAAAAAAATAAAAAAATTAAAAAAAATTAAAATTGTGCAAAGTTATTGGAAAATCTGTCCATAAATGTCAGGTACTGAATCAGCATGATCAGTATTTTCATATAAATTAACTAAAAAACAAATTTAATGCAACAAATTTGAAGGTGATTAATACTACCGCATTGGTGTCCAGTCAGAATAGGTATCATTTCCTTAATATGGATGAGTGGGATTACTCTGAAGCAGAGTCTCAGTTACAAATAATTAACAAGAAATGTCACAGTAAAATGACAAATGCCCCCGAAGTGACCTGTAAGTGTGACCTTGACATTAAAAAAAAAAATTAAAAAAAATTAAAACAAAATCAATCAAAAAAAAAATAAAAATAAAAATAAAAAAGATTTAAAAAAAACAAAATTTAAAAAAATAAAAATTTAAAAAACAACAAAAAAACAATTGAATCAAATTAAAAAAAAAATTAAATAAAAATTAAAAAAAATTAAAATTGTGCAAAGTTATTGGGAAATCTGTCTATAAATGTCAGAGTTATTAGCACTTTGTTTTGACCTTTGACCTATAGGTGTGACCTTGACCGTGGAGCCACGGACCTGGATTTTGTGCGCGACATGTCGTCTTGTTGTGGTGAGATATTGTGCGAAGTTATTTGAAAATCCGTCCATTATTGTCAGAGTTATGAAGCGGACACGATTGTACAGATGAACGGCGACGAACGCAAAGACAGTGCGACTACTATATGCCACCCTTTGGGGGCATAAAATATGTGGAGTCTCACATACTAAATAAGAAGACTGAAAAGTAAATATGTATACTGTTAAGTTCTAATTCTGTTAGATTCACTATTAAAATATCTTTATTTGTATTATTTCAGTTTCGAAATCATGTTTATGTTTCTAGCTAGGACAATAAGATGAGGTACGGCAAGTGTCATGGAAAAATATGCAGAAGTGTTTGAGATATCCAACTTTGAATCTTTCTTTTGACAAAGAGATTCAAAGTTGGATATCTCAAACACTTCTGCATTGACAAAGATATTCAAAGTTGGATATCTCAAACACTTCTGCATATTTTTCCATGACTCTTGCCGTACCTCATCTCATTGACAAAAGAAAGATTCAAAGTTGGATATCTCAAACACTTCTGCACATTTTTCCATGACACTTGCCGTACAAAGTTGGATATCTCAAACACTTCTGCACATTTTTCCATGACACTTGCCGTACCTCATCTCATTGACAAAAGAAAGAGTCAAAGCTGGATATCTTAAACACTTCTGCATTATTTTCCATGACACTTGCCGTACCTCATCTCATTGTCCTAGCTAGAAGCATAAACATGTTACGGATTATGTCCACTGGTACATACCGTGTTCGTGCTGTCGACTGCCCCATCATGTACACTATATATACTATATTGTTAACAGTAAGTCATTGAGTTATACATTGTGTTCATACCGTGTTTGTGCTGTCGACTGTCCTATCATGTACAGTATACAGACTATATTGTTAACACTAACAGTAAGTCAGTGAGTTATACAATGTTTTCATACCGTGTTTATGCTATCGACTGCCCCATCATGTACACTGTATTGTTAACAGTAAGTCATTGAGTTATACAATGTGTTCATACCTTGTTTGTCATGAGTGTTATCGATTTTGCCCTGATATCAACAGTAGTCGATCCATATTTTTCTTGGTGGTAAATGGAGAAATTACTACTAAGGGCGATAATTCAAGTATATATCACATTTTGATATCAGATTTACAGCTTGATCTGGGTTTCATTGGTCTTAGATATTACCAAGACTTACGGTTACAGGCTCATTGATCTAAGTAACGCTTGTGGTGGGCATGTTGTGAATGTCAGAAATTATTATCTGATGTGCATAACACTAGACAACACCAATACATTGTTTCTACAATATATCATGCAATTCGTGCTGTATCAGTCTGCTAACTGGGCAATACTGAGACATAAATTGTTTCTAATATATGTGATGCCATTTGTGCATTATCAGTCTACTAACTAGGCAATACTGAGAAAGTTCGGCAACTACATTTACTTAGCTTATTTATTTCCACTCGATGGTGAATATAACGTCTGTTTTAATTATAATAAAGGCAAGCATAGTAATATATTTAAAATCATAAATCAACATCTACACACAGGCCTTTATTATTAGGTTTATGACATATATGTGTATTTTCTTTTCAACTACAAATTATACACTATAGATCACATGGTAAGAGTTAATGTAATAACGAAGACAACTTACTTTCTTGAAATTCTTCGAACACATTCAATGAAATTGAACGCAAGCAGCGCAACCATGGAATGAACTGCAAATTGACCAATGCATAAATCTAGCAGAGAAAAATGATAGAAATATGATTATACTAGATAGAGTTCAAAATACTTCGTTCATTGTTTGGTATTGTAACACTCACACTGGTAGAACTGCAGGGACTTCATTCTCACCAAAAGTATCATGGAGAAAGGCAAAGAAGTATGCTGTGTCAGCACAGGCCCGTAGCTACGATGAGGCACACCGAGGCAGTTGCCTCGGTAGCATTTTGGGAAACACCGAAGTAGGCATTTTAATGAAATATCAAATAAAATCAGTAAACTAGACTTGAATATATGTGTCGAACTTAAAACTGAAAACCTGGCCAAGGAACGCACTCAAATGAAGTAAATCACATGTAGAAATCAACAATTTTTCAGGGGTATATGTCCTCGGAAGTAATTTGACTCGGTTAAATGTCAGGGCTGGCTACGGGCCTGTTAATAGGTCAATATTTTGTCACCTTATGAGTCAGGTTAGTTTGCAGGTGAATATTTTGTCACCTTATGAGTCAGGTTAGTTTGCAGGTCAATATTTTGTCACCTTATGAGTCAGGTTAGTTTGCAGGTCAATATTTTGTCACCTCATGAGTCAGGTTAGTTTGCAGGTCAATATTTTGTCACCTTATGAGTCAGGTTAGTTTGCAGGTCAATATGTTGTCACCTGATGAGTCAGGTTAGTTTGCAGGTCAATATTTTGTCACCTTATGAGTCAGGTTAGTTTGCAGGTCAATATTGTGTCACCTTATGAGTCAGGTAAGTTTGCAGGTCAATATGTTGTCACCTTATGAGTCAGGTAAGTTTGCAGTTCAATATGTTGTCACCTGATGAGTCAGGTATGTTTGCAGGTCAATATGTTGTCACCTTATGAGTCAGGTTAGTTTGCAGGTCAATATTTTGTCACCTCATGAGTCAGGTTAGTTTGCAGGTCAATATTTTGTCACCTTATGAGTCAGGTTAGTTTGCAGGTCAATATGTTGTCACCTGATGAGACAGGTTAGTTTGCAGGTCAATATTTTGTCACCTTATGAGTCAGGTAAGTTTGCAGGTCAATATGTTGTCACCTTATGAGTCAGGTAAGTTTGCAGGTCAATATTTTGTCACCTGATGAGTCAGGTAAGTTTGCAGATCAATATGTTGTCACCTGATGAGTCAGGTTAGTTTTCAGGTCAATATTTTGTCACCTTATGAGTCAGGTAAGTTTGCAGGTCAATATTGTGTCACCTTATGAGTCAGGTTAGTTTGCAGGTCAATATGTTGTCACCTTATGAGTCAGGTAAGTTTGCAGGTCAATATGTTGTCACCTTATGAGTCAGGTAAGTTTGCAGGTCAATATTTTGTCACCTGATGATTCTGGTTAGTTTGCAGGTCAATATTTTGTCACCTGGTTAGTTTGCAGGTCAATATTTTGTCACCTCATGAGTCAGGTTAGTTTGCAGGTCAATATTTTGTCACCTTATGTGTCAGGTTAGTTTGCAGATCAATATGTTGTCACCTTATGAGTCAGGTTAGTTTGCAGGTCAATATGTTGTCACCTTATGAGTCCGGTAAGTTTGCAGGTCAATATCTTGTCACCTGATGAGTCAGGTTAGTTTGCAGGTCAATATGTTGTCACCTTATGAGTTATGTAAGTTTGCAGGTCAATATGTTGTCACCTTATGAGTCAGGTAAGTTTGCAGGTCAATATTTTGTCACCTTATGAGTCAGGTTAGTTTGCAGGTCAATATGTTGTCACCTTATGAGTCAGGTAAGTTTGCAGGTCAATATTTTGTCACCTGATGAGTCAGGTAAGTTTGCAGGTAAATATGTCGTCACCTTATGAGTCAGGTTAGTTTGCAGATAAATATTGTGTCACCTTATGAGTCAGGTTAGTTTGCATGTCAACATGTTGTCACCTTATAAGTCAGGTTAGTTTGCAGGTCAAGATGTTGTCACCTTATGAGTCAGGTTAGTTTGCAGGTCAATATTTTGTCACTTTTTGAGTCAGGTTAGTTTGCAGGTCAATATTTTGTCACCTTATTAGTCAGGTAAGTTTGCAGGTCGATATTTTGTCACCTGATGAGTCAAGTTAGTTTGCAGGTCAATATGTTGTGATCTTATGAGTGAGGTTAGTTTGCAGGTCAATATGTTGTCACCTTATGAGTTAGGTAAGTTTGCAGGTCAATATGTTGTCACCTTATGAGTCAGGTAAGTTTGCAGGTCAATATTTTGTCACCTGATGAGTCAGCTAAGTTTGCAGGTCACTATTTAGTCAACGTATGAGTCAGGTTAGTTTACATGTCAATATGTTGTCACCTTATGAGTCAGGTAAGTTTGCAGGTCAATATAGTGTCACCTGATGAGTCAGGTAAGTTTGCATGTCAATATTTTGTCACCTGATGAGTCAGGTAAGTTTGCAGGTGACACAATAATCCATAATCACGTGACAGCTAAAGGTAAACAGACAGCCTGCTGGACTGACAACACAATGCCATAACACATGTGCAAGTATATCAAGATTAGTTCAGTTCTTTTGTTAGGATCAATTGTTTATGTTGCCGTCATGTAGATGTTAGTTCATATGAAGTTTGAAAGCTGTATCGCTCTGATTACCTGAAGAATTTAGGTAGGCGTCATCATAGGGTCCACAGCCTGTCCGGTCATCGTACAATTAAAGAGGAAAGCATAGTGGCGAACTGTAAAATGGTCCACCACCAGCTCTATCAGAAATGTAGAAAACGACTGAGGAATATGAATTCCTGGCACAAGGGTTATCAGTTGCTTATAAATGGAGAAATCAACTATTTTAGTCTAAAATTTAAACTAAAAGGGTGTTTCACGGTACATTGTGTCGCCTAACTATACTATAGCAGGCCCGTAGCTACGATGAGGCACACCGAGGCAGTTGCTTCGGTAGCATTTTGGGAAACACTGAAGTAGGCATTCTAATGAAATATCAAATAAAATCTTGAATATATGTGTCTAACTTAAAACTGAAAACCTGGCCAAGGAACGCACTCAAATGAAGGAAATCACATGTAGAAATCAACAGTTTTTCAGGGGTATATGTCCTCGGAAGGAATTTGCCTCGGTCGAATTGCAGGGCTGGCTACGGGCCTGTAGCATTTGGCTTTCGTTGTTGCCCAATATTCATGCTTGATATACTACAATACGAAATAGAACATTTCTATTTGCTCCGCTAGAATGCTACACCAAAGAAAAAGATACGAAAACAATCCTTTGTGATCAAAATTCTTCCAAGGCTAGAACAACGGAAATAGAACCAACAGACAACCTCCCTCCAACAAATTGCGTAGAGTAGATATGGAAGAGAAAGGGGAAGAATAGAATAGGTGATGAGAAGCCTCCATTTCAATTTCTTCAACAAGAAACAGATAGAAAAATATCAATGAACTCCGCCAAGAAAAGGGAAAAAATAATTGCACAAATATTTGAAGAAGAGGAAATGGGAAAATGGGTAGAGGTGAACAAAAACGTGCAGGAGAAAGTTTGGGAGGAAAAAGAAAAGGAGTTGCGTGAGTTGGAAAAACATATGAGAAAAATAGAAAGAGAATAAAAAAGATTCGAAAACGAGCAGAACAACTGTATTGTGATTTTCCGATTGTATAGAATATGTCACCAATATTGAGCAAGATATTGCTTTTTCTTCACATCACCTAGATACTTTTCCATTTCTCTTTATATGCAGTGGCCATATATCCCTACTTCTTTGTTGTCAATCATCACATGTAGATATATTCTATCTTTCCTGCGAAATGTCGTTCTAGAATATTTGGCATACTTTGTATGTTGTTTTCGGAATATCTTTGACATGTTTTGTAGAACTCGGAGAAGCCGTTTGTTCAATACTATTTTCTACTATATCATCTAGTACTGTAATTGCTAATCTGGCTTTCTTCTTTGTAGGTGTTGTCTTTTCTTTTCCATGGTGTACTACAATTGGTGACTTCGTTTCTTCTGTAACTTTCTTCATTTCTTTTTCTAGATAGTACCCAAAAACTGGAACATCATTTTCTTCATAGTACAAACATGGTATTGTTTTCTTTCTATGCCGTACACACTTTCTGCACATGTAGTCACCCTCTGGCATAGAAATACATCTCACTACCTTTTTCACTTTTTCACCACAGTCCAACAAATATTCAATCAATTCCAAATACTCCTTTTCACTTTCTAGCATAGTTTTTCTTTTTTCGTTGCCAAACAATTTCCACTATCCTTGTTGGGTTCCATCGTATTGTTTTTTCCACTCCATGTATTTTCTGCAGGAGGAAACATTTCCACTAGTATTTTGTCTAGTATGCATGAACGTGAGTCGCTCCAATTATCATCAATTGTGAGTCCAAGTTCTGCTACTCGTTTACAAATCCTCTTCAATCCTTCAGTAGCAATAAACTGTATGATGACTGGAATCGTTGTTCAACAGCAATTTTTTAAATCATATATTTCTTGGTATAATTTGCAAACCCTACCAGACATATTCTATACAATCAGGAAAATCACAATACAGTTGTTCTACTCGTTTTCTAATCTTTTCTATTCTCTTTCTATTTTTCTCATATCTTTTTTCCAACTCACGCAGCTCCTTTTCTTTTTCCTTCCCAAACTTTCTCCTGCACTTTTTTGTTCACCTTCTACCCATTTTCCCTCTTCCTCTTCTTCAAATATTTGTGCAATTATCTTTTCTCTTTTCTTGGCGTGAGTTCATTGATATTTTTCTATCTGTTTCTTGTTGAAGAATTTGGAGGCTTCTCAATACCTATTCTATTCTTCTCCTTTCTCTTCCATATCCACACTACACAATTTGTTGGTGGGAGGTAGTCTGTTGGTTCTATTTTCGTTGTTCTAGCCTTGGAAGGATTTTGATCACAAAGGATTGTTTTCGTATCTTTTTCTTTGGTGTAGCATTCTAGCGGAGCAAACAGAAATATTTTAGTATATCAAGCACGAATATTGGGCAACAACGAAAGCCAAATGCTGACACAGCATACTTCTTTGTCTTTTTCCATGATACTTTTGGTAAGAATAAAGTCCCTGCAATTCTACCAGTGTGAGTGTTACAATACCAAACAATGAACGAAGTATTTTGAACTCTATCTAGTATAATCATATTTCTATCAATATTCTCTGCTAGATTTGTCCATTGATTTTTTGCTGGTTGTATATAGAATATACCCGGGAGTTCTTCTACAGTTTCTTCTAGAATATGTGTTCCTGACAAATGGTTGCGGTCTCCGTATATTGAAAGTTCAACTCTAGTACATCCTCGTTTTTGCACATCTGAGTGTGAGAATGTATTTCGCAAGCGTTCAGATTTGGAATCAACAAAATCAGCTAGATGTCCTCCGAATACTTTTTGTACATTCCCCGCTTCAAAGTTTGAGACTATCTTGTTGTATATTTTTGTTATCACAACATTTCCATCTCTTGTTTGTATAGTGGTGAAGACATTATTTCCGACTGATATCGTATTCTCTAGAATTGTGGGCTTTTCACTCTGCATTCCAGAAAATAGGCTCTTCGTTCTGTCAAAGTTGAAATAATCAACCAGACTGGATCTATTCATTGTTCCAGAATAGTATTTTGTGTAGTCTATAGAGTATATTCCCATTCCCACACTGTCTAGAAGTTGACAGAAATTCATTTTCTTCTCTTCCACCATATCTATGGGAATGTTTGACACCTCTATCTTTGCGAGTTCATTTCCTATTGGTTTTTCTTTCCATATGCGTTCCCAGTTCTTTCTTGGTCTACTACTTGTATGTGATTCAATTATTTCTATAGTTTTCGAGATACTGCTTCTCTGATTCTTGTTCAATGTACAATTACAGATTTTGACATTACAATAGTCTCGTCCATGTCCAATTGTTTTCGACACGAATGTTGCTATTGTTTGTACACTATTTTTTGCAGCACCTGTTTTTCCTTCGGTTAAAATCACCTTTCCTTGTTTTGCTTGAACATCCTTTTTTCCCAGATACCCAAATACATATATATCATCAATGAATGCTTTTTCTATCCCTGGGATATATTGCAGTTTTGTTTGTCCGCTATTCCCCTTTGTGTAGTCTACCTTTGAAATATCTGATACCAGGATAGAGCTTGTACTCGAGTTGAGGACTTTAATATTCGTAATCTTTGTATAACTAAAAAGTTACTCAGTCAGGGTTACCGTTACCATATTATCGTAACCATGATCTTCTTTCTAAATATAAGAGTAACTTAAGGACTCTTCTGCGACAAGGACTATCACAACCTGACTTCTATGGTGATGTGATTTATAAATTTCGTAAGATTCTTGGTCATGATCACTTTCATACTATCTTTGTTAAACTTGTTAACAAGTTTATCAACAGAGGTTATGATCCTATCATTTTACAACGTACTGCATGCTTGGTGGTGGACCCTTTTACAGTTCGCCACTATGCTTTCCTCTTTAATTGTACGATGACCGGAAAGGCTATGGACCCTATGATGACGCCTACCTAAAGCCCATTGGGACGGTGGCGTTTGATGTTTGTCCATGATCTTTCTTGTCGTGCCCTTAATGATTTATTATCTTACTGCTCTGGCTTCTGCCAAGTCATTGAGTACCTTCATTGTGGCTTTCTAGGCTATTGTTTTTTTTTGTATCATATTTACACGAGCATATTTGTGTTTTACTTATATTGCCTATTGATGCTGCCTTGTTGGTTAGAGATTAGATCATGGCGGGGATTTCTTTATTTACACTGTCCTGTTTTAATGGGATGACAGTAGGGTAAGTGTGAGGTTTGGTGCACCCTAGAACCGGTTTAAACCCCCAGTGGCCTACTTTGCCCTTGACCGTTCCAAGGCGGTAGCCCTATTGTCAACCCTTTTGTGTTTGTGTTGTCTTTTGCATTTAATATTGCCTTTGCCTTCTTGTTTGTCTGTTTGCGTGTTTGTTTCTGTGTTTTGTGGTTGACTGTCCTCCTTGAATGCTACTTTCCCTGTCCGATCTTTTTGTATTTCTTTTTATTGTCGTAGGCATTTTCTTTTGCTGTATAGTATGCTAGATATCTACTCGAACGAATCACCAAAATGCTCCCATCTATCTCCATGTGTCTTTCTTTGGTAGCTTTTTCTGAGTTCATTGTATATAATATAGGTTTAGATTAAACTTCTACTTTCGATGAAAATATATGAGATTATTTGTATTGATCAGCGACAAAAACTTTGTTTAACCAATCGAGTATTTCATGTTTGTCTTTTTTGGCTATGGCTCCAAGTTTTTCCAGCAGCTGTATAGATATGTCTACCATTTCATGCAGATCTTCCTTTTTCTGCATATCATGTTTTACTTTCGTCCAAAGATCCTCAAATCTATTTCGTAATTCATACAGAATATCTTCTGTACTATCTTCTGACATTTCTTGTGTATCGTCGATGCCATTTTGATCTTCTTCTTTTTGGTCTTTCTTGAGTTTCAATATTCCATCTAATCCCTGTAATTGTTTTTGTAATTCATTGACATGTCTTCCCCATCTCATCCCCGCTGCTATTTCTGTTCTCAGTGTCCTACCTTATGGAGACAGAACTTTTTTCTTTCTTTGGGCTACTAGGATTTTCAATTTGTCTTGCAATTCTTCGGTATCTGTCCCCCATCTTTTTCCTGCTGCTATGCTTGCTCGTATTTTTCTCATTTCACTCATATGTAGTATAGTTAAGATTATTATTGGTGCTTGTAGCATTGTTCTTGCTGTATGTTTGTTGTAATGCCAGATGAAAATGCCAGATTGTCTAACTCAACCTGTCTTACTGCCGTTAAAGATCACGTTAAACTATAATGTGATAAAACTTATGAAAACTTTGGGATTAATTTATTTTGGTCTATAAAAAATTCAGTAGACGTTCTGGATATAATTTTCAATAAAGGTCAAGTTTCATCAATAAGCACTTATGACTTCTTTATACTATACACCTTACCACATCACCTCATTAAAGACAAGCTAATTTCTCTTATTCAAAAAACATTCGCTAGAGAAAATACTATATTTTTGGAATGTATTAATATTAAAGCGTTTTTTACTAACGGCAGTTTAGACAATTATACTATGTGGACTTGCTATGAAGTTTGTGAAGCACTCATCTTCCTATAAGATAACATTTTCGTCATGTATGGTACCACCGTTTATAGACAAATTGTTGGTATCCCTATGGGTACGAACTGTGCACCACTTGTAGCAGATTTGTTTTTATTTTGCTATGAAAGGGATTTCATGTTGAGTCTTTCACCAGATACCCAGGCAGATGTTATTAAAGCTTTTAATGACACCTCTCGGTATCTGGATGACATACTGAACATTGACAACCCTTTCTTTCCAACTATGGTTGATAATATTTATCCTAAAGAACTTCAGCTTAATAAAGCTAATATATCTGATAATAACGTTTCTTTTCTTGATTTAGATCTCTAGATTGAAAATGGTGAAATAATTAGCAAAATCTTTGACAAGAGAGATGATTTTAATTTTGACATAGTTAATTACCCCCACTTGGATGGGGATGTTCCCCGAGCAACTTCTTATGAGGTGTATGTGTCTCAACTTATTCGTTTTTCAAGAACTTGTACTCGAGTTGAGGACTTTAATATTTGTATAACTGAAAAGCTACTCAATCAGTTCGTAAAACCTTTGCAAAATTTCATTATCGTAACCCTGATCTTCTTTCCAATTATAAAAGTAATTTAAGGATTCTTCTGCGACAAGGACTATCACAATCTGACTTCTATGGTGATGTGATTTATAAACTTCGTAAGATTCTTGGTCATGATCACTTTCATACTATCTTTGTTAAATTTGTTAAAAAGTTTATCAAAAGAGGTTATGACCCTATCATTTTGCAACGTACTGCATGCTTGGTGGTGGACCCTTTTACAGTTCGTCACTATGCTTTCCTCTTTAATTGTACGATGACCGGACAGGCTGTGGACCCTATGATGACGCCTACCTAAAGCCCATTGGGACGTTGGCGTTTGATGTTTGTCTATGATCTTTCTTGTCGTGCCCTTAATGGTTTATTCTCTTATCGCTCTGGCTTCTGCCAAGTAATTGAGTACCTTCATTGTGGCTTTCTAGGCTATTGTTATTTTTGTATTATATTTACACGAGCATATTTGTGTTTATTTATATTGCATATTGATGCTGCCTGCTGCCTTGTTGGTTAGAGATTAGATCATGGCGGGGATTTCTTTATTTACACAGTCCTGTTTAATGGGGTGACAGTAGGGTAAGTCTGAGGTTTGGTGCACCCTAGAACCGGTTTAAACTCCCAGTGGCCTACTTTGCCACTGACCGTTCCAAGGCGGTAGCCCTATTGCCAACCCTTTTGTGTTTGTGATGTCGTTTACTTTTATTATTACTTTTGCCTTCTTGTTTGTCTGGTTGCATGTTTGTTTCTGTGTTTTGTGGTTGACTGTCCTCCTTGAATGCTACTTTTCCTGTCCGATCTTTTTCTTTCTTTTTGCCTCCCGCTTACCGTTTAATATTGCAAAATGTAGAAATACTCCTGCTAGAAGACCCGGAGTTGATGCCGTTTTGGGTCGTGTGATTGGGAAACTTCGTTGAAAGTAGTTTCGTCGAAAGTAGAAATAAAAGATTGCGCTCTCCTACATATATCTCTCATGAATACTCTGATGAAAAGTTAGAACTGTTGAAAAGAAAAGGAGTTTACCCGTATGATTATATGGATAGCTTTGAATGCTTCAAGAAAAAACAATTGCCCGAAAAGAAAAGCTTCTACTCTCAGTTAAATGATGAAAACATCTCAGATGCAGATTAGCTTGGGATGCCTGTTTGAAAATGACTGGGATTAAACTTGATTTGATTACAGATATTGATCAATATCTGTTTGTGGAAAAAGGAATGACAGGTGGTGTGAGTTATATTGCAACTAGATATTCAAAAGCTAATAATAAGTATATGAAAAACAATGATAGTAGTAAACGGAGCAAGTATATAATGTGTCTTGATGCTAACAACTTGTACGGGGGTGGGCGATGTGCCAACCGCTACCAACTGTTAATTTTAAATGGGTCGATAAATTTGAAGAAGGGAAATCAAACTATATTGTTGAGTGTGATCTTGAATATCCAGAAGAGTTGCATGACTCGCTTAATAATTATCCTCTCGCTCCGGAAAGTTTAATATAAAAGATGAGTGGTTGTAGGACTACTGCAAGAACTTGAAGAGTAAGTTTTATTTGGGAACAAGTAAAAAAAGGAAACTTGTTACGACATTGAAAGATAAGGAAAAATATCTTACACATTACAGAAATTTAAAGTTGTATGAAATTTTGGGGTTGAAAGTGAAAAAGATACACAGTTTGATGAGTCTCAATGGTTGAAAATGTATATCGACTTGTTAAGCTGACGCAAGATGAGGAAGTTCTTTTGAAATATGCGGCAAGACCATCGTTTATTTCTTGTAAGATGTTTAGTGAAAACTTGTTTGCTATAAACAGAATGAAAGAAAGACTTGTCTTAAATCGCCCTTGTTATGTTGGTATGTGTATTTTGGAATTGTCAAAATACTTGATGTATGATTTCCACTACAATTATGATAAAAACAAATACAATGAAAAAGTTAAGTTGTTGTTTACTGACACTGATTCTCTGTGTTATGAAATTAGAACAAAAGATGTGTATGCCGATCTTTACAAAGACAGGGATCTGTTTGATAACAGTGATTATGATCCAAAAAGCGAGTTTTACTTCAGCGATAACAAAAAGGTTATTGGTAAGATGAAAGATGAAGCCTGTGGTGCGGTGATCGTAGAGTTTGTTGGATTGAGGAATAAGTCATACTCCTACATTTTGGCTGATAATACTGGGACAAAGAAATGCAAAGGTATCAAAAGATGTGTTGTCAAAAAACACATAACACATGATAACTACAAAAATATTTTATTCACAGCAACAGAAGCTCATCATGAAATGAAAGTTATCAGATCTAACAAACACGAGCTGGGCAGCTATGAAATTAATAAAAAAAAAAATCTGCATATGATGACAAAAGGTACATATTAGACAATGGCTGGGATACACTAGCATATAAATAATAATTAAAATCAAATATAATATAATACTTTATATATGGAACAAACATTTGTGGAAGAGATATGTGAAAAACTTGAGGAGTTGAAAGACAAATATAGAAAAGCAGTGTTGGCATGCAAACAGGGCCGGGTGGAATATGATGTGATTCGTGCTGATTTTCTAGATACTAGGAAAAGTCAAATCAACAAGCGAAAACGATTACAATTAGAAATAAATGATTATCTAGAAAAAATTGATCATGTCAAAAGAAAGCTTTTCGATTTTAAAACGCAAAATACACAAATGCAGAAAAATAAAATATTCCATGATCGAGTGTGATATGTACAGCGATGACGAGGATGATTGCTCTGTTCCTTCTGGCTTTGTTTAACAGTGGAGAAGCTTGATGTTGAAGTTATTTTGACAAAAGATTTCAATTTAGACGATTGGGGAAATTTCACCAAAAGAGGACTTGCTAAACTTCAGTTGAATCTCTACATTTCTTTTCGGTAGAGATATACCAAACGGGGTTCTAGTAATGTTCTTTCCCAGGACATGTTAGCAAGAGGATTTGCCAAACTTCAGATGTGTCTCTACATTGTTTTTCGGTAGAGATATTTCAAAATGGGGTTCTTGTAATGTTTGTGGAGTTGCATGTTGAAATATCGCCCAGTCAGAGATATCGAAATATTAGGGTTGCTGGCTATTACAATTAGAAATGTATCTAGAAAAACTTGATTATATCAATAAAAAGCTTATCTAAAATGCAAATGCAGAAAAAATAAAATATTCCAGGATCAAGTGTGATATGTATAGTGAAGATGATTGCTTTGTTCCTTCTGATTTTGTTTAACAGTCAAGCAGAAAAATAAAAGTTGCGCTCTCCCAAAAGTAGCAAGTTATATTATCAATTATTTGCGAGTAGTATAGAAACTGGGGGTACCAGTGGAACTTGCTTTCTGGATTTGAAAAAAATAGTTTTAAATTTGTTGGCGGGGCTTGACAGCACAGCATCACCTCGGCTTGTAACTGATTGAGGTCGCCGATTTTTTTTAGCTTGCCCCTCACGCCGAAAAACGCAAATTTGGCAACTTTTCGTGAAGGGGACCTAGAGGAAAAACTATTTTTTTGTGATTTTAGCTTGTTGGCCATGCCAAAAAAGGCAAATTTTCTGACTTTTCGTGTAGGGGACTCCAGAGGGCTGGTACCCCGAGTTTCTATACTACTAGCAATTTTGTCACAAATACTTTAATTAAGGCAATCAAATACTAACCTTGCATACATTAAATACATGCATACCAGTTACAATTATAACAGTATGATTTGTTAATTGTCAGTTATACATATTTTTAATTTCCGTAAAGGGTTCGGGGTTCTGAGGTTCGGTGGTTCGGGAGTGGTTTGTATACCCCTTCGCGAGCAACTTCTCTTAGCTGTTGTAAAGTGAGTGCTCTGCCTTTTGCTAAGAGCTTCCTTCTGAGATGATGTGATACGTATTTTTCAATTATTTGGTCCCTTATTTGCTCAACAATTGCTACAGCCAAATTCTCAGGTGTCTGCCTTTACACGCAGTCTTGTTATGAATTGTTATATCGTTTCATTTGGCTGTTGAGACTTATTCCGAAAAACGTGTCTTTCGTGCGGCACATTGGGTTGTGGTGTGAAATGTTTCTGTTCCCAACTTTTTTGTAAGCGTCATCCCCACCTTCCCCTGTAAGCGTGGATAATATATATTGCACATCCATGCCAGCAGTATGCAACAACAGTGCTTTTTCTGATCGGCATCTGTGATTCATTTCCCGGTTGCATACAGCTCGAATACGTGTATCCATCTTTTCCACCTTGCTGCAATGCTGGTAGTTTCGGAGCAATCAAATGGAGGTATCGGCGTAATGTCATGCACTGGTGCTGCAGTCATTGTTAAATATAATGTTTCAATTAACTCGTCGCCAAATTGTAGTACACGGATTGAACCTCTATCTTAGGATTAAACCAACAACATGTTCACCATTGAATGTCCGCCATGATAGCATTTATTCAACAACCTTTAGTACGCATGCGCAACAATAGCTAAGTGGGTATTCCTTATTATACTAATAGGGAGACATCATTGTCTGCGTTCAGTATATATCATACAAAGTAGTATTGTCAACTATTAATGTTATCACATATTTAAGGTATTAAATATATACTATTAAAGTAGGCAGATACTACACTTGGAATCAACGTAACAACACGTTCATGTTTATTTCGGTTAATTTTATACTATTTGCTAGCGGCATACATACGAATCTGTTTACGTCATGTATTATTCCTTCAATTTCTTAAATAATTTGTAAACATTATTTATAATGGAATGCGCTAGTGGCTATCGTTTAACATTTATAATTGGGTGGTCTTCCTCCACCACGAAAAAATCGACCGTTATATATAGCCTTAAATGTACTGAAAAATGACGTAAAACATAATTCAAACACACAATTTTAGTTGAGTTTGTTGCTTCCAAAGTATCTCATTTTTCATTATTTATTATATATATTAATAACTAACCGAAAACATTGTAGGAGACAACGTATAATTATGTTTAAACTTAAACTTCCGTAAGAAAAAGAGAGAGAGAGAGAGAGAGAGAGAGAGAGAGAGAGAGAGAGAGATATCATATTATACAAAAAGTTATGATCTAAATATATCAGCTTTAACACTTTATTATTCTGGTTATTAATCTAAATATATATATATATATATATATATGTTAGCTTTACCCATTGTCCTAAATATACATGTATACGTTAATCTGGCGGCTTTAAAAGTTCTAGATTCATGCATACTTTGGTCTGGCGGCTTTAACCATATTCTTAATCTAAACTGCATCGTTTGGCCTGGCGGCTTTATCAATAGCTCTAACTCGACATGTATATGCTGATCTTTCAGCTTAGAAAATAGTTTAACATCTACATGATTAACTTTATCTGTCATCTTTAACCCTAATTTTTAAGCTAAATGTACACGTTGATCTGTCAGTATTAACCCTAATTCTAAAACTACGTGTACACGTTGCTCTGTCAGCTTTATCCATAGTTCTATATGTACGTGAATACGCTGAATTACATGTATCCGCTGATCGGTCAGCTTTAACCATAGTTCAATATCTACGTGAATACGTTGATTTACATATACACGTTGATCTGTCAGCTTTAACCATAGTTCTATATCTAGGTGAATACGCTGATTTAAATATATCCGCTGATCGGTCAGCTTTAACCATAGTTCTATATCTACGTGAATACGCTGATTTACATGTATCCGCTGATCGGTCAGCTATAACCATAGTTTTATATCTACGTGAATACGCTGATTTACAAATATCCGCTGATCGGTCAGTTTTAACCAAAGTTCAATATCTACGCGAATACGCTGATTTACATATATCCGCTGATCGGTCAGCTTTAACCATAGTTCTATATCTACGTGAATACGCTCATTTACATATATCCGCTGATAGGTCAGCTTTAACCATAGTTTTATATCTACGTGAATACGCTGATTTACATATACACGTTGATCTGTCAGCTTTAACCATAGTTCTATATCTAAGTGAATACGCTGATTTACATATATCCGCTGATCGGTCAGCTTTAACCATAGTTCTATATCTACGTGAATACGCCGATTTACATATACACGTTGATCTGTCAGCTTTAACCATAGTTCTATATGTACATGAATACGCTGGTTTACATGTATCCGCTGATCGGTCAGCTTTAACCATAGTTCAATATCTACGTGAATACGTTGATTTACATATACACGTTGATCTGTCAGCTTTAACCATAGTTCTATATCTACGTGAATACGCTGATTTGAATATATACGCTGATCGGTCAGCTTAACCATAGTTCTATATCTAAGTGAATACGCTGATTTACATATACACGTTGATCTGTCAGCTTTAACCATAGTTCTATACGTACGTGAATACGCTGATTTACATATATCCGCTGATCGGTCAGCTTTAACCATAGTTCTATATCTACGTGAATACGCTGATTTACATACATCCGCTAATCGGTCAGCTTTAATCATATTTCAATATCTACGTGAATACGTTAATTTAAATATACACGTTGATCTGTCAGCTTTAACCATAGTTCTATATCTACATGAATACGCTGATTTACATGTATCCGCTGATCGGTCAGCTTTAACCATAGTTCTATATCTACGTGAATACGCTGATTTACATATATCCGCTAATCGGTCAGCTTTAATCATAGTTCAATATCTACGTGAATACGTTGATTTACATATACACATTGATCTGTCAGCTTTAACCATAGTTCTATATCTACGTGAATACGCTGATTTACATATATCCGCTGATTGGTCAGCTTTAACCATAGTTCTATATCTACGTGAATATGCTGATTTACATATACACGTTAATCTGTCAGCTTTAACCATAGTTCTATATGTACATGAATACGCTGATTTACATATATCCGCTGATTGGTCAGCTTTAACCATAGTTCTATATCTACGTGAATATGCTGATTTACATATACACGTTAATCTGTCAGCTTTAACCATAGTTCTATATGTACATGAATACGCTGATTTACATGTATCCGCTGATCGGTCAGCTTTAACCATAGTTCAATATCTACGTGAATACGCTGATTTACATATACACGTTGATCGGTCAGCTTTAACCATAGTTCTATATCTACGTGAATACGCTGATTTACATATATCCGCTAATCGGTCAGCTTTAATCATAGTTTTATATCTACGTGAATACGCTGATTTACATATACACGTTGATCTGTCAGCTTTAACCATAGTTATATATCTATGTGAATACGCTGATTTACATATATCCGCTGATCGGTCAGCTTTAACCATAGTTCTATATCTACGTAAATACGCTTATTTACATATATCCGCTAATCGGTCAGCTTTAATCATAGTTTTATATCTACGTGAATACGCTTATTTACATATACATGTTGATCTGTCAGCTTTAACCATAGTTCTATATCTACGTGAATACGCTGATTTACATATATCCGCTGATCGGTCAGCTTTAACCATAGTTCTATATCTACGTGAATACGCTGATTTACATATATCCGCTGATCGGTCAGCTTTAACCATAGTTCTATATCTACGTGAATACGCTGATTTACATATACACGTTAATCTGTCAGCTTTAACCATAGTTCGATATCTACGTGAATACGCTGATTTACATATATCCGCTGATCGGTCAGCTTTAACCATAGTTCTATATCTACGTGAATACGCTCATTTACATATACATGTTGATCTGTCAGCTTTAACCATAGTTCTATATCTATGTGAATACGCTGATTTACATATACACGTTGATCTGTCAGCTTTAACCATAGTTCGATATCTACGTGAATACGCTGATTAACATGTATCCGCTGATCTGTCAGTTTTAACTATAGTTCTATATCTACGTGAATACGCTGATTTACATATACACGTTGATCGGTCAGCTTTAACCATAGTTCTATATCTACGTGAATACGCTGATTTACATATATCCGCTGATCGGTCAGCTTTAACCATAGTTCTATATCTACGTGAATGCGTTGATTTACATACGCACGTTGATCGGTCAGCTTTAACCATATATATATATATATACATGTAAATGTTGATTTACATATATACTCTGATCGGTCAGCTTTGACCATAGTTCTATATCTGCGTGAATACTCTGATTTACATATATCCGTTGATCGGTCAGCTTTAACCATAGTTCTATAACTACATGAAGTGGCGGGAGGTGTATAGTACTGGTTCTACCCAGGAAAAGTGAGTGGTCGGCCTCCACCACAAAAAAAATCAACCGTCATATATAACCTTACATGTGTTGAATATGACGTAAAACACCATACAAACAACCAAAGCAAAACATATTTACATTATCTGCAAGGTTTAACCCTAATGTTCTAAACCTACATGAATACCTTAAGCATAATTCAACAGAACTGATTGATTGACTGAATAAATGGGGTTATACATCATTTGTAGCAACAACGCTTTGTCACTTACAAGTTGAGCTCCCAGTGGGATTCGAACACGCGGCGGTGAAAGGCGATAATGTTAACAACGCAACGTCGTTAACCCCTCAACCTACCTCAATTATAATGCAATAATTTTGATTAAGATATATAAAAGGAAAACAACAACAACACAGTTATATAATAAGAATGCAACAAATCATATAAATGAAGATTAGATCTAACTGTTTATTAGTAAGAAAAATAGAAAGCTTCCTTGCCTTTTAGTTGTCGCGTACCAAATTACTAAGCCAGACCGCCTTACGTGCATGATGGTACAATGGGACAGGGCGCTTTTGATACACCGTTTAGCTCGATAGCGTATTTAACAAATGGGCGGAATGTGGCAAGCAGCATGCTTTAAACTAACAGTTATTTCAGTTACTTACAACTAGGCAACCTCAGAAGCAAAGTACTAGTAAACAGTGTCTAGTATTTTCGTTTGTTAGTAAAGACTATAATACCCTGTTTGCACCTGCCATTTGAAATTTAAAAAACATTTGTTGTATGAATACAATTTGAACGAATTGAAAGTTGGGAACAATATAGAAAATAGATAAATAAGTGGGTGTTTTACGTCATTTTCAACACATGTAAGATATATATGACGATTCGATTTTTTTGTTCGGAGGCAGACCACCCACTTTTCCTGGGTAGAACCAGTATTGTATTTATCTCTTTTCGATACAAACCAATATACAACTGAAATTCTAAGTTACTAAATATGTATTTTTTTTATTATGTACACCTCCCACCATACGTAAGAATCGACACTTCCTCACTTACAAGTCGAGCTCCCAGTGGGTTTCAAACCCGCAGCGGTGAGAGGCGAGAAGGTTTACAACGCCTTAACCATTCGGCCACGGAGTCGCTTGTGAGGAGGACGAACACCGGTTTATAGGATTTACGTGTTGTTTCATTTGCTTGTTCTTTGCTGCAAGTTAGTTCATGGATGATGAATTAATAATTTGCTAAGTTATCGCTATGTCACCTATACTTAATAACTATTGATAACATTGTTAAATTGGGTCATACACTAGTTACCTATCCAGAACACTTCGTCATTGGAGTTGAATTTTGTCTGAAAAGTCTAAAAAAAATATTTTTAGCTGAAAAAAGCGCCCCGAAAAATAATGCTATTCTGGGAATCTTTAATTATAAATATGATGTGTTTCGTGTTGGATACTAATAGGCTATTTGGTTTTACGTATTAATATACATTCTACCCACGTCCGACAATGACGCAGACAATGGCTGTTTATCTTCGTGTTCTTGCCAATGGCTAACAGCAATTGGATCCTTTCCAATTCTTAAAGGTATATAACTAGATTATAAATTTCGGATTTCAATTACATACCTTACATTAAGATTAATTATAACGATGAACTGGATCAGACCATACCGCCGTGAGTAAATTCTTTACTATTAATTTCTATTATATTTCTAAAGGTTACTGATTACTGTTTAATAATATTTTACTGCAGATATGTTACAAAACATCAATTCAACATAACAATATTCATAGCAACATATGCAAATGAATTGAACATTAATACAACATTAGTTACAGTTATCTCCATATGGCGTCTGATTAGGATAAGTGGCAGAAAAATCAATTAAAACCATAAATATTTCGGAAAAATAAATACTTAAAGCTAAAAGGAATTTCTGTCGAATTAATGAAATCCAAAGGAATTGAAATTTTGTCGCATTCTTAATCTTAAGGTTTTAAAAAAAGTGAAAACAAATTTTTAATATACTGAACGGAAAAAGAAACGCATAATGGGTATTTCCGTTATATACTGTATGTTTAATATGCTACTGCTAATCAAATGGTACAGGGCGACATTAGGCCTGTCCTTTCGGAAAGAAGGTTGAAACAGCACCGAACACACCACTTTAAAGTTTCATTATCGACAGAATGCCCATTTGACTCAAGCAGGTGAGCAAACTTAGACTTTAAACGTTGCAATCTCTTAACGTTAAACATAAAACTGAAATGGCTTGACTTTTAAAAAGCGAAATTTCAACATTTATGAATTTCGTGTAACAAAGTATACTTGCATTTAAATGTCTACTACATGACAGAGTTGTCCTTTCTGCAATTAGTTGTAGCCCCTTTTTGTACAAAACACGTTGAGAAAATCTGAAATATTACGCGGAATTAGGTGTATATAATAGTGTAGTACAGCCAATATTTTGATTAGGCGTTTCTTTTTCCTTTCAGTATGCATTCAGAATACACTTGGATTTTTTTTGAATTTCTAGAGATGATAATAGTGCAAAACAAAATTTGAAAAAAATGTAGAACTGCGGATTAATTGCAACAGAAAATGTAGCCTAGACAGTTAGCTTTAAAGGGACACACGGCAATCTTGATTTTTAAAAAACTTTCTCTTAACTTGCATTTGTTCAATCATTAAAATTAATTATAAGAATAGTATTAAGCAATTTATTTTTGTATATTATCAGTTTTTGATATTATTGCACCAATAATATATTAAAACTTATAGTATAATAAGACGACATAGTGAATACTTGACATATAATTTATTTAAATGTAACCGGCGCAAAAGTGGAGGTGATACTGGATATATAAATCAAGACACCCGTTTCAAACACTTCAAGATTGCCGTGTTTCCCTTTAACATACTGAAAATTAGACAACTCTTTCACTATCGTGCACTTTTCGTATAATTCTTCTAAAGTTTACTTATACTGGCAATATATAATAGAAATAAGACAGGTTGATGGGGGATTTCACTTTAAATGCCTTCATTTATCATAATAAGTGCAACTTTGAACGCAGAACGCGCATGAATGTGATTTAAATATTTCTTTTTTTTTGACAAAAATGCATGTTGAATACTCACCAAAATCACAATGGAAAAGTAGGTAAAACTACGTCTTATGCATTTTCATGGCACGATTAGAAGAACATGCTCATATTAAGAGCATTGATAATGCATTTGTGGTAATACATTAATCCCCTAATTGCAGTACTCTGTCTTGTCGGCATCTATTATTGCCGTCAATAAGGCGAAAATCTGTATTTTATCGCTTCATATACATTAATAAAACAAACTTCGAATCATGCTTCGAGTAGCTATAAAATGAACTTAGCGCCACAAAAATGTCTGTCTGATAATTTTCGCCTCATGCCAAACACATAGTCACAGTTTGGAGAATACTCAACCAAGCAAACCAAGAAAAGCTCCTTTAAAGTTGTATGAGACGAATCATTTTGACATAATTTCACTAACAATGAAAGGTTTATGCTGGCAAGGTTCTGACAATGTCACATAGAAAGAACAATAAATTATTTGTTTTAAACGTGCAACGAACGGTTCTGTAATCGGTCTTGCTTTACATCGAATTATCTTGAAGACACTGAGACTATTAGGTGCTGGTTGCTTGTCATTTTGGATTGCCAGTGCTTTTGAGATTTTTCCCTTCTTAGAAGGTTTTAGATCCCACTTTCTCTGTATATAAGTTTGCATTACCTCTCCAAATATGTGTCTCTTAGTAACGAATAGATTCCTATGATTTAAATGGACACATGGCAACCTTGATGTTTTAAAATTCACGTCGTCCCTTTAGTTTTTCTACATGTCTTGCATTTGTTAAATCACTAATATCAATTATGAGAATAGTATGAAGCAAATTGTTTTTACACATTGTTAAATGTTGATTATATTGCACCATTACTATATTTCAATCTATGGTTGAATAAGACAAAAAAAATGAAAACTCAAACTTTTATTAATTATATCCAAGCAGGTTTAAGGTCAAAATGATACTGGA
This sequence comes from Cyrtodaria siliqua, assembly GCA_037043455.1. Taxonomy (NCBI): domain Eukaryota; kingdom Metazoa; phylum Mollusca; class Bivalvia; order Adapedonta; family Hiatellidae; genus Cyrtodaria; species Cyrtodaria siliqua. The sequence goes on from JAWPHD010001063.1 coordinate 128,534, forward strand.
TAAATAAATCGAGATGCTAATTTCAATGCTTGATAAACACTTCAAGGTTGCCATTTGTCCCTTTAACATTTTCGAAGGATAGACTGGGACAGACGGGACCGTCCGGTTTATTTCCCCACCCATAGACGAGGATTAAGGAACTTGTCTTGACTAAGCTCAGTGGTGCCGGTGACGATATAACCGTGACTATATAACCGAGAAAAAAAGACACATTGCAGCTTAATCGAATGATTCTAGTTTATTTATAATCAAATTGTTTTTCAACTTTGACTTTAATTTCAACAATACCATGCATTCAAAATTAGCAGAGCAACTGTTGAACGCAGCGCTGAGTTCCAATGTTAAACGCAGGGCTGGGTTCAAATGTTTAACGCTAGGCTAAGTTCAAATGTTAAATTCAAGATTAGGTTCGAATGGGCTGGGTTCGTATGTCGAACATTGTACTATGACTGAACGTTTAATGCAGTGCTGGTTGTTGTAATATCTTGGTAACGTCTCTCGTCAACTGACCATCTGTCACGAGCTATAAATAGTTTTATACTTATGTATGACACCCTACACGCTTTGTGCACAGACTGGTCTAGTAGTACAAGTGCTTGCTGCTGGCAATATGTATCCCCTCACAACCATTAATTCGAAGTTGACGGTTTCCCGACTGCTGTCAAGACTGTGTTCATTATATGTTTATATGGGCGTGGACCAGTGGACAGCACGGTAGATTAAAATCGAGGTTCTAGCCTCACCGGCGCCACTTAGTTTCGTTAGTGTGTTATTGGGCAAGACACTTTGCCTTAGCCTCGGCCATCGGACTTGGAAGTAAACCGGACGGTCTCGTATCCGCAGAGCATGTTTACAAAACCATATGGATTATATTCGTTAGTATTAGTAGATAGATTCCCGGACTCCGGTGTATCTGTTCCCCTCTCTCTCTCTCTTTGGGGTAGTAGAGCTCTAAATAACCTATATTGTGCTGACGAGCCGTTAACAAACATTCAAATATAGTAATTATTTTTAACATAAAGAGCGCCGTTTCTGATAGTATTCTAAGATTAAAGGGTCTGGAGGCGGTCTAGAAGATTAATGGGTGTCAGTCTAAATCCGAATAAACGGTCGTAATGTGTTTTCAGTTTTGCATATGCATTGTACATATGCATTAAACTAGCCCCCACAAAATAATCGATTTAATTATTGTTAATTAAATATTTTGGTCTGGAAAATTTGAGCATAAATTATTTATGTTAATTCATATAATGCTTTAAGCCTTTACTAACAAATTTTGTTGGGATACTACACGTTTTTTAATAGTTTGTACAACTGCTAGCAACATGAACCCCTTATGAATTAATGTCGATGCGTTAACGTATAATTCATAGGATGCATATTTTCTATGTAATAGTATAATTTATAGGATACATACGTACTATGTAATAGTATAATTCATAGGATACATACTTACTATGTAATAGTATAATTCATAGGATACATACTTACTATGTAGTAGTATAATTCACAGGATACATACTTGCTATGTAATAGTATAATTCATAGGATACATACTTACTATGTAGTAGTATAATTCACAGGATACATACTTGCTATGTAATAGTATAATTCATAGGATACATACTTACTATGTAATAGTATAATTCATAGGATACATACTTACTATGTAATAGTATAATTCATAGGATACATACTTGCTATGTAATAGTATAATTCATAGGATACATACTTACTATGTAATAGTATAATTTATAGGATATATACTTACTATGTAATAGTATAATTCACAGGATACATACTTGCTATGTAATAGTATAATTCATAGGATACATACTTACTATGTAATAGTATAATTCACAGGATACATACTTGCTATGTAATAGTATAATTCATAGGATACATACTTACTATGTAGTAGTATAATTCATAGGATACATACTTGCTATGTAATAGTATAATTCATAGGATACATACTTGCTATGTAATAGTATAATTCATAGGATACATACTTGCTATGTAATAGTATAATTCATAGGATACATACTTACTATGTAATAGTATAATTTATAGGATACATACTTACTATGTAATAGTATAATTCACAGGATACATACTTGCTATGTAATAGTATAATTCACAGGATACATACTTACTATGTAGTAGTATAATTCATAGGATACATACTTGCTATGTAATAGTATAATTCATAGGATACATACTTACTATGTAATAGTATAATTTATAGGATATATACTTACTATGTAATAGTATAATTCACAGGATACATACTTGCTATGTAATAGTATAATTCATAGGATACATACTTACTATGTAATAGTATAATTCACAGGATACATACTTGCTATGTAATAGTATAATTCATAGGATACATACTTACTATGTAGTAGTATAATTCATAGGATACATACTTGCTATGTAATAGTATAATTCATAGGATACATACTTGCTATGTAATAGTATAATTCATAGGATACATACTTGCTATGTAATAGTATAATTCATAGGATACATACTTACTATGTAATAGTATAATTTATAGGATACATACTTACTATGTAATAGTATAATTCACAGGATACATACTTGCTATGTAATAGTATAATTCACAGGATACATACTTACTATGTAGTAGTATAATTCATAGGATACATACTTGCTATGTAATAGTATAATTCATAGGATACATACTTACTATGTAATAGTATAATTTATAGGATACATACTTACTATGTAATAGTATAATTCACAGGATACATACTTGCTATGTAATAGTATAATTCACAGGATACATACTTGCTATGTAATAGTATAATTCATAGGATACATACTTACTATGTAGTAGTATAATTCACAGGATACATACTTGCTATGTAATAGTATAATTCATAGGATACATACTTACTATGTAGTAGTATAATTCACAGGATACATACTTGCTATGTAATAGTATAATTCATAGGATACATACTTACTATGTAATAGTATAATTCATAGGATACATACTTACTATGTAATAGTATAATTCATAGGATACATACTTACTATGTAATAGTATAATTTATAGGATACATACTTACTATGTAGTAGTATAATTCACAGGATACATACTTGCTATGTAATAGTATAATTCATAGGATACATACTTACTATGTAGTAGTATAATTCACAGGATACATACTTTCTATGTAATAGTATAATTCATAGGATACATACTTACTATGTAATAGTATAATTCATAGGATACATACTTACTATGTAGTAGTATAATTCACAGGATACATACTTGCTATGTAGTAGTATAATTCACAGGATACATACTTGCTATGTAATAGTATAATTTATAGGATACATACTTACTATATAGTAGTATAATTCATAGGATACATAACACAAAAATATACTAAGTCATCGTGTTGACCAGCTGAAACATTTTCATAAATAATAATTCCCAAACAGAACACAACATGCGTTTGTTTAACGCACGTTCACATTTCATATGAAACTGAACACATTTTAACTGTTTTCTCTTGTATTTGTTTTGGCACGAATTACTCTTTCAGATAGCCTCTAGACCCTTCAGGGAGTCACAGAAAATAAATCGTCTGATCTCAATAAATTGATATATTAGAATGGCATGATATAAGATTAATTATTATTGATGAATTACGACGGCATTTAAATATGAGCTACATTTTTGCGAAACAAGGCCTGAAACTGGGGACGAAACTTCTTATTTTGGTACAAAATATAGTTTTAATTAATAAATATCTTTCACCTCAGAAGACGTCATATTATCGTCATATTATCGTCAAGACAGGAGCCAAATGATCATGACCATAAACTTAATACTCGTATTTATGTGACCGGATCAATAAGCTATGTTATGTTTTTGATGTGGGTCGAAATAAATATATTTACAAAAGACAATTGTATGTCCTTACGCCAGAATATATCAAATAAATCCTTAAGGCAACATAGTCCCTATATCAATCAATTTCTTCTTTGTGGGCGTGTCTTTATTTGTAAATTCATGTTCACCTGGTCATGTCGAAATCGGGTATTTAAGCGAGCAAATATAGCGAAGGAAATTGTTTACTGTATATTCATTGACCAGTGCACATCGTACCTATACACAGGTAACAGTAATTTTTACAAAAAAAAAAGTTAGCTTCTTTCAGGGCTCAACCACACGACCTTCTGATTTCAAGTCCTGTGCTCTATCCACTGAACTACAACGCTACATGAGGAAATAATATACTAACTACTATATATTATGAGGCAAAATAACTTAACATATTTGAACGCAACTAATGATGGATCAATAAATATGCAGACCATATTGTCGCACGTGTAAATTAACATTGCCTGGTGTAATACTGTATCTTATCAATATGAAACTAATACTTAGTCTCAAATCAACCATATCTCGACTTGTTATTTAGCGCTTGATGAGTTTGTGTGCGCGCTCTTGTTATTACGTAATGCCTATTTAGTGTTAAAAATGCTACAAAATACCAATAAATAGCAGTGGTCTAGAGGTTCAGCGTACACCTTTCAAATCTTGCATATATCACATGTATTCTCGATGTTACCTGTGCGGAGGCTAAATAAAAATGTGAAATTTTAGTAGTATAAGGTTTTATTTTTCCTCGCCGTTGGCAACTAGGCCTTTTGGCGAGGTTTTCAATAGTAGTTTATTTATAATAATCTTAGTAGTTTAAATTGTGAAATTTTACGTATCGATTTCTCCTTATATACCGACTTTTGGGGTGTTCGTCGATTTGAAACTACTTCACACGTGACTCATTCATATTCATGAGTTATTACCAGTTAAAATAGGGACTGTACAGCTTTAACATCGGGTCCTTATAAGTAATGGTTTATGTTTATAATCTTCCTTTGACCATCCTAACATACTAAAGGTACACGTGCATGCGTTCACCGCTATGCGTCAGTGCATTTTGCCGAGTCTTCAGTAGAGTTACACGTTGTTGTAATTTGTACTCGAAGATAAATATTTATGTAATATTTATATTTGAATATTTGAATATTTATATATTCACAGGTATGTCTATTTAATTAGTATTGTTTGTTATAAGATGTGTCACCTTTCCATTAAATATGTGATTTTGTAAACGCTTATATTAGAATGGGACAACAAGGTCATTGTCTGTGTAAAACATAATCTGTGTTGTTGACATGTTGATATATATTAACATATGTGCTTACCCTGGTATTTGTTATTGTTATTGTTTAATTCATTATGGTGATTCCCCTGTTTGCCGGTGGCCGCTTATTACCGGTGTATTTTGTAAAAAAATCCCTTTCCCATGATGCAATGTGTGTTCATAAGGTAATTTTTATGCAGATGTGTTGACCTAGAAAAACTCAAAATCATTTGTATTTTAATAGAGACAAAACAAATACCTCCTTTTTTCCTATTTTTTTTTCTCTTTTTCAGAAAAAAAAAATACCATGTTTGTCTCAAAATTGATCAAATTTGATTTTTAGTGTCATCTGCTAGTTTTAAGTTTGGCAATTTTGCTTCGTAATAAATCAGGTCACATGTTCCCTAATATGACCAACATCCGGTGCTAACATAAAAACATGCCTTGTAATTTATACTAGTGTACCGCCGAGGATTTTTTTATCAAGGGTAGTAACTTTAGCAAAACAAGTTTTCGGCCATTAAATATATTTATATCACTAATAAATGCAAATTACTTTCTTCTGATAATGCATTGCATTCCTAAATTGATAAACATAAAGCATAGATGTGTATATGTGCAGTTCAAATGGGTGATTTAGGACATTTGCAGTCGTCAAACAATAGCACTAGCATAATACAGCAGTTGGGCGGATAGTTGTATTTGTATTTACTTAGAATTATTCGGTGCGTAATAAATAAACTCAGCTTGCTCTGGTTTCTGTCAAGGTATTGAGTTCTTGTTTTGTGACTTGCTATGGTGTGTTTTTATATTCATACATACAGGATCATCATTGTTTTTATATATCTGATATGTTGACCATTCACAAATGTCATTCTTGAGCAAATAGTATTTTCAACACAGCTTCAACTGGTGAAAATCACATGTTGTTGACGAAATCAATGTGCAATCGCTTTATTGGAAGCAAATCATTAAAATCAAAAGCATTTGAAATTTAAGGCTCATATCTTGTAGTTAAGGATTTTTTTCTAAAAAAGAAAGACAGATTTTTGTCTTAGATTTACTGTATCAAACTGTTTAGCTAGGAAAACAAGAAAATCGGTGGAACCGATGGATGCTCCCCGAAATGTATCCTCAACTGTCGCAAGATGACCATAGTGGTTGGGACTAACTCAGGAAAAAATCACTTTGCACTTCCTCTGATTGCCCTCTATCATTGTGTGAAGTGTAGTTGCACTCCTCATAAGTGGTTTTGAAGTTATGCTCTGGACACAAATTCTGGGTATAAAATTACAAAGGGCAATCATTTTGATTTGAATGAAGAGAGAGTTACGGTTATTGCACTATGCACTTCCTCTCATTGCCCTCTGTCAATGTGTGAAGTTTCATTGTAATATAGTAATTTTGCAGTAATGATGGGGACGAAAATATGACTGACGGACGGAAGGACGGACAAAGCGGCGACAATATGCTCCCCCGAAAATTTCGGGGAACGTAAAAAAGTTCATTCAGGTTTGAATGTCTATTTAGGTTAGATACCACTATTGACTTGGGACTTATGATTGGTTGAACGTGAATAGGCGCTTTTAGGGCATATAGTCAGATTGTGAGGTAAATTCTGATTGGATATAATTGCCCAAATTGTATCAAATCCCCATAAAACATCAAACTATTATATTTCCATCATAAAACATGTTCATTAACGATATTTTGGCTGAAACTGGCATTTTTATTGAAAAAATTGGCTGTATATTTGCCAAAGGTCAAATGAATTTACTGTCATTTTGAAGGTGCCCCCTTCACTGAAGTTATAGACGCTGAAAGCATTACAATATCCCTCATTTGCTGATCGTTGTTGATGGTATTTTAAGAAAATTTAGGAATATGGGTAGTAGGCTAAATGGTAAACTGTCCGTCTATGTGGAATGCAATAGTGATATTTGACCTACTGAGAAACATATCAATACATGTACTGTAATTATCAACATGTGCAATGACTATAAAGCAATGATTTAAACTCTTGATGGATGGATTCTTTAATTCTGGAAGGTCTAACACCTGAGAAAAGCTCGTGATATTCTCTAAGTGGAATATGCAAAAGTCTGTTCAACTTTTAAAATTCGTTTACAAATAATGATACTCGATTGAGAAGGATATAAATCGGACCATTTAAGATCTTAATTATAGAGGGCCGTCGGCACATAGTACTAACTAATAAGCAGTTGTTTAAAAATTAATTAAGTTTATGCATTATAGGTAGAAATTGTCCGACTCGTTAAAGTATGGAAGTATCGTCGGCAAATAAAAATAGTACAGTGCTTTGACAAACTACGCTATCTGCAGAGCCTAATAATAATAATAATAATAATAATAATGTGAACGCGGCGTGTTTTAGTAGAACGTCCGCCTCGCATGCGGGAGGTCGTGGTTCAATCCCCGGTCGGGTCATACCAAATACTTCATAATAATACTAGTTAAGAAGCTCCCTTGCTCAACATCAAATAAAAAATGGCGTTCAGCATTAAAGGGAAATTCTAGAACTGGTCGGTCTGGCATCAGTAAATGTGAGTAGATTGTGTATCATCTCAGGTGTCTACAGCGTGGTATTCTAATGTGGCAGCACCATAACGATTAGCTCGCTGCTACAAGTAGACATCGTCGTGTTATGACTGGAAGATTATTCAAAGCAACGTTAAACCCCAAACATGTACATGCATGCATGCATACATTCCTGCAAACACGTACGAACGCACGCATCAACACACGCACGCACGCACGCAAGCGCGTACTTGAGCTATTTCACATACAGGAAAAGGTTGGTTGAAAGATGTTTTACGTCATTTTCAGCCTGTTTTAGAATATATATGACGGTCATTTTATTCTTAGTGAAGGTAGACCACCTACTTTTTCTAGATAGAACCGGTACTGGATACCCCATGCCATCCGTGAGAATCGACACTTTCTCACTTACAAGTCAATCAAGGTAAAAGATAGATAGGCTTTCGGTAACAATGTCCTACACGTACCTTCTCAAATAGGCTGAAATGGTTCATTAACGTGATTGAATGATATACATCGATATGCGGAATCATCCGGTTTATGTCCTCATCCATCAGGCGAGACTAAGGAATTGTGACGCCGATAGGGTACGAACCCGTAATATCCGGATTTCAAGTTCATTGCGCTTTCTACTGAGCCACAGCGACTGCCTGTCATCATTATCTTTAGCTTGATAATAGCAATATGTTCCAGCACCCCACACCCACATCTCCACCGCCACGTCCCCACTCCCCTTGCAAGCGGACGCTTTTAACGCATGGCAAATATAACAGCTTATGGTACACAAATGCTAACTTACCAAACAATATAATCGTTTCAGTTCTAGTGGCAACAGTGTACGCTTGGCTTACGATCGTCGGAGCTTATTGGGACAAACCGGATGTTGGCGAATACCGCAAGACGGTTTGGGTAGCAAGAGACGGACATATTGTATGCGGCGCATCATTGGTAGACAAATTGTGGGTATTGACGTCTGCTAGCTGTCTACAGGAAGGGTGAGTATGCGGTGTTTCATGGGAAAATAATCGTGGGTATTTAAGTCTGCTGGTGTCTTCAGGAAGTGTGAGTATTTTCATAATTTGATTTTTCAAATATCAATATATGTTTGCTTAGTTGACTTTTGTTGATTATCTCTGTTTGAGAAATAAAATTTAATCAAAAAGTGGTTTCATTTGATTGTTTGTTCCTCAAAGAAGATATCAATTAAAAAATGATATAATATGCGTTGTTAAAGTCGTTCTGTGTACATGCATACATAGATCCAATGACAGTATAATTTCTAGGGATTTTTAAGAAATCAAATTATTTCCATTTGGTTTATATTGTCCCAGATCTATTCTTGGTGGGAGCGACTTGAGGACCATCGATACCAAGGGTCGTGAGCCCGCGATTTCGATGTGTTCAAGTCCAAAACACCAGTTATTGATCTGGCACAATAAAATCTGCTGGAAATGTTTTATTTTTTGTCTGACGTTTTCATATATTTTATACACACATTTTCGAGAGGTTGATCATAATACAAATTCTCACAACTTATATTGTATGTCCATCTCTTATCAGCAAACGAAGAAAAGGTACAGCTTTATCGTGTCTGAACAATTTCAATTTGTTGTTTGAATGTAACGTTGCTTTAAACTAACGTAATCGTTGTTTTGATTGTGACGTCTCTAAGTCTTGATAGCATTTTTAAAAACTCCCTTACTCAATAACCAATCAAGTATTTTAATAAAGCATATTAAATTCAAGTTTATTGCCATGCTTATTCATTTTGTTTCAATATTTTGCGTTCTGTTTTATAGAGATATAAAGAACTATACAATATATATGGGAGCTAACACACACGATAAGACAACAAACAAAGGGAAGGATAAAGAACCTGAACAGATCTCGCCCAAATGCTTTATTATCGTACGTATATATGTATTTGTGTAGAAGATAGTATTACCTTTTCAATGCCTCCGTGACCGGGATGGTAAAGACCCTGCGTTTGAAACCTTCTCGCCTCCCACTCACCGCTTCGGGTTCGAATCCCGCTGTGAGTTCGAGCTTTATGCGAGAAAGTGTCGATTCTTACGGATGGCGGGAGATATACAGTATATAAATATTGCATCCCAGTGAGGGTGACAGTGGCTATTGTCAACCTGAGGAAAATGTTGTCGACCGAGGTGAAGCCGAGGTTGATATTATTTTTCCGAAAGTCTTGGAATTATACATAAAATATACCTGAAATGAAACGTTTAAACGGGATTTGCCAATGAAGTTCTCTTTTGAGTGTCAGTTCTGTGTATTTAATGGGTTCATTAAAGATTTAATTAAGAAAATATATCTTATTTATCAACCTCAACCCCACTTCCCATCCCACCAATCATGAAAGGAGAATTAATCCTCCATGCGATGTTGGCGAAATAGTCCTCCATCTATGCAAATAGTTGGTTTTGACGATACAGCATTTGGAGAATATGAAGCTATACATCATGAGGAAAAACAAAGAAATACACGTTATGCATCACCTACAAACAAATTGTGTTCAAATACAAAGCGATGGCAAATAGCTAGGGACCAAATACCATGATTTAGGACCAAATCTAGACACGCCGGACAAACTTTCCTCAGATGTATGTTATATATTTCTCCATAGTTTAAAAAGGGTCTCTAAGTGGTGCTTTTGTCCAATCTTTCCACATCCGAACTTTTCAGTCCCTAGCTACAGGATATTTGACTTAAAGTACGTGTGGCTGCCTCGTGGTTGATCACAAATTCGACCTAATATAACAGAGGGCGTCCGAAACGCTAACATTGAACATATTATCCCAGACATTGACAAAATTCAGCCATGCATCGTGATATTGGACCAGTATACTAATAAAGGAGCCATTATATGTAGAGAATGCAAAATGAACTGAATCGTGACTACACATCTTGAGACACACACGACTTGAAACGCGTCTTATTGTAGCTATTGCTACAATATTCTATCGTAGTATACCAGAGTACTCAAATGCAAAATTGTCGGAAGTAGTTTCGTATAATATATTTTGAAATACCTTAACATTGTACGGTTAAAAAAGTGTTGGGTTATATAAGGCTCGAACCCTGAACCGTCGGTTCAGCAGACACATAGAAGACACATAGAAGACGACGATCGGACCGATTTTGTCGCCGTTGGTTTGTTGTGGTATTAAATAGTATATAACAAATGCCACGATCTGCAATCTGATTGGTTCCGATAATTTGGCATGTGAGCGATCTCATGCGTATGACTTATGAATCTTACTGCGGTGCATTGTAAGCTTCTTATACTGAGCAAAAATGAAAAGTACCCCCTTTTCTTTACCTTATTATATAGACAGCAAAACAGGAAATAATAAATGATTTGTATAGAATAACTGGATCGACCACCAACAATAGTAAAAAAATAAAACAATAAATAATTTTTTTTGAAAAGTTCAGTACACAAGGTAGTTATCCCCCTTTTTCTTAAACCATGCATTTTTTGTAAACACACATAAAATTTACAAACATTATCTTAATGTGTCCAAGACAATATTCTCTATACGTTGCTTTCGAAAAAAAACACACTGATTTTTAGGTTGCAGCTTTTGATTTATAATTTATCAAAAATCATCAAATTACCTCCCTTCCATAGCATCCATAAAAGAGTATTGCTTGACAAAATTTGAAACGGTTTAAAGGAATATTTAGTACTCAGTGAATCGTGCTTGAAAACATCAAACATTGTTTAATTTAATAAAAGCTCTGTTCAAGCTGTCCTACGCCCTCAACAACTGGCCTAAGGGAATACCAGCAAAACAAGGGGTACTTTCTTTTCTTTTTTTTGTGAGTATATTTTTGGCGTTGCCCAGTGGATATCACGGTGGATTTGAAATACGGAGGACCCGGGTTCAAGCATCACTTGCACCACTGAGTTTCGTTGGTGTTTTCTTGGGCAAGACACCTCCCCTTAATATCGTGAGTCTGTCGGATTGGCACGTTAACCTTTGAGTCCCGTATATCGGATTCTGTTCTCAGAGCACTTAAATAACCAAATAATATATTCGATAATACAAGTAGGGTAGATTTCCTGATGTTTATTTACCTTTCCTCTCTCTTTGTGGGGTGGGGCAGTGGGGCGAGGTGGGAGGGTGGGGGAGCTCTAAGTAAACAACATGCAACTAATTGATTGATTGATTGATTGATTGATTTGTTTGTTTGTTTGTTTGTTTGTTTTTTGTTTGTTTGTTTGTTTGGTTGGTTTGTTGGTTGGTTGGTATGTTGGTTGATTGGTTGGTTGGTTGGTTGGTTGGTTGGTTGGTTGGTTGGTTAGTTAGTTATTTTTGTTGCTGCATTTTTTCAGCATCCCGAATACAATGGTACCCCGAACACTTCGGCATACGACATTGCGCTCATCCAGTTGGAACGCCTGTCAGACAGTGATGACGTAGAGATGGCACTGACCGCTGAACTCCTTGAAAAAAGAAAAGTTAGAGGGCCGTGTCAATGTGTAGTGCCAGGCTTGACAAAAGGAAAAGGCAACAGTAAGCCAAGAATGATGTCCTTGTCCTTAACTAATTTATATTTCGCATCAAATAAAACAATCAAATACATATCCCAAATTTAACAAGGCTTACATTCGCCTAACTCAGTTTTATAAATTGTGTGTTTACTTTCAAGTAGACAGATTTATCAATGATATATTACCCCGCCAAATAACAGCACCATTTCACTACAAAACCGTTTATTACAATTCTATCCAGGTGGTAATGTCATAAATGTGCCGATTAGAAACTTCTAAACTACTTCACCGATTTCAATAATCTACGACTTATTTTCTTAGTTAAGTTATTTCCAAACCAATGACATAGATTTTATACTCGTAGCAACTTTCTAAAAAACAAACATTTTACACTGTAAATGACAACAATTCTGAAAAACCTATAGCTCATTGTCTTAGTTACACCATTTACAGTCGAATGATATATATTAAACAGTTATTTTCTAAACAAATAAAAAAAGAAGTGTTTTTGACATTGGAAAAAAAGTAGTTCCAGCAGTGAAAAAATAAAACTCTGTTTCACAAGTATGAAATACCACTTTTATTTCATTGCTAAAATGCACTATTTCACTGCTAAGCATACAATAAGTAAATTATATATATATATTAAACCTCGTCATCAGTTGGTTTAGAAACGGTATACATCTGTTGTAAAAGGTGCCTGTTGGTGTTAGGAAAAGGACTTTAAACAGTCAGTTTAAATTTCTTAAATTTCATAATAATGCAAATGACATTAAACAACATCCAATGTCTTAGTTGACAATTAGGGCCATCATTTTTCTGATAAATTGGTTTGTTTAGAGATTTATTTAGGTGGGAAATGGTGGTGCTTTTTAGGTATAGTCATTGTATCGTACTAGGTATTCTTTTTCTTTGAGAGATCACGGGTTCGAGTCTCACTGTCACCACTAGGTTACTTCCCTTTGAGAGATCACGGGTTCGAGTCTCGCTGTCACCACTAGGTTACTTCCCTTTGAGAGATCACGGGTTCGAGTCTCGCTGTCACCACTAGGTTACTTCCCTTTGGAGGTTACTTCTCTTTGAGAGATCACGTGTTCGAGTCTCACTGTCACCACTAGGTTCCTTCCCTGAGTCGTTAGGAATGACACTTTCTCTAGCCTTGTATTTCGGGTAGAGACATAACACGGCGGTCCCGTGCAACGGAGTACATCCTTTTGAGCACGTTGAAGAACCATATGGATCTATTCCATAGTAAAGGTAGGGCAGCGTTCCTTGATTCCTATGTATCCGTGCCCTTACTCTGGAGCGGCTCGAAATAATTTAAAAACCGCTAAATAACAATTAAATTCAATTCATTCAAATAATATGGATAGCGCCAGGATGTGATTTGGATCACCATCAAATAAAACAACGGAGAGAAATCATATTAATGTATTTACTTTATATTACAGGATACAGAATGCAGAAAATGAAAATATCTTTACTTCCGGATAGTAAATGCAGCAACATGGATTATTTCAACGCAGATAAGCAAATTTGTTATGGAAGGAAAGGGAAATCGAAACGGCCATGCGAGGTAGGAACTACAAGTATCCCAATTTATTTATAACTTTCAATATAAAACTGAAATTCACAAGACATTTTTAGCCGGATTGCGTAGAAATCCAGGCTTATAGTTTGACGATTTCCGTCCGTCAGTCCGTCTGTCCGTCTACGCGTTTTGCCGTTACGTTTAAAGTTTTTGGTTATTTTTTTTTTGTTTTCCTTCAGTTCTCAAAAACACATTGTCGGAAAGCTTTGAAACTTGGCACACATGTTTATTATCAGTACACAGCGTTGTATGACAAGAGCCATGACGCATATCCCCCTTTTTTTCTTAGATTTTTCAGTTAAAGCGTTGACTTCGCAATCCGGCTTTCTCACCACTGTTGGTGCTTCACTTGTTCTAAATCAAAATGACGCTATGAGTAAAGTTCTTCTAGATATTAAACAAATCATCAAAAAGCCATGTCTTATTTTGACTGTCGTATACGTGTCGATATATAAGTGTTTTTGCACTGTGCTGCATATCCAGCAGAACGTCTCTGGACCACTGCACAACTTCCTGAATTTTCTTTAAACAAATATTTGTGAACTGATGTCTGTTGCTCGAAATAGCCACCAAAAACCATGGGGTTGACCGTTTTGCTTTGTTTTTTAAATATTCATAGTTTAGAGAGACCCAGTTGAATTTGTCCATTTTACTTTCATTTTCCAGTATTTATTAAATGCTCAGGTCTAGGTTAAAAGACATTCAGGCATATCCAAACCTGTACGAAATCATGAACATATCCCATTCTTGTCATCTTGAACAAAGAGAAAATGTTTGCATATTTTAAGAAATAAGAAAGATCCGAATAACGAATATATATATATACATAGCTGGGGCAAACCACACTGACTTCATAAAACTGGTACTAGTGGTTATATACGTATTCCTATTAGGGCCATCGCGATCTCGCGTTTTAAATTTCGCGATATTGCGAAATAAATTTCGCATTTTCGTCCTATTCTACATTAAAAAAACACCAAACTTCGTGCAAACCTCGCATATTTTGTCTCGTTTTCATTTTGACGAGTTCCCGCATTCTAGCCGTATTCTACAATGAAAAAAACGCAATGATTGCTAGCATAACCTCGCTATTTTAGATCCTTTTCACGTTCACGAAATCACGAGATTGCGAAATTAATCTCGCATTTTTCGCCCTCTCCGACAATGAAAAAAATCGCGAGAATTACGCGAAGTTTGGGTTAGCAGACCTCGCGTTCTTTTCTCCAATGTAACAAAGGGCGAAAACGGGAAGAATATATCTTATTCTCGCGATATCGTAAAAATAAAATCGTGAGGTTTGCACGAAGGTTGATTTGCAATTTTCGCGTTTTTTCATTGCAGAATACGTCGAGAATGCGAGATTTATTTCGCATTCTCGCGATCTCGTCAAACGCGATTTTATCGCGAGGTTTGCACGAATTTTGCTGCGTCTTTTTCGTAGTAGAATCGGACGAGAATGCGAAATTCTCGCAATCTCGCGAAATGTAAAACGCGAGATCGTGATGGCCCTAACAGGATTCGTGATGGCCCTAACAGGATTCCGTAGTTAAATGATATAGTACCTATACTATAGTGTAATCTCAATATAACGCGACAGTGTAAATAAAAACGTCGTCCGGCTGTAGCATCTAACAAACTAGGCGGCATTAATGACCCGTCTCTAAGCTATGAAGTACTATCCTGTGTATTATTTCTTTCTCCTAGGGTGCCACAGGCTCTCCATTGATCTGCAAGGAAAACCGACGGTTGACCCAAATGGGAATACATACGTATGCTGATTCTCAAAACAGCTGCAAGGGACAGATCATTGCTGGAATACGAATGTCCTATTTCAAAACTTGGATTAACGAAACTATAACAATAGGGTGTAAGTTTAAACGTTTGTTAAATGGACACACGGCAATCCTGTTTTTTTTCTTCAAATTTTACTTGCATATTTGCAAATCATTAATATTAATTATTTGAATGTAAAAGAAAATTATGTTTATACATCTACTTGCTGATTATATTGAACCACTAAAATATTTAGGCCAAGGTAGAATAATGAATAAAAAATTGAAAATTTCGTTTTTTATTATATGCAAGAAGATCCAGAGTCAAATGATACTGGAGCAATACTTCTGATGCTTGATAACTACTTAAAGACTGCCGTGTGTCCCTTTAAGGTGGATTTTTAGTGACTTTAGTTACATGTTTTGGCCTTAAACAGCTTAAAGCCCCTATCCCGCCAACAACAGCCACATTGTACAACATATGTACACCCTTTCGAAACCTACTGACGACGAGGTATATAAATAACTTTCACATTTTGAGAAGCTATCCAGCTGGCTTGCGGAACGTCGGTGGTTCTACCCAAGTGCCCGCCCGTGCACGAAAATTGCCCGGAGGGGCACCTGGGGGTCTTCCTCCACCAATGGAAGCTGGAAAGTCGCCATGTGACCTTAGCTGTTGGTGTAACTATAAAATACAATTCAGTTCAATTCACATTTTGAGAATCCAAACTCTACAGACACAATATAATATTGTACACGTATTCAATCACGGTTATTTGAACAACACGTGAATAAACCTGATCTTTTAATCGGCACATATGCATCATTATGTGACCGAACACCTAGATAGAATTATGATAAACGGTTTTATGGTGTAATTTTCTTTAAATAAAAACTTAAACTCATGTTGACATTCCATATATTAGTGACGCGCATACTTCTACAAGAAATTGTTGTAGAATCATTTAATTGGAAATTCAAATGCATTTAAATTTAGCTGGTTTTGTTTTGTAATTAAAGTGGTAATTAACACACAACAATTAACCGGTATGATATTGAGTATGAACATGCTTTGAGATTTGTTTACAGCGTTCAAACATATGCAAATATATAACACGAACAATATGCATTGCAGGCCTTTCATCAACATCGTCTAGTACCACGACTTCGTCAACAACATCAACAACAACGGCAAATGGTAAGTTTTAATAAACTAGTGTAACTTTAACTACCGTTAAGCACATTTATTGAACTAGTTTTGTAGAACAACTAGAACCGGTTATAACAGGTTCTGCTAAGCCAGAAAAACAAGTCAAAAGCAAAAATAATGGGTCCATATTCATAAAGATTCTTATCAATATTTATCGGTTTTTAAACCCGTTTTTCTATTGATTTAAAACGTTTTCTAAAATATGGATAAATAAAACCTACAGCTAAATATTTATCTTAGAATATATGATCTGTAGTGTCCCAGAGAGGTTAATTATTAATAAGGATATTTAAAAATATGTAAAAATCTTAAATCAGGCACTGTAGATAGATATTAATAAAATCCTGAGAAAATGCTGTCAACTTTTTTTAAATATCATAAATGCAATTTTTTAACATGATTTGTGTGCGTTATTATATTCAACATACTCCTTTTCTAGACATGACATATAGCTGAAATATCTCGAGCATGCATCGTCGTATTGTATACTTTCATATTGCCCTTTTTGCTTTGCAATGAGCTAATTGTTCAGGATACTATAGGACCGTCACGTGACGTAGAGTTATCGTTGGTGCCCTTCCTCAACACTACGAGATAAAAATCGCTCACATGTCAAATTATCGGAACCAATCAGATTGCAGATCGTGGCAGTTGTTATTCGCTGCCGGAACGGCAGCGCCTCTGACAGCGACTCTTATATTGTTTTAGTAATTGCACATGGTATGGTAGTAATGAATAGTTTCTTTTAGTTTTTTCACTTTGATAACGCAATCTTATAATTACACATGGTAGCAATGAACAGTTTATCTTTGTCGTAATGCACGCTAACGCAAACGCAAACGCATCCCATACATGTGAGTAATTGTATTTCTGTGCTGATGTGTACTTTAGCACGTCGTGCTACAAAGTTGAATATGTAATCAATTTGTAAGGCATGTCAAGGATTCGCCCACCTTGATTCAAATGTTTGGAAGCACAAATTGGGAAGAAAGTGTCTGGTAAAATAAACGGTCATGGCGTGTTTACGTCTCCGTGACAACTCTTTTTCTGAATATTGTTTTAACACCCGCGACTTGGTCTGTTATTACGTTAAACTTTGTTCCCAGTTCCTACCCAGAAATAATGATATTTTCTCTCGGCAGCTATTTTCCGCTTGCTTAAAACCTTGCTTGTATACTATTGAATTCCATAACAAACCATCAAAGGCGTAGTCGGTTAGAGCGTCGTCTACTATGTGTCTACTGAACCGAAGGTGTTCGAGCCTTATATAAGGCTTTTTTTTAAAAAAACAATACGATGTTAAGATATTTCAAAAAATATTATGCGAAACTACTACGGAATAAATCTGAAGAATTGGTTCTGACAATTTGGCATTTGAGTACTCTGCTACAGTCAGTCGGAGATGGCAACGTTCAAATGCTGAACTAGGATCATTAGAATTTGGATCCTGATGATATCAACCGACGTCGGCGTCATAGGCAAATATTTTAAATATGAAAATGAAGGACAAGATACGAATTTCATCCATTGATATAGAACAGATCGAACACAAATATGATTAAACGTGATAATCAAACAATTTATATCGATCGAAAATAATATGAAAGTATACAGTAAAAAGGTTATTGAGTTTGTTTGGCGACATATTAGGTGGATCTCATTATTTTGACTCAATACGACTTGCAAGCTCGTCATCTTTGCCAAAACAACTTGTTCAAAGTGCTTTTTCGCTATACAAATTCAACAACCTATTTTCCAATTTCACTTTCTCCGTTTCTATATTTTGCCCAAATGAACAGTTTCAATATCGTTTTTTTATCTTTATCTTATTGTATAGTTTCATGTTGTCCCGTTCACTTTGCGCTGATCAAATCGCGTTATTCTACCATACTACCATACTGAAGGTTGACAGGCTGCGATACTGAAGGTTGATAAGGAGGAGCTGTAAAGTAACTCAGATGTGCCTAGTGTCAACGTAAAAAAAAATGGCTTGTTTGTTCAAGTTTCTGTAAAAGAAAAATGACGAAATTAATTGAAATATAATCACTGACCTACTACTTTTGGTAGATTTGTCATTTTGAACGATGTCAATTAGCTTCGACGGCATACGTTGACCATTTCGCGCCAAACATTCATCCGCACATAATGAAAATGAACGAACCGATACGAATTCGGTCTAAAGCTATAGAAATAACACGGTTACAATGCAAAACAATAATTAAACAATTCGTAAGTATGAAAACAATTTGAATGTATACAATAAAATGTTATTGATTTTATTGAATTTGTATGTCAAAATATTACTTGAAACTCTTGTTTTGGTGTAAAACGACTCGTAAGTTCGTCGAGCTTCGCGAAAACAACTCGTTCCAAGTAATATGTATGCCTACAAATTCAATTTACTATTCTATTTTCTCCGTTACTATAGTTTGCCCATCTGGAGAGCAGCAGTGTGGAATTGCTGATGAGTGTTTTCCCGATTCATCTCGGTGCGACGGAGTTCCGGATTGTTCTGGTGAGGAGGACGAGGATGACTGTGACTCCAGTGAGTTTATATACCATAGATTTATTTAAAAAATGTTACCGTTTTATTTTCAGCTAAGTAAGGCAGGTCTAATATATTCCATTTTATACTGGCAAGTTAATTTCAGTATTGGGCCAATATTTTTGATACTTCGTTTTAAGAACCCTCCAGTCCTCCGATTTGTTTTTCCATAAGGAATTTGATTTATTGTTTGAGGCGCTTGTTTCAGCCAAAGTTTTTTTGGATTTTCCGACAAAATACATCTCGTACCTAAATAAGTTGTATATCAGTGAAACAGACATGTTTAGTGGTAAATAAAAATACCTTACTTTCCCAAATCGGATAAGAAATAAAAATTAAATGCGCAAAAGCTGTTTTTGATGGATCATTTTCAATGCAAAATTCTGCTGCACGAACAATTTAAAAATAAATATTTTTAGAATTTTTGTCCAAAAATGGTGTAAAATTGTTGGATATTAGTAAATTAAGACACGCTGAAAGTTTTATAGCAAAATATGATGGATTACTGAAGTTATTTGAAATTTCTTAATTTTCTGCTGTCCCATCAGCAAGGAATTTACTTAGGAAAAGCCCCATCAACAAATCATTTTCACTGTAAAATATGTATTTCTCAACCTATTTTCAAAAGTAAAGTAGTTTTATTTACCACTAAAATGACAGTTCTAATGATATATACCTGATGTATGTATTATTTAAATTGCTCAAGTAACTGCAGAAAAACCTTTGGCTGAAACAAGCGCCCCAAACAATAGGTTATTGTGTGTCCTTTTTTACCTCCTTTAATATTTTAATCGAACATTTCATTCTCTTTTCCTTTCCAAAGAAATAAAAAATAGTTTTTCCATATTTTTTATTTTTTCCCTCCTCCTACAGCAATTATCTGTCTTGATGGTTCGTAAAACGATTAATCAAAAAACTAATGACCTTATATTGAATAACTCGTGACAACAGCTGAAGATTGGATCCTCACTCTTTGTCATTCAAACAAGATACATATCGGGTACGATCTGTGAGGAATAGTAGCGAATAGCTATTTATTTCACCCATGACTGCTTGTTTA
Source organism: Cyrtodaria siliqua (assembly GCA_037043455.1). NCBI lineage: Eukaryota > Metazoa > Mollusca > Bivalvia > Adapedonta > Hiatellidae > Cyrtodaria > Cyrtodaria siliqua. Next base: position 148,976 of record JAWPHD010001063.1, read on the forward strand.
AAGGGGTTATGCCATGATACATATCGGGTAAGGTCTGTGAGAAATAGTAGCGAATAGCTATTTATTTCACCCATGACAGCTTGTTTAAAGGGGATACATGTAAATCATGATACATATCGGGTAAGGCATGTGAGGAATAGTAGCGAATAGCTATTTATTTCACCCATGACTGCTTGTTTAAAGAGGTTACACCATGATACATATCGGGTAAGGTCTGTGAGAAATAGTAGCGAATAGCTATTTATTTCACCCATGACAGCTTGTTTAAAGGGGATACATGTATATCATGATACATATCGGGTAAGGTCTGTGAGGGATAGTAGCGAATAGCTATTTATTTCACCCATGACTGTTTGTTTAAAGGGGATACGTGTATATCATGATACATATTGGGTAAGGTCTGTGAGGAATAGTAGCGAATAGCTATTTATTTCATCCATGACTGCTTGTTTAAAGGGGTTAAACCATGATACATATCGGGTAAGGTCTGTGAGAAATAGTAGCGAATAGCCATATGTATTTCACCCATGACTGTTTATTTAAAGGGGATATATTAGGCTTTTTCAAGAATAATCCAAATTTTTAAAAATGTTCCAGTCATTTTTAAAACGTCATATCAGTTAACATGCGTTAGTTTGTGGCATAGTGCGAACCTACGATGCCATTGCGTTTGGGTGCTGTGGTTTCTATAAGACCATTTGTCTCCTTTAAAGTAGCTATCCCGCCAACAACAGCCAAATTTTACAACACATGTACACCGTTTCTAAACCTACTGACGGCGAGGTATATATATAACTTACATATTTTGAGAATCCAAACTCTATAGCCACAATATAACCGTCTTTAACCAGGCCGACTAAACCTCAAAACTGGAGCGTCGTATTACTTATTAAGAGTTACCAACTCATAATTCATTTTACGCATAGTCAAGTATTTTAAGAACCGCTGAAAAAGCTTATACTTATAATCGGCACATGTTATACATTAATTTATGACCCGAAGACTTGAATTAAGTTTTAATAAATGGTTTTGTAGTGTGTGTTTTTTCCGTTGTTTTTGGTGGGTTCGTTTCTTTGACATTGCTGTTCAGTTCTGAAATAACAGTTTCAGTTTCACAAAACACATTCGAAAACAAGTTAAAAAAATCACGATGCAATGCACAAAAGTGTAACGGTTGTTCGATTTACACTAATAAATATGTTCCTATTTTTTTCGGTTTTATCATAGTGTATATGTTCTTTTTTTAACAGTATCCTGTAATGAGAACTTCGTCGCATGTGACGATGGCCTGCAGTGTATCCCAGTGTCTGAAGACTGTGACGGGACCGCCGACTGCAATGACGGCAGTGATGAAGTCGATTGTTAAAATACCAACATGTCCACGAAGTTACACTGCACATGTCATGATTCATGGCTGCAGAACAGGGTTGATATTGACATGTAGTTTAGTTCTTAAAAAATAAAGCTCTTTCAACTAGTATGTCGTTGACTTTCTCAGCTATCATAAATAATTACAAATGGTATTAAATGTGTATACAATGATCATATGTGGCTGAAAAGTTAATATTTAGTTTTTTTACGAAAGAAACATTTTTGTTATCGTATAAGTGAATGTATACAAACCAATCATGTATACAATAACACTTTTGATTACACATTTCCGAATGCAAAAATCCTTCAGTCCATAAAAAGGTATATAATTTAGCTCTGCTGGCCAACGAGCAGTCGTGATTATGTCATTTATCCGTCATCGGTTCGTTCAACCGTGTTTCCGTTACCATTTCTTCGAAAGACTATTTCTCTAAAACCGCTTGACCAAATTTAAGTCGACTTCAATTGATTGGTTGGTCATTTGATCTATGTCTTTAAACATTATATAAAAAGGTCAACATGACATACAAGATGGGTCAACTTCCTATAAACAGACCAGCAGGGCCCAGTTGTTAAAAGATCGGTTAGCTTAATCATTGGTTAGTGTAAACTTTCAAAGTACATTTTCTCATAAAATATATTTTGTACTACTAAACTTTTTAATATGCATTTCTTCTTAACATAATGCTTTCGCATGGTCAATTTCTGGTAGAAATATTCATTTATCGGAAATTCAGCGAGATTTTAAAATTTTCACTAAACGCTCGGTTAAGTTAACCAATCTTTGAACAACCTGTACCAAGAACTCTAACACATCTTCTCAAGAACCGATGAACGGATATTGATCAGTTTTTAAAAAATGTGTGAATATATATTTGGAGTATATTTTGTGAATTGCAACCTGTTTTGTAGAGAGAACACAGACGGGTTGCCCTCATAGAAGGCAGTGTGTGTTTGGCTGAACTGATCGGCACAAATATATTCATTCATTTTGACTAAACGCTCGGTTAAGTTAACCAATCTTTGAACAACCTGTGCCCAGAACTCTAACACATCTTCCCAAGAACCGATGAACGGATATTGATCAGTTTTTAAAAAATGTGTGAATATATATTTGGAGTATATTTTGTGAATTGCAACCTGTTTTGTAGAGAGAACACAGACGGGTTGCCCTCACTGAAGTCAGTGTGTGTTTGGCTGAACTGATCGGCACATATATATTCATTCATATAAAGAAAAGTTTACGATATGTATTGTAAATCGGACATATTGAATACCCGTACCTCCTGGATTGTAACAATTGAACATTTTTCCTGTTTTACGAATAGTTACTGTAACAAAATATTGGTATCAACACTTCCTTATTTACAAACATCATCATTTGCCATAACATAGATCGAGGGTTCAGTGCAAAACTGTTGTATCTAATTCTTTATTCGTATGTAGTTACCATAGTTTTGCGCTGACCCCTCGAGATACAGATGCATTTATAACTAAAGTACATTTTAGTTGTTGTTTTGGCATCGTTCTACAGGGTCTTGTTAGAGACGATGCAACAATATTACTTTTTTTTATAATTCTAGTAAAAAACAACCTTTTGTTGCCAAAATGTGGTAAATAAAATAGTTGCGTAGAGAACAGTCTCTAGAAATTTAAAGTTCCAAACATGTATATCTATACAATGCATCTAGATTAGGCTAATTGTTTTACACGGTAGTACAAGTAGATACAAAATGTCCATCTGGAAATGTAGCGTTCACAGAACACTGTCCGCCAAAAACACGCATTCAAAAACAAACAACAATTAATGAGAAAATAGAAGCAATTCGACTATAAGGATTGTTCATGGGTATCCGGTTTAGATAGGGAATTCCAACCCGAGGTATACGTGTTTTTATGCCGAGGTTCCAATTAAAACACTTATACCGGGGTTGGAATTCCCTATCTGAAACGAATACCCATGATAGATTCTTTTTCTTGCATATCAGAGACATGTTATGATGCGTAACGTTTTGCCTGTTTTCCAGCATGCGGGATGTTGGTTCGCACGTGACTTTTATCTTTACCCATAATGGGCTCATATAAAGCCCTGCTGCCCATAAAGATTATAAGAATTTGTCTTGGGTATCCGGTATCCTGCCGAGGCTCTGATTAAAACACTTATACCGAGGGTTGGAATTCTCTATCTGAACCGAATACCCATGATAGATTCTTTTTCTTGCATATCAGAGACATGCTGTGCGTTGACGGCGCCAGCTACTAACGTTTTGCATGTTTTCCTGCATACCGAATGTTGGCGCGCGTGAATTTTATCTCGACCCTAGGGTGAGATGGAAATATCTAGCCCCGGTAAAATGACGGATAGCCTTGTGAGGAAACGGAGTTCCATCGTATAGGTTTATTATACAGTCACTTTCTACTTGTAAATGATAACTTCAAACTGACCCTTTGGGGACTTTTCCGAACTTTGTATCAACTGTGTCCAATATATTCTGACAGATAGCTGGCAGAATTAGCATTCTTTTGTCCACAGATTTCAGCTTTTAGATATGGTCTTTTCAGTTGACCCCACTATCTCTTACTCGGTTGTACAAGGTGGATTTAATACTTCCGCCCGATGACCCTGACCTTGAATAACCACTTATCTCAAGATCTTGGACGGCTTTGCCATGAATCTGTTCTCCTCAAAGTGTGTGCCACGTTTGGGGTTGGGATGTTTTGGCAATATCTTCAGGCAGTGCCTTCAGGCCCAATTTCATATAGTTGGCCAATTGATATATTGCCCTATCAATATGTCCACATGCTCCTGACAATCCAATAACGCATGAGCAATTTGCCAATGATATGGACGGCTCACTTGCTTCTCTTACAAGGAAGTTTATCTGAAAATGAAAGATTTTTTTTATAATAATAAATGTCAATAGTTTCATATTCTAAATGAAACGTGTTATGATTTATCGCAATACAAGAACTGTTAATGTTATTGTTGTCATTTAACTTGTGTATTATCGTTTGGCTTTGAATTTGTTTTTAAAATCTAGATGTTTTGTTTATTTGAAAAACAATAAATATATATGCTTACTGATAATTGATGTGGCTTTTCGTTTTTCCTTTGGGATCTGAAACATTTCCCTGATACTCTTGAACCAAGTCCAACTGCTATCACTGAAAAAGACAACAATGATAGTTATAATTTGAATTGGATGTAATAGGTATTTCAAATTATTTTGTGTTTATTATATGAAACACGATATGATTGTACCAACCAGAAGAGATTCCCTAGGGAGTAATAGGGTATCTAATTTGATCAAATCGGGAATTTAGGGCCAAGAATTGAATTACTTGTTATTCGTTATCAACAGAACAATAAATAGCATTTCCTTAAATTGGATGCGTAATAAATGATTGTTATAATAACACTGGCCTTGCAGACCTAATAAAACAAGTGCTTGCAGAATCAAGATTAATTGGTTGTAACTGAATCGTGATTCTCACCACTAAATTGTACTAATGTGACCAGTATAATGAATTGTTTCTTGCCTTTGAGATCTTGAATATATCCTTCACTATGATATCTATATCCCTTGCTGATGGATTTATCACCAGATGACTTTTTGGTATCTTTGATATAATTTCAACAAATGCAAAAGAAATATTTGGAATTAAGAGAAATATCTCTGTTACTGTATAAGAATCCATTATCTCTAAGGACGCTGGCTTCTGCTACTGAGATGTTTGCCAACTCTGCCTCGTTCTGGAAACTGTTATGAATATTCATGAGGCAATATCAAGAAGGGTCTATTACGGGCATGACGAGACTGGAGGCCAATGTTCTAGGCGGCACCAATCCTGTTACCATATATTATATCCCAATTAAACGGGACAGTGTTAATACAGAAGCTCCCACAATGGAGACTGAGGAATGTTTTTTAATAGCTAACTGTATGCCTTCAGTTGAATGTCATTTCTATAACAAAGTATGCAATTCGATAAATGGTAAGAAAAACACCACAAGTATATAGCTATCTAGCAAAAGTATACGCATACCTACTGGATTGGCACAGCACCTCAGGCCTAAAACTATCCAAACGTTCATGACTAAAGCCGCATGTAGTATACTGTGGATTTGGATATTATTTTTAAATATAACCAAACAAGAGAGGAAATAGTCCCGATGTGCTCACCTGGTTATACACTGTAAGCTAGATATAATGAAATAGCCCCGAAGTGCTCACCTGGATATATACGAGGTAAGCTAGCTATAATGAAATAGCCCTGATGTGCTCACATGGTTATACACGGTAAGCTAGCTATATTGAAATAGCACCGAGGTGTTCACCCGGTTATACAATGTAAACTAGCTGTAATGAAATAGCCCCGATGTGCCCACCTGGTTATACACGGTAAGTCAGCTATAATGAAATAGCCATGAGGAACTCACCTGGTTATATTCGGTAAGCTAGCTATCATGAAATAGCCCTGAGGTGTCACCTGGTTATACACGGTAATCTAGCTATAATGAAATAGCCCCGAGGTGCTCACCTGGTTATATATGGTAAGGTAGCTGTAATGAAATAGCCATGAGGTGAGGCTCACTAGGTTATATATGGTAAGCTAGCTATCAAGAAATAGCCCCGAGGTGCCCACATGGACATACACGGCAAGCTAGATATAATGAAATAGCCCCGAGGTGCCCACCTGGTTATACACGGTAAGTCAGCTATAATGAAATAGCCATGAGGTACTCACCTGGTTATATTCGGTAAGCTAGCTATCATGAAATAGCCCTGAGGTGTCACCTGGTTATACACGGTAATCTAGCTATAATGAAATAGCCCCGAGGTGCTCACCTGGTTATATATGGTAAGGTAGCTGTAATGAAATAGCCATGAGGTGAGGCTCACTAGGTTATATATGGTAAGCTAGCTATCAAGAAATAGCCCCGAGGTGCCCACATGGACATACACGGCAAGCTAGATATAATGAAATAGCCCCGAGGTGCCCACCTGGTTATACACGGTAAGCTAGCTAGAATGAAATAGCCCCGAGGTACTCACCTGGTTATACACGGTAAGTTAGCTATAATGCAATAGCCCCGAGGTTGTCATCTGGTTATACACGGTAAGTTAGCTCTAATGAAATAGCCCAGAGGTGTTCACCTGGTTATAAACGGTAAGCTAGCTTTAATGAAATACCCTGAGGTGCTCACCTGGTTATTAACGGTAAGCTAGCTACAATGAAATACCCCGAAGTGCTCACCTGGTTATATACGGTTAGCTATAATGAAATAGCCCCGAGGTGCTCACCTGGTTGTACACGGTAAGCTAGCTATAATGAAATAGCGCCGAGGTGCTCACACGGTTATACACGGTAAGCTAGCTATAATGAAATAGCCCCGAGGTGCTCAGCTGGTTATACACGGTAAGCTACCTATAATGAAATACCCCGAGGTGCTCACCTGGTTATACACGGTAAGCTAGCTATAATGAAATAGCCCCGAGGTGCTGACTTGATTATACACGGTAAGCTAGCTATAATGAAATAGCGCCGAGGTAAGCTAGCTATAATGAAATACCCCGAGGAGCTCACCTGGTTATACGCGGTAAGCTAGCTATAATGACAGCAGTCAGAGGTAAGAAGGTGGGGCCATTTGTTAAACAGGAAAGTTGATTTGAACAAACTTCATTGTTTAGTTTAAATTATTTGCACAATATAGAGATCCAGAGCAGAATCCATTAAATAAATTGAAATAATGATGTCACTTAAATGAAACCGCTTAGGAAGTTATAATAATAATCATGAATAATAATAATTACCCACTGGCAGGGAATACGACAAAACTGCCAAATATGGACGCAACAGTTTCAGAGAAGATTATCGTATACCCATATATAATCACGTGACGCCAGGGTGGGGCAGCTTTAGAAAATATGGTATTTATAAACATGATTTTTCTTATCAACAAGATGCATTGTGTCAATATTGGCTAAACATTGACATCGCACAACTATTGTTAGACTCTGCAAAACCACGGGACGTCAAACCACGAGACGTCTTGTGCCGAGTGGGAACATATGTTAACATCAGGGACTTTATTTGTAAACCATTAATATATTGTAACGTTTTCCCTATTAAACCTCTTCATACATGGTGGGCACGTTTTCGAGCGCCATGGACCTTTGTTCGGACATTTTTAACTTTTCCCCAGATACTGTATACCAGCAGGGTGTTCCTAATTTCGAACCATACCTTTAGTAATGGAGTTTTAACGTGATCTGGAAGCCTGTATTACCTGAAGTGGATATGCCATATCTGCAGAATACTACTGGCTCACAGTGGATATGTCATATCTGCAGAATACTACTGGCTCACAGTGGATATGCCATATCTGCAGAATACTACTTGCTCACAGTGGATATGTCATATCTGCAGAATACTACTCGCTCACAGTGGATATGCCATATCTGCAGAATACTACTTGCTCACAGTGGATATGCCATATCTGCAGAATACTACTTGCTCACAGTGGATATGCCATATCTGCAGAATACTTCTGGCTCACAGTGGATATGCCATATCTGCAGAATACTACTGGCTCACAGTGGATATGCCATATCTGCAGAATACTACTGGCTCACAGTGGATATGCCATATCTGCAGAATACTTCTGGCTCACAGTGGATATGCCATATCTGCAGAATACTACTTGCTCACAGTGGATATGTCATATCTGCAGAATACTACTTGCTCACAGTGGATATGCCATATCTGCAGAATACTACTTGCTCACAGTGGATATGCCATATCTGCAGAATACTACTTGCTCACAGTGGATATGCCATATCTGCAGAATACTACTGGCTCACAGTGGATATGCCATATCTGCAGAATACTACTTGCTCACAGTGGATATGCCATATCTGCAGAATACTACTTGCTCACAGTGGATATGCCATATCTGCAGAATACTACTTGCTCACAGTGGATATGCCATATCTGCAGAATACTACTTGCTCACAGTGGATATGCCATATCTGCAGAATACTTCTGGCTCACAGTGGATATGCCATATCTGCAGAATACTACTTGCTCACAGTGGATATGCCATATCTGCAGAATACAACTGGCTCACAGTGGATATGCCATATCTGCAGAATACTACTTGCTCACAGTGGATATGCCATATCTGCAGAATACTACTTGCTCACAGTGGATATGCCATATTGCTCACAGTGGATATGCCATATCTGCAGAATACTACTGGCTCACAGTGGATATGCCATATCTGCAGAATACTACTTGCTCACAGTGGATATGCCATATCTGCAGAATACTACTGGCTCACAGTGGATATGCCATATCTGCAGAATACTACTGGCTCACAGTGGATATGTCATATCTGCAGAATACTACTGGCTCACAGTGGATATGCCATATCTGCAGAATACTACTTGCTCACAGTGGATATGCCATATCTGCAGAATACTACTTGCTCACAGTGGATATGCCATATCTGCAGAATACTTCTGGCTCACAGTGGATATGCCATATCTGCAGAATACTACTTGCTCACAGTGGATATGCCATATCTGCAGAATACTACTTGCTCACAGTGGATATGCCATATCTGCAGAATACTACTTGCTCACAGTGGATATGCCATATCTGCAGAATACTACTTGCTCACAGTGGATATGTCATATCTGCAGAATACTACTGGCTCACAGTGGATATGCCATATCTGCAGAATACTACTGGCTCACAGTGGATATGCCATATCTGCAGAATACTACTGGCTCACAGTGGATATGCCATATCTGCAGAATACTACTGGCTCACAGTGGATATGCCATATCTGCAGAATACTACTGGCTCACAGTGGATATGTCATATCTGCAGAATACTACTGGCTCACAGTGGATATGCCATATCTGCAGAATACTACTGGCTCACAGTGGATATGTCATATCTGCAGAATACTAATGGCTCACAGTGTATATGACATATCTGCAGAATACTACTTGCTCACAGTGGATACGCCATATCTTCAGAATACAACTTGCTCACAGTGGATATGCCATATCTGCAGAATACTACTTGCTCACAGTGGATATGCCATATCTGCAGAATACTACTGGCTCACAGTGGATATGCCATATCTGCAGAATACTTCTGGCTCACAGTGGATATGTCATATCTGCAGAATACTACTGGCTCACAGTGGATATGTCATATCTGCAGAATACTTCTGGCTCACAGTGGATATGTCATATCTGCAGAATACTTCTGGCTCACAGTGGATATGTCATATCTGCAGAATACTACTGGCTCACAGTGGATATGCCATATCTGCAGAATACTTCTGGCTCACAGTGGATATGTCATATCTGCAGAATACTAATGGCTCACAGTGGATATGTCATATCTGCAGAATACTACTTGCTCACAGTGGATATGTCATATCTGCAGAATACTACTGGCTCACAGTGGATATGTCATATCTGCAGAATACTACTGGCTCACAGTGGATATGCCATATCTGCAGAATACTTCTGGCTCACAGTGGATATGTCATATCTGCAGAATACTACTGGCTCACAGTGGCTATGTCATATCTGCAGAATACTACTGGCTCACAGTGGATATGTCATATCTGCAGAATACTACTTGCTCACAGTGGATATGCCATATCTGCAGAATACTTCTGGCTCACAGTGGATATGTCATATCTGCAGAATACTACTGGCTCACAGTGGATATGTCATATCTGCAGAATACTTCTGGCTCACAGTGGATATGTCATATCTGCAGAATACTAATGGCTCACAGTGTATATGACATATCTGCAGAATACTACTTGCTCACAGTGGATACGCCATATCTTCAGAATACTACTTGCTCACAGTGGATATGCCATATCTGCAGATACTGCTTGCTCACAGTGGATATGCCATATCTGCAGAATACTACTTGCTCACAGTGGATATCCCATATCTGCAGAATACTTCTGGCTCACAGTGGATATGTCATATCTGCAGAATACTACTGGCTCACAGTGGATATGTCATATCTGCAGAATACTACTGGCTCACAGTGGATATGTCATATCTGCAGAATACTACTTGCTCACAGTGGATATGCCATATCTGCAGAATACTTCTGGCTCACAGTGGATATGTCATATCTGCAGAATACTACTGGCTCACAGTGGATATGTCATATCTGCAGAATACTACTTGCTCACAGTGGATATGCCATATCTGCAGAATACTTCTGGCTCACAGTGGATATGTCATATCTGCAGAATACTACTGGCTCACAGTGGATATGTCATATCTGCAGAATACTACTGGCTCACAGTGGATATGCCATATCTGCAGAATACTACTGGCTCACAGTGGATATGTCATATCTGCAGAATACTAATGGCTCACAGTGTATATGACATATCTGCAGAATACTACTTGCTCACAGTGGATACGCCATATCTTCAGAATACTACTTGCTCACAGTGGATATGCCATATCTGCAGATACTGCTTGCTCACAGTGGATATGCCATATCTGCAGAATACTACTTGCTCACAGTGGATATCCCATATCTGCAGAATACTACTTGCTCACAATGGATATGCCATATCTGCAGAATACTACTGGCTCACAGTGGATATGCCATATCTGCAGAATACTACTGGCTCACAGTGGATATGTCATATCTGCAGAATACTACTGGCTCACAATGGATATGCCATATCTGCAGAATACTACTGGCTCACAGTGGATATGTCATATCTGCAGAATACTACTGGCTCACAGTGGATATGTCATATCTGCAGAATACTACTGGCTCACAGTGGATATGCCATATCTGCAGAATACTACTGGCTCACAGTGGATATGTCATATCTGCAGAATACTAATGGCTCACAGTGGATATGTCATATCTGCAGAATACTACTTGCTCACAGTGGATATGTCATATCTGCAGAATACTACTGGCTCACAGTGGATATGCCATATCTTCAGAATACTACTTGCTCACAGTGGATATCCCATATCTGCAGAATACTACTTGCTCACAGTGGATATGCCATATCTGCAGAATACTACTCGCTTAAAGTGGTTATGCCATATCTGCAGAATACTACTGGCTCACGTTTGCTTGGCCTAGATGAGCTACAATCTGTTTGTGATATATATCATTTAACTTGCAAAGCTCTTTGTTAACGTTCGGCCTTAAGCAGCTTGACTCCAGATTGGTGTTTCAGCCTCTATATATAATTAAGATATAGGCCGACTGCAACCAAAAGCTAATGCGTTTATGGATATCGCGTGAGCAACAGAAAGGTAAACAATGCGATCCCAGCAATGTTTATACATAATACATAAAATAAGTAGGTTTTTTTAAATTAACATACACTCATGTTTTCGTGTATACAACTTCACTAAATACAAAATCAGAGAGTTATTTACGCTGCGTTTAAAAACTTCTCACCACTCACCGCTGCATGTTCGAATCCCACTGGGGCTCGACTTCTTACGGATGGCGGGAGGAATACAGTACTGGTTCTACCCAGGAAAAATGGGCAGTCTGCCTCTACCACAAAACATCGACTGTCATATATGGCCTAGTATGTGCTATACATGACGTAAAATACCATTCAAACAAATGCTTATGCTCAAATATGCGTTACTTACGGGCAGGTTCATTATTAATGTCCATTAACATTTGGACTAAACATCTTGTTCAATACATATTTCCTTCTGGAGGGAACTGCTTTAATTGGTTTAAAGGTTCGTTTTAAAAACCGCAACGCCATTTATGTGTTGACGCATGAAAGCATATCGTTTTAATCATGCTATATTGTTATAATTTACAAGTGGAAATATGCACACAATTATGTACGTTCATTTATGCACAGGCATATTTTACGTGCCAGTAAGCATGTAAGTATGTATATTAATCGTATAATCTTAATAGCCAGACGATTCAGTTGATGTTGTTTTATATCTCATCAACACACTGTAGGTTACTTAGAGCCGCCCAAGAGAGAGAGCGGACGTGGGGACGGATACATATTACATATACATAACCTGCCCTACTCTTACTAACGTATATATTCCAGTGCATTTCTAACGTGCTCGAAGAATAGCCTTAGATATACGGGTCGTCCATGTTTTATTACCACATGTCGTCTTATAACAGACACTCTCTTACCACGCACTCCAATCTGGAACACTGACTGCTGCTGGCCATCTCCCTATTTACATAAACGAAGGAGAAGCACTGACAATGGACAAAGTCATGCAGATATGTCAACATTTTGAGAGCTCTCAAGAACAGCTGAGAACAATGGCATCATCAACTTCCACCGCACCAGAGGTTCACGCCTTCAACCGCTACCAGCAGCGTCCATAAAGAGGACCAGGACCTGCACCGAAAATTGGACAGCCGACGGGACCTGCACCGAACTCAAATCAGAGACGAAAGGGACAGCCGACGAAAACAACAATTGTGGATATACGCACACTAAAACAAGTGCCCTGCACAGGACGAATTCCAACGCATGATCGATGAAAGATATGAAGGTGTGTCAGGAATCGCCACCATTGTAGACGACATTCTTGTGTACGGACGTACACGTGAAGAACAAGGCCAAAACTTGCGTAATGTTGTGCAACGTACCCACGAAAAGGGAATTAGACTTAATATTGACAAACTCGTTGTTGGTGTCACAGAAGTTCAATACTTTGTACACATACTGACGTCCAACGGACTCAAACCTGACCCCTCCAAGGTGTCCGCCATTAACGACATGGATCAGCCGCGAAACCGCGCTGAGCTCGAAACCGTTTTTGGCATGATAAATTATCTGTCAAAATTCGCACCTAGCTTAGCCGAGGTCACATGCCCCTAACGCTCTTTGTTAGCCAAGAATGTAGAATTTGCATAGGACGAGCCCCAAGCAAACGCCTTTCAAAAAGTCAATGAAATCCTTACAAGGTCACCAGGACCTGTTCTGTCATATTATGATATGACAAAGCCGCTGACATTACAGGCTGACGCTTCCAAATTTGGACTAGGAGCGACCCTCCTACAAGACAATATGCGCCAAATCCCTGACACAGACAGAGATAAACTATGCGCAAATAGAGGACATTTTGGCAATACTTTTTGGCTGCAAACGCTCTCATCAGTATGTTTATGCGCGCATAGTTAAAGTGCAAACGGATCATTTGCCACTCGTTTTTATCATGACGAAACCGCTCTCGCTTGCAACGCATGATGCTTCAGTTGCAAGGCTATGACCTAAACCTAAGTCACCTTCCAAGTAAGAGCATACCTTTAGCCGACACACTGTCACGTAAGCCAATTGCTGACACGTACCTCGACCTGTCCGAAGGTATGGATTAACATGTGCACACTGTATTGTCCAGTTTACCTGTGAGTGATCGTAAAAAAGAGGAAACAAGAAATGTCACAGTAAGTGACAAATGCCCCCGAAGTGACCTGTAAATGTGACCTTGACCTTGGAGCACTATGAAACCAACAGATACATCTAAAAATAAAAATAAAAATAAAAAAATCAAGCAAACAAAAAAAATAAAATAAAATAAAATTTAAATTAAATTATTTTTATTTTTCGCGACACGACGTCTTGTTGTGGTGCGCAATTGTGCGAAGTTATTTGAAAAATCCTTCAATTATTGTCCGAGTTATGAAACGGAGACGATTGTATAGTTGAACGGATTTTGAACTTTTATCTCTAAGTGTGACCTTGACCTTGGAGCCTCGGACGTGGATTTTGTGCGCAACACGTCGTCTTGTTGTGGTGAGCAATTGTGCGAAGTTATTTGAAAATCCATCCATTATTGTCAGAGTTATGAAGCGGACACGAGTGTACAGACGAACGGATTTTGACCTTTGATCTCTAAGAATGACCTTGACCTTGGAGCTACGTACTTGGATTTTGTGCGCGACACGTCGTCTTGTTGTGGTGAGCAATTGTGCAAAGTTATTTGAAAATCCATCCATTATTGTCAGAGTTATGAAGCGGACGAGTGTACAGACGAACGGATTTTGACCTTTGATCTCTAAGTGTGACCTTGACCTTGGAGCCACGGACCTGGATTTTGTGCGCGACACGTCGTCTTGTTGTGGTTAGCAATTGTGCGAAGTTAAATATGTAGTGGTATAATATTTACTTGTGCACTTGTGTCCAACTTAAATTGAATAAAGCTTTTGCTTACCTCAATAAAGGCTGAAACTGAGCAAGATTCACAATTACATTGCCTCAGTGAAGTGATTCTCCAAGGTTGACCCCATCTAAGAAAACAATGTCCCGTACAAATCTTAGATTACTGGAATTATCAGTTGTTAATGGGTTAATCATGAAAGGGAAAAAGAAAAAGTCATTCCTCAAGCACTCAAGTCAAAACTGCTTGACAAATTACACACTAGTCACATGGGAATTGAGTTATGTCTTAGGAGAGCTCGTGACATCATGTTTTGGCCACGGATCTCAAAAGACATAACTGAAATGGTTTTAAAATGCTCAATCTGTCTTGAGCACCGAAATCAAACCCCAAAGAACCCCTCATACCACAAGAGGTTCCCACTTATCCATGGCAAACTATCGGCACCGATTTGTTTACATGGGACAATAAAGAATTTCTACTGATGGTCGATTATTTCAGTCGCTATATCGAAGTTGTTCAGATTACAAACTTAAAGAGTAGCACTGTAATTCATCACATGAAGTCAGCATTTTCGCGCTTAGGCGTGTCAGAACGTATAATCTCGGACAGTGGGCCCTGCTTTAGCTCCAACGAATTTAGTGAATTTGCACTCTTATGGGACATTAATCACATTACGTCCTCTCCAAAATACGCGCAATGAAATGGACTGAGTGAAAAATCTGTGAAAACTGTCATATTTGCAAAAGCAAAGGCCGATAACAAGGATCCTGTGATCGGATTACTTGAATACCGTGCCACCCCTCTAGATATTGGGTATTCCCCAGCAGAACTACTCATAGGGAGACAATTACGTTCTGTTTTACTTGTAGTTAAGGAAAGATTTGTCCCCAGGGTCCACTACACAGGTCAACTTCGAAAGACTATTATGTCAAAGAAAATGAAAGGGAAACTGTTTTATGACAGGAATGCTAAACCTCTGAGCCCCTTGTCAATTGGAGACACAGTAAGAATCCAACAATCTAACAAATTGTTGACAAAAGATGATAATACCATTTACCGTAGGAACAGAAGACACCTTCTTAAAACAAAAGAAAATATCTCACAGTGTCAAAGTGAAGGTTCACTTCCCGCCAAAGTGCCGCAAAGAGAAAATGCCTCTTCAAATGCCACACATTTAACCTCTTCCTGGTGAATGCTCATTAGCCCGGTCAAGGCGGCCACATACTCAGTGTAATCATCATGGAACTACCATCAACTTGGAAACATGTTGGATTAAATGCCCATTAATCAACCTGAGTGTGCCACCGGGAGATGTAAGATAATCAGCTATAAACTGACAATAAACTGACACTCTATAAAGTCAGATCTAAATGACGTTTTAATGAAACAAAGATCATCGCAGCCTGCGATACTGGGGATTAATCACCAGCTGCCAAACTGACCACGAACGAAGCATTTGAATATGAACATTAATGAATTCTGCCAGGAAATCATTTTATATCTATGAACTTGTTATACGCATTCTTATATTATGAAAGTACTTATAACTTTGACTTGTTGTATTACCATATCTTATAACAGACACTCTTTTACCACGCACTCCAGTCTGGAACACTGGCAGCTGCTGGCCAGTTTCCAGTTTACATTACAATGAATAACATCGTAATTACAGATTATTAGTTAGAACACGTTGTTCGTTCTTAGTTATTTATAGTCCTACATTAACACCGTTAAGACTATATACATAACATAACAGTCCAAATCACGTTTCCAGAGAACATCTCGATTAAACTGAATGGCCGGATTTCAAATCCACCGTTCAATCCTCTGTGCCACGATATAGTGTCGAATATAGGTATTTATAGTAATAAAAATAGTATCCGACAGTTCATAGTTAGTACTGAGATATTAGTCACCTAAAAAGTCGATCTTGTGGGAAGTGAAATAATCAGTTCATTAGCTGACAATTGTCTCTCCTCTGTTGTTGCTTAAAAAGGTCAGGTAAACAAATTATAATATATTAGAAAATTAAAATACAGGATAACACATGTGTCTATAATTAGAAAGCAGAATGATGAACCGCTTGTAATTATGTCCCAAATAATGGAAATAAGATGTGAAATTGCCGAAATAATTTTAACCTTTTTTTGTTTCCAATGCACGTTGGTTATATAAATAATTGGACCGATTCAGATTCTCATTATATAACACTTTCCAATCCTGTTTTGATGCTATCTTTTGATTCATCATCTTCTGTTGTGAAATTGACCCACGATTCGATTATTGTACTCACTGGAATGCGATCCTGCTTGTACAACTGGAAGAATAGTTTTGATAAAACAACATTTTCATTACCGTAGACCTAGGCGAGAATGAATTATTGTTCAGAAATTGACCCGTCCCTGTTTCTATCAAAGATGTCCCTAGCGAGCACGTTCATATATATGGCGATCGGCTTATGAAATGCCAGTTCATTGATTGAACAATTGGCATTTAACGGACTTGACAAATTTTGATTCGATAATGTTGTTGGTATCTCTTTCGAAAATGAATTCCGTCCACCATTTGTCAAATGGTGCATGCACTTGCTTTTTTTTGTCTGCGTCGAGATGTTTTAAACGTGGAAATGTGCATCTGTTTTGATATTATTTAAGGCGAACGATAGGCATTTATATATAAACAAAACGTCAAGAAACAGGTAAACCGTTTTTAAACCAGGCTTTTTTTTTGAAGAATGGTAACACATAATTTTATATAAACATCGAGTGGATCTTGTGGGAAGTGAAATAATCAGTTCATTAGCTGACAATTGTCTCTCCTCTGTTGTTGCTTAAAAAGGTCAGGTAAACAAATTATAATATATTAGAAAAATAAAATACAGGATAACACATATGTCTATAATTAGAAAGCAGAATGATGAACCGCTTGTAATTATGTCCCAAATAATGGAAATAAGATGTGAAATTGCCGAAATAATTTTAACCTCTTTTTGTTTCCAATGCACGTTGGTTATATAAATAATTGGACCGATTCAGATTCTCATTATATAACACTTTCCAATCCTGTTTTGATGCTATCTTTTGATTCATCATCTTCTGTTGTGAAATTGACCCACGATTCGATTATTGTACTCACTGGAATGCGATCCTGCTTGTACGACTGGAAGAATAGTTTTGATAAAACAACATTTTCATTACCGTAGACCTAGGCGAGAATGAATTATTGTTCAGAAATTGACCCGTCCCTGTTTCTATCAAAGATGTCCCTAGCGAGCACGTTCATATATATGGCGATCGGCTTATGAAATGCCAGTTCATTGATTGAACAATTGGCATTTAACGGACTTGACAAATTTTGATTCGATAATGTTGTTGGTATCTCTTTCGAAAATGAATTCCGTCCACCATTTGTCAAATGGTGCATGCACTTGCTTTTTTTTGTCTGCGTCGAGATGTTTTAAACGTGGAAATGTGCATCTGTTTTGATATTATTTAAGGCGAACGATAGGCATTTATATATAAACAAAACGTCAAGAAACAGGTAAACCGTTTTTAAACCAGGCTTTTTTTTTGAAGAATGGTAACACATAATTTTATATAAACATCGAGTGGATCTTGTGGGAAGTGAAATAATCAGTTCATTAGCTGACAATTGTCTCTCCTCTGTTGTTGCTTAAAAAGGTCAGGTAAACAAATTATAATATATTAGAAAAATAAAATACAGGATAACACATATGTCTATAATTAGAAAGCAGAATGATGAACCGCTTGTAATTATGTCCCAAATAATGGAAATAAGGTGTCAAATTGCCGAAATAATTTTAAACTGTTTTTGTTTCCAATGCACGTTGGTTATATAAATAATTGGACCGATTCAGATTCTCATTATATAACACTTTCCAATCCGGTTTTGACGCTATCTTTTGATTCATCATCTTCTGTTGTGAAATTGACCCAAGATTCGATTATTGTACTCACTGAAATGCGATCCTGCTTGTACGACTGGAAGAATAGTTTAAATAAACCAACATTTTCATGACCGTAGGCCTGGTAGGCGGAAATGAATTCTTGTTCAGAGATTGACCCGTCCCTGTTTGTATCAAAGATGTCCCTAGCGAGCACGTTCACATATATGGCGATCCGATTATGAAATGCCAGTTCATTGGTTGAAAATTTGACATTTAAAGGTCTTGACAAATTGTGATTCAGTAATGTTGTTGGTGTCTCTTTTTAAAATGAATTCCGTCCACCATTTGTCAAGTGGTGCATGCACTTGCTTTTTTTTCTCGGCGTCGAGATGTTTTAAACGTGGAAATTTGCATCTGTTTTGAGATTATTTAAGGCGAACGATAGGCATTTATATATAGAACAAAACGACAAGAAACAAGAAAACCGTTTTTAAACCAGGTTTTTTTTCTCGAAGAATGGTAACACATTATTAAAGATAAATATCGAGTGGATCTTGAGGGAAGTAAAATAATGAGTTCATTAGCTGACAATTGTCTTTTCTCTGTTTCTGCTCAAACAGGTCAGTTAAACAAATTATAATACATTATTAAAATTAAATACAGGATAACAAATATGTCTATAATTAGAAATCAGAATAATGAACCACTTGTAATTATGTCTCAAATAATGGAAATAAGATGTGAAATTGCCGAAATAATGTTAAACTGTTTATGCTTCCAATGCACGTTGGTTATATAAATAATTGGACCGATTCAGATAGATGCTCATTATATAACACTTTCCAATCCGGTTTTGATGCTATCTTTTGATTCATCATCTTCTGTTGTGAAATTGACCCACGATTCGATAATTGAACTCAATGGAATGCGATCCTGCTTGTACGACTGGAAGAATTGTTTTAATAAACCAACATTTTCATGACCGTAGGCCTGGTAGGCGAAAATGAATTCTTGCTGAGAGATTGAGCCGTCCCTGTTTCTATCAAAGATGTCCCTAGCGAGCACGTGCATATATATGGCAATCCGATTATGAAATGCCAGTTCATTGGTTGAAAATTTGGCATTTAAATGCCTTGACAAATTGTGATTCGGTAATGTTGTTGGTATCTCTTTCGAAAATGAATTCCGTCCACCATTTGTCAAATGGTGCATGCACTTGCTTTTTTTTCTCCGCGTCGAGATGTTTTAAACGTGGAAATTTGCGTCCGTTTTGATATTATTTAAGGCGAACGATAGGCATTTATATATAGAACAAAACGCCAAGAAACAAGAAAACCGTTTTTAAACCCGGCATTTTTTTCTCGAAGAATGGTAACACATAATTATATATTGACATCGAGTGGATCTTGTGGGAAGTAAAATAATCAGTTCATTAGCTGACAATTGTCTCTCCTATGTTTTTGCTCAAAAAGGTCAGGTAAACAAATTATAATATATTAGATAAATAAAATACAGGATAACACATATGTCTATAATTAGAAAGCAGAATGATGAACCGCTTTTAATTAAGTCCCAAATAATGGAAATAAGATGTGAAATTGCCGAAATGATTTTAAACTGTTTTTGTTTCCAGTGCACGTTGGTTATATAAATAATTGGACCGATTCAGATTCTCATTATATAACACTTTCCAATCCGGTTTTGATGCTATCTTTTGATTCATCATCTTCTGTTGTGAAATTGACACACGATTCGATTACTGAACTCACTGGAATGCGATCCTGCTTGTACGACTGGAAGAATTGTTTTAATAAACGAACATTTTCATGACCGTAGGCCTGTTAGGCGAAAATGAATTCGTGCTCAGAGATTGACCCGTCTCTGTTTCTATCAAAGATGTCCCTAGCGAGCATGTTCTTATATATGGCGATCCGATTATGAAATGCCAGTTCATTGGTTGAAAATTTGGCATTTAAAGGCCTTGACAAATTGTGAGTCGGTAATGTTGTTGGTATCTCTTTCGAAAATGAATTCCGTCCACCATTTGTCAAATGGTGCATGCACTTGCTTTTTTTTGTCTGCGTCGAGATGTTTTAAACGTGGAAATGTGCATCTATTTTGTTATTATTTAAGGCGAACGATAGGCATTTATATATAGAACAAAACGTCAAGAAACAAGAAACCCGTTTTTAAACCAGGCTTTTTTTTCTCGAAGAATGGTAACACATAATTATATATAAACATCGAATGGATCTTGTGGAAAGTGAAATAATCAGTTCATTAGCTGACAATTGTCTCACCTCTGTTTTTGCTCAAACAGGTCCGTTAAACTAATTATAATATATTAGAAAAATAAAATACAGGATAACACATATGTCTATAATTAAAAAGCAGAATGATGAACCGCTTGTAATTATGTCCCAAATAATGGAAATAAGATGTGAAATTGCCGAAATAATTTTAAACTGTTTTTGTTTCCAATGCACGTTGGTTATATAAATCATCGGACCGATTCAGATTCTCATTATATAACACATTCCAATCCTTTTTTTTCTGCTGTTATCTTTTGATTCATTATCTTCTGTTGTGAAACTGACCCACGATTCGATTATTGAACTCACTGGAATGCGATCCTGCTTGTACGACTGGAAGAATTGTTTTAATAAACCAACATTTTCATGACCGTAGGCCTGGTAGGCGAAAATGAATACTTGCTCAGAGATTGACTCGTCCCTGATTGTATCAAAGATGTCCCTAGCGAGCACGTTCATATATATTGCGATCCGATTATGAAATGCCAGTTCATTGGTTGAAAATTTGGCATTTAAAGGCCTTGACATATTGTGTTTCGGTAATGTTGTTGGTATCAATTTCGAAAATGAATTCCATCCACCATTTGTCAAATGGTGCATACACTTGTTTTTTTATCTCTGCGTCGAGATGTTTTAAACGTGGAAATTTACATCTGTTTTGACATTATTTAAGGCGAACGATAGGCATTTATATATAGAACAAAAGGCCAAAAAACGGTAACAAATAATTATATATAAACATCGAGTGGATCTTGTGGGAAGTGAAATAAGCAGTACATTAGCTGACAATTGTCTCTCCTCTGTTTTTGCTCAAACATATCAGTTAAACAAATTGTAATATATTAGAAAAATTAAATACAGAATAACAAATATGTCTATAATTAGAAATCAGAATAATGAACCGCTTGTAATTATGTCTCAAATAATGGAAATAAGATGTCAAATTGCCGAAATAATTTTAAACTGTTTCTGTTTCCAATGCACGTTGGTTAAATAAATAATTGGACCGATTCAGATTTTCATTATATAACACTTTCCAATCCGGTTTTGATGCTATCTTTTGATTCATCAACTTCTGTTGTGAAATTGACCAACAATTCGATTATTGAACTCACTGGAATGCGACCCTGATAGTACGACTGGAAGAATTGCTTTAATAAACCAACATTTTCATGGCCGTAGGCCTGGTAGGCGAAAATGAATTCTTGCTCAGAGATTGACCCATCCCTGTTTGTATCAAAGATGTCGCTAGCGAGCACGTTCATATATATGGCGATCCGATTATGAAATGCGAGTTCACTGGTTGAAATTTGGCAATTAAAGGCCTTGATAAATTGTGATTCGGTAATGATCTTGGTATCTCTTTCGAAAATGAATTCCGTCCACCATTTGTCAAATGGTGCGTGCACTTGCTTTTTTTCTCTGCGTCGAGATGTTTTAAACGTGGAAAATTGCATCTGTTTAGACATTATTTAAGGCGAACGATAGGCATTGATATATAGAACAAAACGCCAGGGAACGGTAACACATAATTATATATAAACATCGAGTGGATATTGTGGGAAGTGAAATAAGCAGTTCATTAGCTGACAATTGTCTCTCCTCTGTTTTTGCTCAAACATATCAGTTAAAACAAATTATAATATATTAGAAAAATAAAATACAGGATAACACATGTGTCTATAATTAGAAAGTAGAATGATGAACCGCTTGTAATTATGTCCCAAATAATGGTAAAAAGATGTGAAATTGCCGAAATAATTTTAAACTGTTTTTGTTTCCGATGCACGTTGGTTATATAAATAATTGGACCGATTCAGATTCTCATTATATAACACTTTCCAATCCGGTTTGGATGCTATCTTTTGATTCATCATCTTCTGTTGTGAAATTGACCCACGATTCTATTATTGAACTCACTGGAATGCGATCCTGCTCGTACGACTGGAAGAATTGCTTTAATAAACCAACATTTTCATGACCGTAGGTCTGGTAGGCGAAAATGAATTCTTTCTCAAAAATTGACCCGTCCCTGATTGTATCAAAGATGTCCCTAGCGAGCACGTTCATATGTATGGCGATCCGATTATGAAATGCCAGTTCATTGCTTGAACATTTGACATTTAAAGGCCTTGATAAATTGTGATTCGGTAATGTTGTTGGTATCTCTTTCGAAAATGAATTCCGTCCACCATTTGTCAAATGGTGCATGCACTTGCTTTTTTGTCTCTGCGACGAGATGTTAAATTTTAAACGTGGAAATTTGCATCTGTTTTGACATTATTTAAGGCGAACGATAGGCATTTATATATAGAACAAAACGCCAAGAAACAAGAAAACCGTTTTTAAACCAGGCTTTTTCTTCTCGAAGAATGGTAACACAATTATATACATCGAGTGGATCTTGTGGGAAGTGAAATAATCAGTTCATTAGCTGACAATTGTCTCTCCTCTGTTTTTGCTCAAACAGGTCAGTTAAACAAATTATAATATATTAGAAAAAGAAAATACAGGATAATACATATGTCTATAGTTAGAAAGCAGAATGACGAACCGCTAGTAATTATGTCCCAAATAATGGAAAAAAGATGCGAAATTGCCGAAATAATTTTAAAATGTTTTTGTTTCCGATGCACGTTGGTTATATAAATAATTGCACCGAATCAGATTCTCATTATATAACACTTTCCAATCCGGTTTTGATGCTATCTTTTGATTCATCATTTTCTGTTGTGAAATTGACCCACGATTATATTATTGAACTCACTGGAATGCGGTCCTGCTTGTACGACTGAAAGACTTGTTTTAATAACCAACATTTTCATAACCGTAGGCCTGGTAGGCGAAAATGAATTCTTGCTCAGAGATTGACCCGTCCCTGTTCGTATCAAAGATGTCCCTAGGGAGCACGTTCATATATATGGCGATCCGATTATGAAATGCCAGTTCATTGGTTGAAAATTTGGCATTTAAAGGCCTTGACAAATTGTGATTCGGTAATTTTGTTGGTATCTCTTTCGAAAATGAATTCCGTCCACCATTTGTCAAACGGTGCATGCACTTGCTTTGTTTTTTCTTCCTCGAGATGTTTTAAACGTGGAAATTTGTTTTGACATTATTTAAGGCGGCATACGATAGGCATTTATCTATAGAACAGAACGCCAAGAAAAAACAAAACCGTTTTTAAACCAGGCTTTTTTTCTCTCGAAGAATGGTAACACATAATTATATATTAACATCGAGTGGATCTTGTGGGAAGTGAAATAATCAGTTCATTAGCTGACAATTGTCTCTCCTCTGTTTTTACTCAAACAGGTCAGTTAAACAAATTATAATATATTAGAAAAATAAAATACAGGATAACACATAAGTCTATAATTAGAAATCAGAATGATGAACCGTTTGTAATTATGTCCCAAATAATGGAAATAAGATGTAAAATGCCGAAATAATTTTAAACTGTTTTTGTTTCCAATGCACGTCGGTTATATAAATAATTGGACCGATTCAGATTCTCATTATATAAGACTTCCCAATCCGGTCCATTATCATACTCCTTTTTGATGCTATCTTTTGATTCATCATCTTCTGTTGTGAAATTGACACACGATTCGATTATTGAACTCAATAGAATGCGATCCTACTTGTTCGACTGGAAGAATTGTTTTAATAAACGAACATTTTCATGACCTTAGGTCTGGTAGGCGAAAATAAATTCTTGCTCAGAGATTGACCCGTCCCTGTTTCTATCAAAGATGTCCCTAGCGAGCACGTTCATATATATGGCGATCCGATTATGAAATGCCAGTTCATTGGTTGACAATTTGGCATTTAAAGGCCTTGACAAATTGTGATTCGGTAGTGTTGTTGGTATCTCTTTCAAAAATGAATTCCGTCCACCATTTGTCAAATGGTGCATGCACTTGCTTTGTTTTCTCTGTGTCGAGATGTTTTAAACGTGGAAATTTGCATCTGTTTTGATATTATTTAAGGCGAACGATAGGCATTTATATATAGAACAAAACGACAAGAAACAAGAAAACCGTTTTTAAACCAGGCTTTTTTTCTTGAAGAATGGTAACACATAATTATATATAAACATCGAGTGGATCTTGTGGGAAGTGAAATAATCAGTTCATTAGCTGACAATTGTCTCTCCTCTGTTTTGCCCAAACAGGTCAGTTAAACAAATTATAATATATTAGAAAAATGAAATACAGGATAACATATATGTCTATAATTAGAAAGCAGAATAATGAACCGCTTGTAATTATGTCTCAAATAATGGAAATATGATGTGAAATTGCCGAAATAATTTTAAACTGTTTATGTTTCCAATGCACGTTGGTTATATAAATAATAGGACCGATTCAGATTCTCATTATTTAACACTTTCCAATCCGGTTTTGATGCTATCTTTTGATTCATCATCTTCTGTTGTGAAATTGACCCACGATTCGATTATTGAACTCACTGGAATGCGATCCTGCTTGTACGACTGGAAGAATTGTTTTAATAACCAACATTTTCATGACCGTAGGCATGGTAGGCGAAAATGAATTCTTGCTCAGAGATTGACCCGTCCCTGTTTGTATCAAAGATGTCCCTAGCGAGCACGTTCATATATATGGCGATCCGAATATCTCTTTCGAAAATGAATTCCGTCCACCATTTGTCAAATGGTGCATGCACTTGCTTTTTTTTCTCTGCGTCGAGATGTTTTAAACGTGGTAATTTGCATCTCAAACAATAAGCAAATAAGCAAATACCTTCATCATTAAAACTCACCATGCAAACAAATATTCTGTCCTTGATTCCTACTAAACTCGCCCTCTTGTACTTGCAAAATCCTAAATATAATTCTCTGGAGTGTAAACAGAGAATGGTTTGCATCATGAGTAAGTCAACATATTGTGAAACGAAACAGAAACGCATTGTGCGTATTTCCGCTATATATTGCATATACTGCACACTTAATTCCATATATATTCCAAGGAAATCCCAAGATGTTTTGTGTTTTGTAAAAAAAAAAAAGTGCAGTTAGTTAGAGAAAGGACACAACTGTGATGTTGTAGACGTTTTAATCACAGTACAGGTTGTAACAAGAAATTCATAAATGCTGAGTTCCTCTTTGAAAAATTGAGCCAGTTCAGTACTGTATTTAATGTTAAGTGATTGCAACATTTAAAGCCTACGTTTGCTCACCTGCTTGAGGCAAATGTGCATTCTGACGATAATGAAACTTTAAAGGGGTAACCATTGGTGTGTTCAGTGCTGTTTAAACCTTCTTTCTAAAAGGACAGGCCGAATTTCGCCCTGTACCATTCGATTAGCAGTAGCATATTAAACATACAATATATAGCGGAAATACGCACCCTGCGTTTCTTTTTCCTTTCAGTATATATCCTTCAACAGAGGTCATACACTCAATATATATATATATATATATATGTTACGGTTACACAGTAATTAATAAAATTTAAGTCTACTTTGCTGTATTGACAAACCTAACATTAATGTTTCACGACGCTTAATGGGATTAGTATGTATATACATTGTTCCTCGATGTAACTTTACTATGTAGGGAAGGACTCGATTCACATGATCACCACCAGATAATATGCCATGTTTTACACGTTTAAAAAAGAAGCGTCGCGAAGGATCGGACTGTAACACAATTTATCCGGGCAGTTTATGAATACATTTGGGTTTGTATTTTACATATATTGTAACAGAGTCATGCATGGGGGACTTAACTTATACATCATCATTTCTCGTTTATGGGTATTTTTACTAACGCTGATATTATATTTCTATAACTGGTAGAATCTAGCCATTGAATTATACATGTATGATTTGGTCAGCAGATGAAACGGGGGGTTCATAAGTGGTTAAGTGACACTATCCTGTATACCAGGACATGGATGATATTTGAACTTTTATTATCAAGAGACGTAGGATGATTTTGTTTCCTCATTAAGTAAATCATTCAATTGACCAATCAAACGTTGACCACTTTATAATCATCCTATTAGTGATAATTAACTTAAGATTAGACCTCCTGCAGAAACATGATTCGTGTAGGGGGTTTGTTAGTATATATTGGCCTGCATAAAGCGGCAGAGACACAGCAGTTACTATAGGCAGAGAGTGCTATAACGGTTAGGCTGTCGGGTAGAATCTTGGTTCGATAATGAACGGTTCGGTGTTACGAACTTCGCTGGTGTTTACGGCAACAAGATTGTTGTTAGAGTTAGGAAGGAATTGAATCTGACTCTGTTGCCGAAGTAACTGATTAACTTTGTATTTGAACTGAACTTGCTTACATCAACGATTACTTTTTAATACAAATTATACGATCACATTGCAACTGAACTTAATAAACTATACGAACTTGTACACGTGTGTGTTGTGTTGTTACATGTGCTACTTATTTTGGCGCCGACGACCAGGATTCCAACGGGAAAATCATGTCAAAGCAACGCTGTGCTATCAACAAGTAAGTGAGTTTCTTTCGTCTACGTAAAAACTTCTCTGAAAAGCATGGCTGACGGAGATATTGCTGGTGCATTCCAAGAAGTGGCCGTACAGTTGTCGGCATTGTCAACTGCGGTAGGGGCTCAGGGGGTGGCACAAATAGTAAAACCATATAATGGGGACAATACGGGTTTTAGGGAATGGATAAGGATGATTGAAAAATACTCGCTACTAACTAATGTTAATCCCGATCGAATAAAGTATGTGGCTTATCAAAGTAGCTTGGGACCTGTAGGAGACTATATCAAACGATATATGGCAGATCACCCAGATAGTATCTGGGATAATCTTAAGCGGGAACTTCGATCCCGATTTGCAGAGGTTACCGACCCCCAAAATGCGTTAATGTTGCTAAGGAAATGCAAGCAAAACCAAACAGAAAGCGTACACGTGTATGCGGAGCGGCTCCTCAGCCTGGCAGAGAAGGCGTTTGAGGGTCAACTAGGGGGACAGCCGTTGAGGCCAAATTAATAGGATTCTTTGTAGATGGCCTAGCCATGGATTATATGAAGATGAAAATTATGAGAGAAAATCCCAATACCTTTCAATTAGCTGTGACAGGTGCCATGAGAGAGCAAAATCTAAGGACACGGTTTAGAATTAGAACAGGGAAAGATTCGGGGAGGAGGGTACCATTTGTTAGAACAGAGGAACCAATGGAGGTTGACCATTACCATCAGGCATCCCGTTGTTATAAGTGTAATGGTAGGGGACATAAAGCAAGAGAATGTCAGGCAGTAAGGGGAGTAAATGCTGCCGAAAGGGTGGTGACATGCTGGAATTGTAATAGGCAGGGACACATAAGTAGGGAGTGCCCGTATAGAAAAGAAAGGGCGGTAGGCTCATTTGTCAGGCAAAATCAGGGTCAGAGGGGACAAAACCAGGCAAACCTGTAAGCTTTCTTCAGAATGAAGCCTTAGGGGAAAGTAATATGGGCAATACTCAAATATATAAAATTAACGTATCAGGAAATCCAAATAGCTGTATTATTAGAATAGATAAGCAAAAGTACCGATGTCTTATTGATTCCGGCGCGGAATGTTCGCTTCTTCACCTTCACCGCTGGGTCTACAAGGGATTAAAAAATAAACCTAAACTAAAAAATAAGAAAGTTAATTTACAATCAGTAAACTGGTGGCTATTAAATGTAGATGGTTGTGTAGATATTACTTTTGATTTAAATGAACCATGCTTACTCATACTTTTTACGTGGTTAGTGACATTAATCGCAATGTTATTTAGAACGCGACTGGCTGCAACAAAATGGAGTAAGAGTTTATTTTGATTTGGGATGTTTAAGAGTAGAAAAAAAATATGCCGCATTAGAAGAAGACATTCACATATCATCGCTAATTAGGCTTAAATCAGATGTAGTTCTCAAACCGCAAACAGCTACTGTAAGCTCAGGAAATACAGTCAATAGTGCAATAATTCTTAAAAATGAGTTTTGCGAGGTAACCGCTAATGAACCGGGTGTTATGGTCTCCAATTCAATTTCTAAAGTGGGGGATAAAAGGGTCGTCACACTCATGTTAGTTAACAATACAAACAAAACTGTCAGATTAAAGCGGGGAAGTGGAGTGGCCAAAGCGAGGTCAATAGGCCCTCAAAATGTCGTTACACTTAAGGAGTTACCCATGAATGATTTGATTTATAGATTGCGAAATCTTGAGCCAGGCTCGGATTGAGCGAGGGCCAATAATTCCAACTTGGTTAATTGTTGTTATTATACTAGTAGGTGTTCTGTTAATAGGGGTCATACTTTTTAAGTATAGGAAGCACATTTGGTTAGCCATGCAAATTATGAGTAGTGAAAGTAGACGTAGATCCTTGGCAGAAAAGTCGGTAGCCAGTATAGAGGCCGGCTGTGACGACGCTGATGGAGGTGAACCTAACTCCAAACCGACGGGATCGTTTATTAAGCTGTTGTACCCAATGTTGGACTTGGCGACGAATTCGACGACAGCGATGTAACGCTGGTCAAGGTCCTGTGCGTGACGTTTTATGGGACTGTTCACGTGATGCTAAACTGTGGGTAACTTGATTAGTTTTTATCGCGAGAGTATACGAATGATTGGCGAAGAACAACAATTAAACAATGGACACTTATCTACATGTATATATGTGTGATTATTTAGCTGTGTATGCAGAAAACGACGAATGAACTTATTTTAACTTAAACGTAATTGTGTATATTTATACCATTCGATGAAATCAACAACTCATATGATTAAAATTTAACGAAATCAACGGCGATGTACAATCCAGAAATAATTGCTATATACATATCAGTAATAAATATGTATTTCCGCTCATCCTATCCCGATTCAACGTGAAAGGAGCGTGCGCGGATTCGTTATTCCACTTCGACGGGAGCCTTAACAACGACAATGGAGAGACGAAAACCACAGCGACGACGGCATTCCAAGGACGCGTGAAGTGACGATATCCGGACGTGGACGATCCTGAACAATTATAGTGAACTATGAACTGTGATGGACACTAATTTGTCTTAATCTTCATAATAGGTGTTTTAATTTTATACATATTTAGTGATGTATTGATAGTGATATTAATTCATTCAGGACAATAAACAGTATCATTTATAGTTGTGTGCATGCTATTGCTTGTTTTATTTTATGTCGTATATAGTACTTGTGCATGATATTGATTGTAGTACTTGTCATATTTGATTTTAATTATTTTAATACTTCATGAATTAAGAAATAACTTGAAATGTCATTTTAGAGAAATCTTTGGACAAATATTTCTCCGGTCATTGGAGGTGTGTAACAGAGTCATGCATGGGGGACTTAACTTATACATCATCATTTCTCGTTTATGGGTATATTTACTAACGCTGATATTATATTTCTATAACTGGTAGAATCTAGCCATTGAATTGTACATGTATGATTTGGTCAGCAGATGGAAAGGGGAGGTTCATAAGTGGTTAAGTGACACTATTCTGTATACCAGGACATGAATGATATTTGAACTTTAGTAATCAAAAGACGTAGGATGATTTTGTTTCCTCATTAAGTAGATCATTCAATTGACCAATCAAACGTTGACCACTGTATAATCATCCTATTAGTGATAATTAACTTAAGATTAGACCTCCTGCAGAAACATGATTCGTGTAGGGGGGTTGTTAGTATATATTGGTCTGCATAAAGCGGCAGAGACACAGCAGTTACTATAGGCAGAGAGTGCTATAAAGGTTAGGCTGTCGGGTAGGATCTTGGTTCGATAATGAACGGTTCGTTAATGAACGGTTCGTTGATACGAACTTTGCTGGTGTTTACGGCAACAAGATTGTTGTTAGAGTTAGGAAGGAATTGAATCTGACTCTGTTGCAGAAGTAACTGATTAACTTTGTATTTGAACTGAACTTGCTTACATGAACGATTACTTGTTAATAAAAACTATACGATCACATTGCTATTGAACTTAATAAACTATACGAACTTGTACACGTGTGTGTTGTGTTGTTACAATATGAACATCATTAGACGATAGTAGTCCGCCTCCTAAATGTGAATGTTAATGAAAGGGTAGAGTGATTATACCCATAGAGGGGCTAGCCTGATCGGTGAACATCCAAAAAACAAGAGGCCCAAGAGGGCCTGTGGACGCTCTACTGGCTCTAGATAAAGTTTATGTATAAAGGGCCATAACTTTTTCAAATATCGTTCAACCAGAACATGGTGAAGATATACGCAACTAGGCTTGGTACTGATTGTCCCTGACAAGCTTCGCTGAAATCCAGCCAGAGGTTCAGGAGAACTAGTCTGTACAAAGTTAGTGTATTAAAACCTTACGGGGTCATAACTCTGCCAAAATTCATTCAACCAAAACACGGCAATGACAGGTGCAACTAGGCTTGGTACTGATCATCCCCATCAAGTTTCGTTGAAATGCAGCAAGGAGTTCAGAAGAGACTAATCTGGACAACTTTTGGCTATTAAAACCTTTAAAGGGCCATAACTCTGCCAAAAATCATTATACCCCGAATATGGCGACGATATGCACAACTAGGCTTGATACTGATCATCCTTTTCAAGTTTCGTTAAAATCCAGTCAGGGGTTCAGGAGAACTAGCCCGGAAAATGTGTATCAAAAACCTTTAAAGGGCCATAACTCCACCAAAAATCTGTTAACCGGAATGCCACGATGATATGCACAACTATGCTTGCTGCTGATCATCCCTATAAAGTTTCGTTGAAATGTGGTGAGGCGTTCAGGAGAACTAGTCCAGACAAAGTTTGTGTATTAAAACCTTAAAAGGGCCATAACTCTGCCAAAAATCATTCAACCGGAACACGGCAATGATTGGCACAACAAAACCTGATACTGATCATCCTTGTCAAGTTTCGTTAAAATCCAGCCAGGGGTTCAGGAGAACTATCCCGGAAAATGTTTGTGTATCAGAAACCTTTAAAGGGCCATTACTCCACCAAAAATCTGTTAACTGGAACGCGACGATGATATGCACAACTATGCTTGGTGCGATCATCCTGTAAAGTTTGGTTGAAATGTGAGGAGACGTTCAGGAGAACTAGTCCAGACAAAGTGTGTGTATTAAAACCTTTAAAGGGACATAACTCCGCCAAAATCATTCAACCAGAACACGGTGACGACATGTACAACTAGGCTTGGTACTGATCATCCTTGAAAAGTTTCACTGAAATCTGGCCAAATGAAGGCCCTTTCTTCTTAATGAGGCCAAAATATAGCATATTTCAGAACATCAAGGGCCATAACTCTGGTGTAAATGGTCCAATCTGGCTGGTATTGAGATTTGTTGGAGCTTTCATTGATAGTAACAATCTGGTAAAGTTTGGTAAAGATCAAATGAAAAATGAAAGCCCTATCGTATTAACGAGGCAAAATATAGCATATTTAACTAAATGAAGGGCCAAAACTCCGCTGTTCTGGTGCAATCTGGTTGGTTTTCGAATTTGTCCGAGCTTTCATTTATATTAACATTCTGGTAAAGTTTGGTAAAGATCGGACGAAAAACGAAGGCTCTATCGTAATATAGCATTTTTAACTAAATCAAGGGCCATAACTCCGCTTTTGCTGGTTCGATCTGGCTGGTTTTCGAACTTGTCCAAGCTTTCATTAATATTAACAATCTGGTAACGTTTGGTAAAGATCGAATGAAAAATGAAGACCCTATCGTCTTAACGATGCAAAATATAGCCTTTTTAACTAAATCAAGGGCTATAACTCCGCTGTTACTAGTGCGATATGGCTTGTTTTCGAACTTGTCCGAGCTTTCATTGATATTAACAATGTGGTTAAGTTTGGTAAAGATAGGATGAAAAATGAAGGCCCTATCATCTTAACGAGGCAAAATATAGCATTTTGAACTAAATCAAGGGCCATAACTCCGCTGTTACAGGTCCGATATAAATGGTTTTCCAACTTGTCCGAGCTTACATTGATATTAACAATCTGATAAAGTTTGATAAAGATCGGATGAACAATGAATCCCCTATCGTCTTAACGAGGCAAAATATAGCATTTTTAACTAAATCAAGGGCCGTAACTCCGCCGTTACTGGTCCGATATGGCTGGTTTTCGAACTTTTTCGAGCTTTCAACGACATTAACAATTTGATAAAGTTTGGTAAAGATCGGATGAACAATGAAGCCCCTATCGTCTTAACGAGGCAAACTATAGCAGCTTTAATTAAATCAAGGGCCATAACTCCGCTGTTACTAGTCCGATCTGGCTGGTTTTCGAACTTATCCGAGCTTTCATTGATATTAACAATCTATTGAAGTTTAGTAAAGATCGAATAAAAAATGAAGGCCCTATAGTCTTAACGAGACAAAAGTTAACGGACGGACGACGGACGGACTGACGGACAACACACCATCCCATAAGCTCTGCTGGCCTTTGGCCAGTAGAGCTAAAAAAACAAGACACATATAAGGGTTTTGGCAAGTCACTGAGTATTTATTCTGTGGCTTTCGATGCTTTTTTTCTATTGCCAAATACATGTTCATTGAGAATGTGAAATATTGTCTATTAATGCTGCCTTATTTGTTAGAAAACATAACCTGGAGAGATTTCTTTATTTGCACTGTCCCGTCTTATTAGGATGTCAATTGGGTAGGAGGGAAGTTTGATTCTCCCTACAAACGGATTTAAACCCCTAGTAGCCTTTTTGCCACCGACCGTTCCAAGGCATTAGCCCTATTTTAACCCCGCATGTGTTTGAGATGTGATATGTATTGCTTCTTATTAACATTGTAATTGTTGTTTGTTTTAATGCGTGATTTGAGTTGACTGTATTCTGTGAATGCTACATGTCCTATTCGACGTTTAACAGGTCATATATAATCACTGCATAAGCAATGAGTTCACATTTGGACAGTAAACTTCTTAATGCATGCGAATGCCAAGAACCTCCGGTTACCTCAATCAAATTACATTATAGTGGCACAGCTACCTCATAGGGAGATGGGTGAGATCTAACGCGGAGTTATGTAGCTCTATGGTGGAGAGCTAACCCGGAGTTATGTAGCTCAATTGGGGAGAGCTAACCCGGAGTTATGTAGCTCAATGGGGGAGATCTAACCCTGAGTTATGTAGCTCTATGGGGGAGAGCTAACCCGGAGTTATGCTCTATGGGGGAGAGCTAACCCGGAGTTATGTAGCTCTATGGGGGAGAGCTAACCCGGAGTTATGTAGCTCAATGGGGGAGATCTAACCCTGAGTTATGTAGCTCTATGGGGGAGAGCTAACCCGGAGTTATGTAGCTCAATGGGGGAGAGCTAACCCGGAGTTATGCTCTATGGGGGAGAGCTAACCCGGAGTTATGTAGCTCAATGGGGGAGAGCTAACCCGGAGTTATGTAGCTCAATGAGGGAGATCTAACCCTGAGTTATGTAGCTCTATGGGGGAGAGCTAACCCGGAGTTATGCTCTATGGGGGAGAGCTAACCCGGAGTTATGTAGCTCTATGGGGGAGAGCTAACCCGGAGTTATGTAGCTCTATGGGGGAGCGCTAACCCGGAGTTATGTAGCTCTATGGGGGAGTACTAACCCGGAGTTATGTAGCTCTATGGGGGAGCGCTAACCCGGAGTTATGTAGCTCAATGGGGGAGATCTAACCCGGAGTTATGCTCTATGGGGGAGAGCTAACCCGGAGTTATGTAGCTCTATGGGGGAGCGCTAACCCGGAGTTATGTAGCTCTATGGGGGAGAGCTAACCCGGAGTTATGTAGCTCAATGGGGGAGCGCTAACCCTGAGTTATGTAGCTGTATGGGGGAGAGCTAACCCGGAGTTATGTAGCTCAATGGGGGAGAGCTAATTCGAAGTTTGTAGCTCTATGGGAGAGAGCTAACCCGGAGTTATGTAGCTCTATGGGAGAGAGCTAACCCGGAGTTATGTAGCACTATGGGAGAGCTAGCCCGGAGTTATGTATCTCTATGGGGAAATGTTAACCCGGAGTTATGTAGCTCTATGGGGGAGAGCTAACCCGGAGTTATGTAGCTCTAAAACGCAACACCTTATCCACTGCAATAGCGAGTGCGACCTTAATGCATATAGGTGCCAATAGACGTACTCTTTTAGGTATCACGTCCAGACTATGTTTCTCATACCGGTGATCGCTTTCTCTTGGTCAATGTCACGGGGTTTATTACAGGATTAATATGTAAATAGTTTACTGCACACGTTGTTTAAGAAACAAATGGCAACTATATTAGATAATGGAGACATTGTATATTTATTCAGAGATAAGGAAAAGGCAGATTGTTTAAATGATTATTTTGCTTCCATTTCCTCTGTTGATGAAACAAATGCTCAATTACCGCAGTTTAATTTGTTAACTAATTCAAAACTAGATGAGATTGTAATTCAAGAATCAGAAATAATTGAGATATCATTAATATTTTGGTAGTAAACAAAGCTAGTGGAGAGGATGAAATAAGTCAGAGAATGCTTAAGGAAACCGTATTTACAATATCAAAAACATTGTCTATACGGTTTAACCGTTCTTTAAATGAAGGCGTATATGGGAATTTATGGAAAACTGCAACTGTTATACCATTGTTCAAAGCAGGCGATTCAAATTCGCCCAGTAATTACAGACCAATTTCATTACTTAGTTGTGTAGGAAAGATTATGGATCGAATAATTTTTAAACATATTTTAATTTTTTAATTTTCAATGATTTACTTTTAGCGAATCAATTCGGATTTCGACCAGGTCATTCTACAGTTTATCAACTCCTAGATATTTACCATCATATTTGTCAAACAATCGATGCGAAACAACTCATGTGTATAGTCTTTGCCGATATTTCCAAAGCATTTGATCGCGTTTGGAGAAAAGCACTACTATTTAAACTCAAACAAAATGGTATAGATGGCAAACTGTTGCTAAGGATCGCAGATTATTTTTCTTATCGATCTCAAAGAGTTCTAATAAATACTGCTAAATCAGATTTGAAATTAACTTTAGCCGGTGTGCCCCAAGGATCTGTTCTTGGGCCTTTTTTCTTTTTAATATATATAAATGACATTGCTGATAATATGCTAAGCATAACAAGACTATTTGCTGACGACAGCTCGCTTTCAGTTTCGACATCAAATATACGAGGATATGGAAGGTATTTTAAATCATGATTTACACATAATGTCAGAATGGGCTAAAACATGGTTATATACGTTTAATCCAAACAAAAATGAAGTATTATTCATATCAGCATCGAAAAATGTTCGAAAACCAAATTTGTGCAGTTAGAATTTGTAGAACATCAAAAACATTTGGGATTAACTTTAAGTAATAATGGTAAATGGCATGAACACATCAATAATATTTTATCGTCAGCATAAAAGGTTTTAGTTTTGATGAGATTCCTTAAATATAAAATTGGACGGAAAGCAATGAACCAAATATATATTTCATATATGCGACCGATATTAGAGTATGCTTCTATTGTTTGGGATGGCTGCACAGTTTATGAAAAACATTCTTAAGAAAAGTTACAATATGAAGCTGCAAGAATTGTTACAGGATTAACTAGGTCCGTTTCAATTAATAAGTTAATTGCTGAAATTGGTTGGCTCTCATTAGCAGACAGACGTGTTTTTCAAAAACTTACAACCGTATATAAAGCAAAAAACAGTATGTTACCAAATTCAATAGCTCAATTATGTCCGCCCTTCGTCGGAGATGTAAACGATTATAATTTAAGAAACTCGAATGACTATGTCACTCCATAAGGAGAACGGAGTTATTTTCAAAATCATTCATACCATCATTGCTAAGCCTTTGGAATGAATTACCCATACATATTAAGGAATCACTATCATTAAACACATTTAAAAGCTCTCTTCTTAGGACGTTCCAATGCCCCACTTTTCCAAAATACTACTTATGTGGCTCAAGATATCTTTCAATCATTCATGCTCGCTTAAGAAATGCATGTAGCGATCTAAATCATGACTTGTATTTAAATCATTTGCGCTTATCATCAAGTTGTGACTATGGAGATCAAAGAGAGGACGTCGACCACTACTTATTTAAGTGTTGTCGATATAGTGAACAAGGCGTACGCTATTTATTTCGACACGACAGTTCCATCCGTTAAGTGTTGATAAGTTGTGTTCTGGTAATACAGAGCTGAACGATAGAGATAAAGAGCTTGTGTTTATAGCAGTGCAAAAATATATTAAAGATACCAGGCGTTTTCGATGAAACTCACCATGTTCACATTTGATCCCTTACGAGACGTCTTTAACTGTCTGTCCTTTTCCTCTTTTTCCTTTCTCTTTACATATATCTGTTAACTTCAGTAATGCATTTCCTATACTTTTCGTTTAAAATGTTTTATGATTGTAAAACTACCATACTATTTATTGTGTAAACAAACTGTATAGGGACGGGCCGTAACTAATGTTGTAGAACTTGTGGCCCAACCCTTTTGCAAACTAATGTAAATGTTGCAATACAATATGTTTAAACCATAGAAACAAATGAATTGAAGCGTATGATGATAGGAATACAATGTATAATTTCTTTTCCCACTATGTCACCCGTGGGACCCTGGGGAAGGGGCGTCAAACTGTCAAATATACAAAAACAAATCACTTGCAGTTCATTTCTAAAACAATGTTTTGAACTGGGCATATGCCCAGATGGAAGTCATTTTCATGACATACTTTTCTCAAAATAATTGAATTGAACTGAATTGGGGTTTTAAGGCGCACCAACACATGAAATGTTATATGGCGTCTAACAGGAATAAACATGCCAGGCTCATCCTCCATGTACATCGAGATAAAATATGGAGAACGGGTCTAGAACCTTCTCACCCTGAACTGCAGAGTTGCTGCAAAATCTATTGTAGACACTCCATTTACGCTGGAGCCACGTTACAGTTTTTTTGCCACTGCTCTAGTGATATGAGCGAGATGGCACCTGAAACAATGCAGGGGTCATGATGAAGACCTTTAATGAGCATGAACAAAAAATGATAAAATGAACATGAATTTGGGTGGGGTGGGGTGGGTTTTTTTCCTCTGCCTTCCCCTCCAACGGGATCTGCAGTGGCCCTATTCTTTGCCCCGTAACCAAACGGGACGCCCGGAACCACACGGGTTTTTTCAAAATAAATGTGACGATAATTATGGGATTACACATTATAAAGCTGTTTGCTCCAGGGTCCAACATGAACCAAGAACAAGAGGTAAATAATAAATAAAATAGTATCAATCCTCCAAATCCTTATACTGTCAACATAACATGTTTCAAGACGTTGGTAGAAAGAAACAGGTTTAGCTACTTCCCCTACATATATCGTCCCGTTTGTTGTATTACCCCTCAATTGGCAGCCCTCCGTCTTTTCGTAAGCATCTCTGCTAAATACATCAAACGAAATTTCGAGAGACAATTAAAAACAAATATGGTAAACAAATCAGAGTAAAATTAGTAGTTAATTACAAAACAAATACGCGCTCAGTGTGAAATTTGTCTTTGTTGAGTCTTTTGTACGTAAATGCGGTAGTCGGGTTTGAATACATTGTGCGATGGCTTCAGGAACCTCGGCGTAAGACGACTCTGACTAGTTTCGGCAACTCTGAAGGCATGTATAAAACAAAGAACTATATGTTATAACGCTGTCACAATGTTCATTATAATTTAGGCCTTGCCCATCGGCAAGTACTTTAATTCTTCTTCCGGCTTACGGAGACAAAGACAGGACAGCCTATATACAATAATTATACATGTTGGGCAATTTACTATATGGAAGCAAACAACGAATTTTCCACGTCCTCAAATGCATGTATAACAGCAATCTTGGGTTTTCAAAATGGTCGCATATAAAAGCTTATTACCCACTATTTTAGCAATTAAGCGACCTAGGTTTTATTGTATTAGCTTGAGCTATAATTTATGTTCAGAAGAAAGTTATATGTGTACAATATAAATACAGCTGATTTCTAACATGGACACATAGGCTCAACTGTTGTAATATGCATGTCTGTAAAACATTGTTCAAACAAGCCATTTTCACAATGCGCTTTTATACAACGTAGTACATAATATGCATTTTCAAAAGCAAGTGTATCGCATTTAATTTTGGAATACATGGATTTATACAAACAGTCTCGCGTCAGAGTGGATAATGGGGGTCTCAGCTAATGGCAGGGTGGCAACGGACTCTGTAAAACACGTAAAGTGGCAAAATAAATACCCTGTAGGAAAACGTCATTGAATTTAATTTCCTTACTACCTTACACATAACACAAATTAATGTTGAACATGTATTTGACACTCTTACGGCAGTAACAAAAGACAATTAAGGATAACACATACATTTCTTAAATTTTTCTGAAGTGTTCTGCACATCGAAGGATTTGACATGCACATATCTCTGCCAGTGCCAGAATGATAATGGATGATGGTAGCATGTTGACTGATGATATGCATATATCAGTCAGTCAGCATGATGAATTTCAACGTGGCCTGTTGATTGATGACATGCGCATATCTCGGTCAGTGCAAGCATGATCATGGATAATGGTGGCAGGTTGACTGACGAGACTGATGATAATGTGTGATCATTTATAATAAACGACTTTACCTCTCATACAGCCGAGTCTGCTACTTTTATCTCTTGTTTGTGTTTGTTGCTTCCAAGGGATCCCCCTATCAGTATTTATTATATTGCCTATTATTGCTGCCTTGTTTGTTAGAGATTATAACCTTGCGGCGATATCTTTATTTACACTGTCCCGTTCATTGGGATGACAATAGGGTAAGAGTGAGGTTTGGTGCACCCTAGAACCTGGTTAAAACTCCCCGGTAGTCCCCTTTGCCACTGACCGTTCTAAGGCTGTACCACTGTTATTAACCCTTAAATGTGTGGGATGTGCTGTTTTATTAAATGTGTTTGTGATGTACTTTTTCAATCACCTTTCCGTTGTAAAAATAAGTATAAAAGCCGAACAGGAAATGCAGCTTTCAAAGAACACAGTAAACCCAAAAACATGCAAAACGACAAACATCAATGGCAATGTTAATAAGGAATAAAGGCATATTACGTCAAAAACACAAAAAGGGTGGACAATCAAACTCACACTTACCCTATTGTCAACCCACCAAACGGAAGAGTGTAAATAAAGAAATCCCCACTATGAACCATTCTGTTACCAACAAGGCAGCATTAATCGGCAATATAAGTAAAACACAAGATGCTCGTGTATATATAAATACAAAAAACTCTAGACTAGTAAGCCACAAAGAAGGTACTCAGTGACTTGGCAGAAGCCAGAGCAACAAGAGAATAAACCATTGAGGGCACGACAAGACAAGCTTGCAGACACACATCAAGCGTCACCGTCCTTTTGTGCTTTAGGTAGACGTCATCATAGGGTTCACAGCCTGTCCCGTCATCGCACAATTAAAAAAGAAAGCATAGTGACGAACTGTAAATGGGTTCACCACTAAGCCTGCAGTGCATTGCAAAATGATAGGGTCATAACCTCTTTTGATAAATCTTTTAACAAGTATAACAAAGATAGTATGAAAGTGATCATGACCAAGAATCTTACGAAGTTTGTCAATCACGTCACCATAGAAGTCAGGTTGTGAAAGTCCTTGTCGCAGAAGAGTCCTTAAATTACTTTTATTTAAGGACTCAGTAAATGCCTAATAGTAAAGTTGATACCGAATATTTTAGTGAGCCACAGAGCCATAGATACAAGGACGCCTTTATTAGTGCAGACATATACAGGTTGCCTAAATAAGAAATCTGAAAAAAAGAAACAATGTATTCATTGTCATTATCATTTTACAACTAAATAAGTGGTATTTTAACTACATGTAGTTAACTGGTTAACAGTTTATAAGTAATATACAGAGTATGGTCCCATCGAGTTGGTTCATCTAAACATCGAGATTAGCGTAACCCATCGCGGTGTTTAAATCAACCAAAGAGATGAGATCATTCACTATTTGTTTTGTTGCATGTCCATCTCAGCTGTCTGCCACATTCTTCCGATGACAGGTGTTATTTTTAATTACACGATTTACAACTGTGCAAATGCAAAGGAAATGTCAGCGACCATGCTACAATCACAGTTTGGTCATGGTAACTATAACTACCGGATCGCTTACCCCAAAAAAAGTTAGGTTTAACTACAGAAACAAACAAAATATAGATGACTTTCAAGCCGACATAAAGCAAAAACAAGTTTAAAAATTAAAGAGGCTTTTTAAAAATCAAAATGTCTAGTATATTCTAACGTTTACAACATTGTATAGGTTTTCTAATTG
The DNA here is from genome assembly GCA_037043455.1 of Cyrtodaria siliqua. Classification (NCBI taxonomy): domain Eukaryota; kingdom Metazoa; phylum Mollusca; class Bivalvia; order Adapedonta; family Hiatellidae; genus Cyrtodaria; species Cyrtodaria siliqua. The sequence continues at coordinate 190,108 of JAWPHD010001063.1, forward strand.
CAATTTCTGAGGTTAATATAATTTAGAGATTTTCCTATTATCTATTTGTACAAAACATCAGACCCTGGTCCGATGTCATATTTCTTCGAATATACTGTTATATACGCATGTACCAAAGCAACCACATATATTGAACACCTGTCAAATGACAAACCCGTCAATCGCATAATAGATTCACTACGTGTTATGTTACGAACACTGTTAATAATAACAACATGTGCATCTTTTGATCATATTCATAAAGTGTATATACCGATAAGGCATTTACATATACTCAATGTCAAATTGATCAATATGTAAGTGCTGCTAGTAATGACATGTGCATATCTGAATGATAATAATAAATAAACACATACATTTGGTAGAACATAATGAGATGTCTATTTCAGATAAACACATGTTGCATCATACGTATACAATCATACGTATACAATACGATAACATTCGAGGGTTGATACTAGGAGTACAGCCTTGGTAAGGTCAGCGGCAACATCAACCACATAAGAGGGTTACCGCCTTGGTATGGTCAGCGGCAACATCAACCACATAAGAGGGTTACCGCCTTGGTATGGTCAGCGGCAACATCAACCACATAAGCGGGTTGATACTAGGAGTACAGCTTCGGTACGGTCAGGGGCAACATCCACCACATAAGAGGGTTACCACCTTGGTATGGTCAGGGGCAACATCAACCACACAACGGTTGATACTAGGGGTACCGCCTTGGTACGATCAGGGTAACATCAACCACATATGAGGTTTGATACTAGGGTTCCGCCTTGGTACGGTCAGGGGCAACATCAACCACATACAACGGTTGATACTAGGCTACCGCCTGGGTACGGTCAGGGGCAACATCAACCAAATACAACGGTTGATACTAGGGTACCGCCTTGGTACGGTCAGGGGCAACATCAACCACATACACCGGTTGATGCTAGGGTACCGCCTTGGTACGGTCAGGGCAACATCAACCACATACAACGGTTGGTACTAGGGGTACCGCCTTAGTACGGTCAGGGTAACATCAACCACATATGAGGTTTGATACTAGGGTTCCGCCTTGGTACGGTCGGTGGCAACATCAACCACATACAACGGTGATTACTAGGGTACCGCCATGGTACGGTCAGGGTAACATCAACCACATATGAGGTTTGCTACTAGGGTTCCGCCTTGCTACGGTCAGGGGCAACATCAACCACATACAACGGTTGATACTAGGGTACCGCCTGGGTACGGTCAGGGGCAACATCAACCACATACAACGGTTGATACTAGGGTACCACCTGCGTATGGTCAGGGCAACATCAACCATATACAACGGTTGATACTAGGGTACTGCCTGGATACGGTCAGAGGCAACATCAACCACATATGAGGTTTGCTACTAGGGTACCGCCTGGGTACGGTCAGGGCAACATCAACCTCATACAACGGTTGATACTAGGGTACAGCCTTGGTACGGTCAGGGGCAACATCAACCACATAAAACGGTTGATACTAGGGTACCGCCTTGGTACGGTCAGGGCAACATCAACCAAATACGGGGATTGATACTAGGGTACCGCCTTGGTACGGTCAGAGGCAACATCAACCACATACAACGGTTGATACTTGGGTACCGCCTGGGTACGGTCAGGGGCAACATCAACCACATATGAGGTTTGATACTAGGGTACCGCCTTGGTACGGTCAGGGGCAACATCAACCACATACAAAGGTTGATACTAGGGTACCGCCTGGGTACGGTAAGGGGCAACATCAACCACATATGAGGTTTGCTACTAGGGTACCGCCTGGGTACGGTCAGGGGCAACATCAACCACATACAACGGTTGATACTAGGTTAACGCCTTGGTACGGTCATTGCAACATCAACCAAATATGAGGATTGATACTAGGGTATCGCCTTGGTACGGTCAGAGGCAACATCAACCACATACAACGGTTGATACTAGGGTACCGCCTGGGTACGGTAAGGGGCAACATCAACCACATATGAGGTTTGCTACTAAGGTACCGCCTGGGTACGGTCAGGGGCAACATCAACCACATACAACGGTTGATACTAGGGTACCGCCTTGGTACGGTCAGGGCAACATCAACCAAATACGAGGATTGATACTAGGGTACCGCCTTGGTACGGTCAGAGGCAACAACAACCACATACAACGGTTGATACTAGGATACCGCCTGGGTACGGTCAGGGCAAAATCAACCACATATGAGGTTTGATACTAGTGTACCGCCTTGGTATGGTCAGGGGCAACATCAACCACATACAACGGTTGATACTAGGGTACCGCCTGGGTACGGTCAGGGGCAACATCAACCACATACGAGGTTTGATACTAGGGTACCGCCTTGGTACGTTCAGGGGCAACATCAACCATATACAACGGTTGATACTAGGGTACGGTCAGGGGCAACATCAACCACATACTAGGGTACCGCCTTGGTACGGTCAGTGGCAACATCAACCACATACGAGGGTTACCGCCTTGGTATGGTCAGGGGCAACATCAACCAAATACAATGGTTGATACTAGGGTTCCGCCTTGGTACAGTCAGGGGCAACATCAACCACATGAGGTTTGATACAAGGGTTCCGCCTTGGTACGGTCAGGGGCAACATCACCACATACAATGGTTGATACTAGGGCACCACCTTGGTACGGACAGGGGCAACATCAACCACATACAACGGTTGATACTAGGGTACCGCCTTGGTACGGTCAGGGCAACATCAACCATATACAACGGTTGATACTAGGGATACCGCCTTGGTACGGTCAGGGCAACATCAACCATATACAACGGTTGATACTAGGGTACCGCCTTGGTACGGTCAGGGTAATATCAACCACATACAACGGTTGATACTAGGGTACCGCCTTGGAACGGTCAGGGTTACATCAACCACATATGAGGTTTGCTACTAGGGTTCCGCCTTGGTACGGTCAGGGGCAACATCAACCATATACACCGGTTGATACTAGGGTACCGCCTTGGTACGGTCAGGGGCAACATCGACCACATACAACGGTTGATACTAGGGTACCGCCTTGGTACCGTCAGGGCAACATCAACCACACGACGATTGATACTAGGTGTGCAGCCTTGGTACGTTCCGCGGCTTTACAGCCGGCAAACTTTTAAACCGGGTTTTAAAGGGCTACAAACCAACCTTTAAAATATTTAATTATTGTCAATATAATTCTAAAAAATCAATTTAAGAAGCCATTGTTTAACATTGCAAATTTGAAGTAGTGTAAATATCCTGGAAAACTAAATGAATCTACATGTTTTTCATTGTAAAAGTAGTTGAATAACGTGATAGCAAGCCGTACACAATAAGTATTTGAATATGCAAAACAAAACAAGCAGCAACGTTCCGTTACATCACTTATAATTCCAGTCATACACAGTCTACTACAACACTAAGGGCGTTATCAGTTAATGTAGGTGTGATCCTTCTCACACACGTATGTATGTATTGATATGCCAAAGTGTTAATGACTCCAAAAACGGCTTTGGTAATCTAGCTAGTATATCATGCCGCCACAGTCCTCACTAAGAATGAATGACTGAATGAATTAAATGGTGTTTTACCTCTTGTTTAACACATTTTAGGCCATATATGACGGCAGATATGTTGTGGTTGAGGCTAATCACCCACCCCATTTCCCCCCGAGTAGAACCAGTACTGTATGCCTCCCGGCATCCGTAAGAATCGATAATTGTTATTACTAGCTCCATGTGGGATTTGAACCCTCCGCGGTGAGAGACAGCTTTAGACGCAGCGTCTTTATTATACCGGCCATGGAGGCACAAATTACTCAATAAGAGGATATAGAGGAAAGACAATAACACATCAATGTGAATCCTGGGTACTTTTACATGCCGAGACATTTTCCGTAACCTTAGAATCAAATGCGAGTGACTTTTTTCACACGCGCATGTTCCTGCAGTTATATATCAAATACATACAGTTTAGACGCAAGCAAGCCACCCATGACTGCCTCTCAGCACTAAATTCTAAATGCAAAAGCGGTTGTTCTATCACTGCAAGGCATACGAAATAAAAATCTAAATATTGTTTCAGCCACATTTGCCTATAACCTATATTCTCTTAGCCAAATGAGTTTATGTTTAGACAAATTTGGCTAAATTATTTTAGCGACTTAATCAACATGTATACGTTTGTTTGTTGCGTCTCTTTTTGTTGTTGCTGTTTTTATATAATAATAAGGTTCTGTCGAAGTGCAAACAATCAATACTAAAGGAAAAAGGAAACGCAACTCCGGATTTCTGCTGTATAATGTATATAGAGTACCTTTAATTCCGCGTAATATTCCAGAGTTTTGCAGCTGGATAGAAAACTGAAACAAGAGGCCTAAGAGAGCCTGTGGACGCTCTACTTGCTAACATGGCTCTTATAACATCAATGAAGCGAGTGACTATCGTCTTAAAGAGGCAAAATATAGCATTTTTAACTAGATCAACAGCCATAACTCCGCCATTAATGGTCCGATCCGGCTCATTTTCGAACTTGGCCAGTAGAGATAATAAAAAAAAAAAAAAATAAAAAAAAAAAATAATAATATCTAAAAAAAAAATATATAAAAATAATGAAATAAAAATAAAGTCAACAAATCTGGTAAAGTTTGGTAAAGATCAGATGGAAAATGAAGGCCCTATCGCCTTAACAATGCAAAATATAGCACATTAAACGAAATATGTTACTGGTCTGATTTGGCTTGTTTTCGAATTTATTCGAGCTTTTATTGACATTAACAATCTGGTAAAATTTGGTAAAGATCGGATGAAAAATGAAGGCCCTATCGTCTTAACAAGGCAAAATATAGCGTTTTTAACTAAATCAAGGGCCACAACTCCGCTGTTACTGGTCCCATCTGGCTGGTTTTCGAACTTCTCTGAGCTTTCATTGACATTAACAATGTGATAAACGTTTGGTAAAGATGAGATGAAAAACGAAGGCCCTATCATCTTAACGAGGCAAAATATAGCATTTTTAACTAAATCAAGGGTCATACCTCCGCTGTTACTGGTTCGATCTGGTTGTTTTTCGAACTTATCCGAGCTTTTATTGACACTAACAATCTGGTAAAGTTTGGTAAAGATCGGATAAATCGTCTTAACGAGGCAAAATATAGGATTTTTAATAGCATTTTTAACTAAATCAAGGGCCATAACTCTGCTGTTACTGGTCCGATTTGGCTGGTTTTCGAACTTGTCCGAGCTTTCATTGACATTAACAATCTGGTAAAGTTTGGTAAAGATCAGATGAAGGCCCTATCGTCTTAATGAGACAAAAGTTAACGACGGTCGACGGACGCACGGACGGACAACTCGGCATCCCATAAGCTCTGCTGGCCTTCGGCCAATAGAGCTAAAAAACCTGCAGTTGTAGACGTTATATGCAAAAACAGTATTAGGCAACCTACGACACAGTCCCATTTAACAAAACCTTACCTACGATACATGGGATATCTCCAAAACATACGTTTCTACGAATTCCGCCGGTGAAAGATCTTCTTCGAACATTTTTGGAGATGGAAATTCTGGGAATATATCAGGAACTGAAATTCCCTTGGCTTCCTCTGCACAACTAGAGAAAAATAACCGACCGAATTCCTTTGGTTTTGTGTGTACCATATCAAACAAACCGGAGATGGAGATTTACGCCAATATCTTGAATATCATTGGCGGTCTGATACTCGTTTTTGTGTTTACGACATTCGTTTTTGCGTACGGTAACATCATACGTCAACTTAAAACACGCGCACCTAACCAGTAGTATCGGGGCGTGTAACGCGGAATGGAAGCAGGGTCGCGAGTATCGCAAGTGGCGGAGAATCTGAGAGAGACCAATCTTTATCGTCATCGCTGACGAACAGATATGACAAAAAATTGACATTAATGATGATCATTGTCACAGTAGGGTTTCTCCTTTGTTTTATACTTTACCTTGTCATAGGTATGGCAGGTTTTCTAGAGGTTGCTAGCAACAATGGCGAATCTAATATAGTCATAAATTGTTTGGCGCTCGCCATTCCTTAACAGTGTCATGCTCCCGATCATATTTTGTGTGTATAACCCACCCTTTCGGAGTTACATTGTATCAAGCATATTTAAATGTAGGAGTATATAGGATCGAACACAGCTCCATATATACCGAGAAAGTCAACTTGGACAATGATCCTACAACAACAACAGCAACGACAACAAAGCTGCCCCATTGTTCCACGTGTTAAGATAAGTTTAATAGCGGAAGGGTGCATCATCTCAGCACAGGCAGTTGTATATCAGTTCATTATCATGATATGTTCTTTAGGGAAAGAGGAGTTAGAGTGCGAACACAGTTTGCCACGATCACTCGAAATAGATTGATATTTGATATACGGCCTCAAAATCAGATATCGTTTCACCACAGGCATGCAACCCATGAAGAACAATGTGTTTGATTACCTGGTCACGGTGACCTCAACATGATGACATGGAAATCCAAAGCGGTCATTCTCTTGTTAAAGGAAGGACAGCGATATTTGCTTCAGGGAAATAGATGTTACAGTGTGGACAGTTTCATTATTGGGTAATGGTGACCTTTGAACCTGTGACTGTATAATCATCCTCTAGCTTCGGGTAACGGTGACCCTTGACATTTGACACTGTGACTGTATAATCATCCTCTAGCGACGGGTAACGGTGACCTTTGATCATTTTACTGTATAATCATATTCTAGCCTCGGGTAACAGTGACCTTGACCTTTGACTGTATAATCATAATATAGCCTGAGGTAACGGTGACCTTTGACCCTGTGACTGTATAATCATCCTCTAGCCGCGGGTAACGGTGACCTTAACCGTTGTCTGTATAATCAACCTCTAGCCTCGGGTAACGGTTACCTTGACATTTGCACGCCTGCTTAACGCACTTATGGCACAGCAGTCTGTATCATGAGTGGTGCATCCGGTACAGAATTAGTGGAGCTATAAAATACAAGGTCAGTGTAAGACATCGAGTGGTTTTCTTATATAGTTTTATTAAGAATCTAAATTCATTTTAGTTCCTTATTATGTACAGAAAATACAAGAATAATCGGCGGAGTGGCTTTTTCTAAAATCCTTTTATTTGGCTAAAATCTATCGTGATTTTGAAAAGCCACGCTGTCATAATCGGACAAAATCAGCCAAATATCATGCTTAACTATACAAATCACAATGACACACCTCACTTTATTCACAGAGACAACTGATATACGGCCACAGACACTACTCTATACTTCGAAAATGCTGTTATTAAAACACAATCGGTCAAAATTGTATCGGTACAGAAGTAGTGGAGCCGGTACAGAAGTAGTGGAGCCGGTACAGAAGTAGTGCTATGAAAATAAGAAGGATATAATTGTGTCCAACAAATGCTAGCTAAAAGTTGTTTAAATATACATTTTTAATACTATGATATTTTTAGTTGTGACTTTTAATTAGAATACCGCTTATGCTGGTAACCGGTTGCTTGAAAGATTTTGTAGCTTACTTTCAAATCTTCTTATAAATGGACTCAATAAACCGGAGTCTGCAGAAAAGGGAAAAGTCGGTTTCTTACTTCCACGAATAAAAGACGATACACAGTAAAGTAGACGGCGACCTTTAAAGGCAGAAAAGGAAAAAGTCGGTTTCTTACTTCCAAGAAGGAAAGACGATACACAGTGAAACATCCAACACGGTGTATCGTCTTTTCTTCTTGGAAGTAAGAAACCATTTTTTTCGGTTTCTGCCTTCAAATATCGCCATCTGCAAAACAAAAAAACTGTAATATAGCTGTGAACGAAAACGGAATAAATACTTGATATCGATTGCGTGAATATTTAGGCGATATCTGTAAATCTATCTGGATAATTGTACGTGGTAATCATGACTTTTTATGTCCCTACTACTGATTTTGTTAACATGTCTAACAGTCTTAAACGTTTTCTTAAATACATCAAACTATCGTTGCATGGCCATCTATAGTGTCGCGGTACAGACTTTCACATCTGCAATGTATAGGTAAATATGATAGTTTTTACGCAACTTTCAAAGCTAACAACTGGTTAAGTAAGTACGTACGAGTAAGTTAATGGATATGCCGCCAGCACCGTACCTATCTCTCAATCTCCTTTTAAAAATGAGCGTATTTCGGTTTTAGTAGGAATTTGCAATTCATGTTTCGTGCAGAAGCGAAGCGAGAGTTGAATTCGTGTTAAATCCACCACCCAATGCGTCACAAACGACGTTCACGTACCCAACACACCAAAAATGTATGGACAATATAGAAATAGTAAGGTTTTTTTTTTGTGGAAATGTTCTAGGCGAGTCACTTTCAAGTATTTGGTTGCAAAATTGTATCAAACAGGAGGTACAAACATATCTTCACGGCACAGCATTCCCCGATTTTTGAAACAAGTCTGTTTTTCGCGAAAAAATTAAATACATAAATTGAACTCACGTTTCTGACATGAACACAGGACGATCGCTCCAGAACGGAAGTTTCTTTCCCTCCTTTTATTAACAGCACCTTTTGGTGCTGGGGAGTGTTTAGTGGCGATGTTATAACAAGATTTGAATGTAAGCTGCAAAACCATTCAAGCAACCAACTACCGGCTTAAGTGGTATTCTACTTCAAAGTCACAACTAAGAACAGCATAGTATCAAATCTGTTATGTATATAACAACTTCTTACTAGCTTTATAATAACAGCGTTTTCAAAGTTAGTCTTGCAGGTGTTTTTGATCTGAAGAAATTGTCAAGATTTCTAGTTGCATAAAGGTCGTTAAACACAAATAGACTGCATGCTGTGTTGCGTGGTAGCATTGCATACATACACATTCGTTTCATTAAAAGTGTTGTTCTAAACATTAATATGTCTTGTTACTTCATTATTCCCAATTCCATTACACAGTGTATCATAGAAATTATGTGTACGCCGCTATGTGATACTTTGTATCACGTTTTGTTGTTCTACCCTATGTGTATACGTATCATTGGTGCACTATAATCATTACAACGTTTTTCAGATATGTTCTGGTTTTTCCCCAGAATGTCTTCACAAGGAAAACCATGTGTAAGATATGTAACAGTATTACAACAAGAGGCCCAAGAGGGCCTGTGGACGCTCTACTTGCTAATATGGCTCTTATAACAATCAATGAAGCGAGTGACTATCGTCTTAAAGTGGCAAAATATAGCATTTTTAACTGAATCAAGAGCCATAACTCCGCCATTACTGGTCCGATATGGCTGGTTTTCGAACTTGGCCAGTAGAGATATTAAAAAAATTAAAAACAAAAAAGAAATATAAAAATAATAAAAGAAAACAAATGTAAAAAGATCTGGTAAAGTTTGGTAAAGATCAGATGAAAAATGAAGACAATATTGCCTTAACAAGGCAAAATATAGCATATTTAACGAAATCAAGGGCCATAACTACGCTGTTACTGGTCCGATTTGGCTGGTTTTCGAACTTTTCGAGCTGCTTTTATTGACGTTAACAATCTGGTAAAATTTAGTAAAGATCGGATGGAAAGTGAAGGACCAATCTTAACAAGGCAAAATATAGCATTTCTAGCTAAATCAAGGGCTATAACTCCACTGTTACTGGTCCGATCTGGCTGGTTTTCGAACTTGTCCGAGCTATCATTGACATTAACAATCTGGTAACGTTTGGTAAAGATCAGATGAAAAATGAAGGCCCTATCATCTTAACGAGGCAAAATATAGCATTTTTAACTAAATCAAGGGCCACAACTCCACTGTTACTGGTCCGATTTGGTTGGTTTTCGAACTTAATCGAGCTTTTATTGACACTAACAATCTGGTAAAGTTTGGTAAAGATCAAATGAAAATTGGAGGCCCTATCGTCTTAACGAGGCAAAATATAGCATTTTTAACTAAATCAAGGGCCATAACTCCGCTGTTACTGGTCCGATCTGGTTGGTTTTCAAACTTGTCCAAGCTATCATTGGCATTAACAATCTGGTAATGTTTGGTAAAGATCGGATAAAAAATTAACGCCCTATCGTCTTAACAAGGCAACATATAGCATTTTGAACTAAATCAAGGCCTATAACTCCGCTGTTACTGGTCCGATTTGGCTGGTTTTCTAAATTGTCCGAGCTTTCATTGATATTAACAATCTGTTAACGTTTGATAAAGATCGGATGAGAAATGAAGGCCCTAACACGAGGTAAACGTTAAAGGACAGACGGACGACGGACAACTCGGTCATCCCATAAGCTCTGCTGGCCCTTGGCCAGTAGAGCTAAATAAAACGCCGCTCACCAATATATGTACAGCCACGTGTGAAATATGTTACAATATTACAAATAAACCGTCGCTCACCAATATATGTACACCCATGTGCGAAATATGGTACAATATTACACATATAAACCGTCTCTCACCAATATATGTACACCCATGTGTGAAATATGTTACAACATTACACATATAAACCGTCTCTCACCAATATATGTACACCCATGTGTGAAATATGTTACAATACAGCACATAAACCGTCTCTCACCGAACGCACCGTCCAGTAGCAAATTTGAAATGATAACACGTACAGCCTAATTTGTTTTGTATCAGAGTTTTGCTTATTTACTGCATAGTTTACAAGAATTAATTATCTGGTCATTTAGATATCATCATGAAGTAAGTAATACAAGTTATTTCGCTTCGATCCGTGAAGAAACAGCCAGTAATTGTTCGAAACACGTGGGACTTCTCGCATCAAATGCAGAATCTACAAAGATTGACATGCTTCAGCGATGACTTTTAATTTAACAAGTAAATCATTTGCTACATACTATGCAGCCGAGTGGAAAGGAATCATTTGTCTAACTGTCAGTATAAATATATAATTATGCATGCCACATGACAGTGAAGCCATATGTTAAGATCTGCGACTGCCATGTCACATTCATTAAACTTGAAGGCCTAAGTTCACTTGTATGGAGTTCGACAGATAACAGCAATTATATAATGTACTTGCTGCTATCTGTGGTAACACTACGGAAAAATACACTGTCGTATCTCTACTGTGTGAATGTGCTATTGAAACAGTGAGGTACTGAATATTAAATTATTTTTCTGGACCTGCCCATGCCTTTAAACAGAAATGTAGAGTTACAAAGTAGCAATTTTTCAATTGTTTCTTCTTTTATAGTATGACCCCCGGCCTTTATAGCAGCTCTGGCCAGTGTACTAGTATGTGCAATTTGAGATGCTGATATAATTCATACAATGCTTCACAATCTGTAAGCGTTAACAGCCTTTTCAACCATCTCTTTTTGGGATTGCACGAGTAACTTGAAAATCATCTCATGGTGTGAATACGCGTGTGGCTGACAACTACGTGTATACACACGTGACAAATCTATATTGTATCGCCAGTATGTACATCCCTAACACATATATATTGTATCGCCAGTATGTACACACCCGACATATTCCAGTATGTACACACTTGATACATCTATACTGTATCGCCAGTATATACATACCTGACAAATCTATATTGTATCGCCAGCGTGTACACTACTGACACATCTATACTGTATCGCCAATGTGTACACAACTGACACATCTATACTGTATCGCCAGTATGTACACACTTGACACATCTATACTGTATCGCCAGTATATACATACCCGACACATCTATATTGTATCGCAATTATGTACACACTTGATACATCTATATTTTATCGCCAGTGTGTACACACCTGACACATCTATATTGTATCGCCAGTATGTTCACACGTGACACATCTACATTGTATCGCCAGCATGTACACACCGGACACATCAATATTGTATCGCCAGTATGTACACACCTGACACAGCTATATTGTATGGCCAGTATGCACACACTTGACACATATATACTGTATCACCAGTATGTACACATACTGTATCGCCAGTATGTATACACCCGACACATTTATATGTATGCACACACCTGGCACATCTATATTGTATCGCCAGTGTGTAAACACCCGAAACATATATTGTACTGCCAGTGTACACTCCTGACACATCTATATTGTATCGCCAGTGTGTACACACGTGACGTATCTATATTGTATCGCCAGTGTGTACACATCCGACACATCTATACTGTATCGCTAGTGTGTAAACACCTGAAACATATTGTATCGCCAGTGTACACACCTGGCACATCTAGACTGTATCGCGAGTATGTACATACCCGACATACATATATATAAATATAGTGTACCACCACTATGTACACACCCAACAAATCTATAATGTATCGTCAGTATGTACACAACACCGACACATATAAGTGCAAGGTGTGCAGTAAAGGATTCACCCAGTCAAACATACACATGCAAATACATAGAGGCACTTTATAATTATTTTTAATACCATCCACGAGTCTAAAAGATGCTTAGCTTTTATCTTTCTAATTTACACCATGGACATTCATGCGAAACTGAGATATAACAGCCTTTCAAAAGTATGTACCACCATATAACAGCCTTTCATCAGTATGCACCACCATATAACAGCCTGTCATGTACTATATGATAATGGTTGACATTGCTCATGCTTGCATTCGTATAAAACAAACACTTGACCAAACCCCATCCATTTTGGATCATTTTTTATGAAGATGGCGGACCAATAGTTGTTAACAGCCTTTCACTAGTACGTACCGCCATATAACAGCCTTTCACCAGTATGTACCACTATATAACAGCTTTTCAGCAGTATATGCCACCAAATAACAGCCTTTCAACAGTATGTACCACCATATATTCATATATATATCAGCCTGTCACCAGTACTAGCTACCATGATTATAAAAGCCTATCATCTGTATGTACCACCATATACTCATATATATATCAGCCTGTCACCATGATTATAAAAGCCTATCATCTGTATGTACCACCACATAACAACATTTTACCAGCATGTGCCGCCATCTAACAGCCTTTCGTCAGTATGTATCACCATATAACAGCCTTTCACCAGTATGTCCCACCATATAACAGCCTTTCACCAGTATGTACCACCAAATATCAGTCTTTCCCCAGTTCTAGCTATCATCTAAAAAACTTTTTCTCCAGTATATACCACCATCTAACAGTAGTTCACCAATATGTACCACCCTATGTACACATTATATACACAGTAACAGCCCTTCACAAGTATGTACCACAATATAATAGCCTTTCATCAGTATGTACTACATCTAACAGCATTTCACCAATATGTTCCACCATATCTACACATTTTATACACAGTAGCAGCCTTTCACCAGTATGTGCGAACCAGCATTTTGACATATGTGCTACCATCTAACAGCCTTTACAAGTATCTACCATCTAACAGCCTTTCACACAGTAACAGCATTTTACCAGTATACACAACACTTATTGTACAGCCTTTTACAAGTATACATACCACATATTGCGAGACCCTCGTCAAGGGAATGACTCGTCACATACTGTACATATACACGACTTCTCGCCAGTGTTTTAACATGAGCTTATCGAAAGTTTTCGCTGTGTGAATGATTTGTCACTTACAGTACATGTAAGCGGCTTCTCTCATGTGTGTTGCAACATGTGATTAGTGAACTCTCTTCGATATCTGAATTTCTTGTTACAAACCTTACATGTAAATGGTTTCTCTCCTGTGTGTATTAACATATGAGTATTTAGATGTCCTATTTGTGAGAATGATTTATCACATTCTGTACATGTATACGGCTTCTCGCCAGTGTGTATTAACATGTGATTATTGAGATGGTGTTTAAGTGCGAATGACTTGTCACATACTGTACACGTAAATGACTGCTCACCAGTGTGTACTCGCATGTGTCTTTTGAGAGTTCCTCGTTGTGCGAATGATTTATCGCATTCTGTACATGTATATGGCTTCTCGCCAGTGTGTATTAACAAGTGAATCTTGAGATTTGCTACATAAGTGAATGATGTGTCACATGTTTTACATGTATATGGCTTCTCGCCAGTGTGTGTACGCATGTGCATATTGAGATTGCCTCGTCGTGTGAATGTCTTGTTACATAATATACATGTACATGACTTCTGGTCTGCCATGTTGCAATCTTTACAACTGAAATGTTTCTCGTCAGTGTGTATACTTCTGATAACGTCACAATGCTTCTCGCCAGTGTGTATACTTCTGATAACGTCACAATGCTTCTCGCCACTGTGTATACTTTTGATAACGTCACAAGTCTTTTCTTACACAAACGGTATCAACATATGCACTGTCAAGAGTACTCTATGTTGACTGCATCCACAACGAACAAATCGACCGTCATATTATGATATATAGCGTAAAATGTCCTGAAAAACACCATTCAGTTTTATACTGTACGATTTATTATGACGATTCATCTTCTGGGCGTACAGACGCCATCATGTTTTATTGCAGTATGCAAGTACGTGCAAGTATAAGAGTTTTTGTCCATTTTATGTGCATTCATGTTCACTTTCTCTTATGTACCTGTATTGATAGACGTATATAACGATGTAACAAAACAAAGTCCGTGTAACTGTTTCAGTTAAATTCCCACACATAAAAGCATAATAGTATTATGTAGTGTTGATTCAATTCACCACACTATATGGCAGTGTTAATCGATCGTACTTTAAATGCATGCATCCTCATGTAAAACGTCTTGGTTTCCTAGAATCAATGACGCTTTTCTTGTATAGCAAACAGTTCGTATTGTTCTTCTTTATTATAACCACCTGAAAGAATAAAGCAATTCATATTCCATTTAGATGCTTTAATAGTTGCATGCATGCAACTAGTTGCCAACATCAAATAGCAGGACACAACACGCGTCTTAACTGTGTAAGTAAATCGGCCTAAAAAGGTGAGTCAACAACTAATAATAACAACTGACCTAGTTTTATTCACAATATAGGTAATATTTGCCTTACTGACACATCTTTTTCTCATTTACTGTGTTATGCATTTATATTTGTGATTCACATGGCATTTCTTTTTGTCTCGCCCACTAGTAGGGAGACTTAATTAGCAGTCACTTTTCCGGCGGCGGCAACTTTTTCAATCAACTATATCTGAACAACCGCTGCTCGAATTTTTCTGAAACTTTGTTAGATGCTTTTTTGGGTCAAGGGACATCATGTAATGCCAAAATTACCAAGGTGAAGGTCATACTTTGCGTTATTTTCCCACAACTTAACCTTGCATAGGTAACTTAACCTTGGTTAGTTAACTTAACCTTGGTTAGGTAATATGAACCTATTACCTACACACAAAGCAAGTTTCGTTGAAATATCTCACTCCTAAGTCAAATAATAAATCAGGATTGTTTTTTATATTTTTACTAACCGTGACCTTGACCTTGAAACCAGTGACCCACAAATGCACTCCCCAACCTTCGTCCATATAAGTTACCGACACAGCAAGCTTCGTTCCAATAACTCATTCCCAAATGAAATAATTGAGTTTAATTTAGTAAAGTATATTTTAGTAACAATAACCTTGATCCCAGTGACCCCCAATAAAATCCCAAACTTCCTTCTGATATAAGCTACCTACATAGCAAGTATCATTCTAAAATCTCATTCCTTACTTAAGTTATTACGAAAACCGTTTTTTCTATTTTTAGTAACATTGACCTTGACATTGACCCCCGTGGCTCCAAATGCAATCCCAACCTTCCTTTCCATATAAGGTACCAACAAAGCAAGTTTCGTTCCAATATCTCATTTCCAACTCAACTTATTGAGTGGAAAATGTTTTTCTATATTTAGTACCAATGACTTTGACCTTGACCCCAGTGACCCCCAACTGCAATCCCAAACTTCCCTTTGATATAAGCTACCTACACAGCAAGTTTCATTCTAATATTTTAAATAAGTTATTTAGTAGAAACCGTTTTTCTTTTTTTAGTAACAGTGACCAGGTGACCCCAAATGCAATCCCAAGCTTCCTTTTCATGTAAGCTACCAACCCTGCGTTCCATCCCAATACCTCATTCCTAACAGTTATTGAAAAACAACCGTTTTCTATTTTTAGTAACAGTGGCCTTGACCTTAAACCAAGTGACCCCCAAATGCAATCGCAACCTTCCTGTCCGTAATAGCTACCAAACATGCAAGTTTCATGACAATACCTCATTCCTAACAAAAGTTATTGAGCGGAAACTTTTTTTTCTCTCTATTTTTAGTAACAATGACCTTGACCTTGAATCAAATGACCCCAAATGAAATCCAAGGCTTCCTTTCCATATAAGCTACATACCCCGCAAGTTTCATCGCAATACCTCATTCCTAACAAAGGTTATTGAGCGGAAATCGTTTTTCTATTTTTAGTAACAGTGACCTTGACCACAGCCACCCCAAATGCAATCCCAAGATTTCTTTCCATATAAGCTACCTAACCTGCAAGTTGCATCGCCATACTTAATTTACTCCTAACAAAAGTTATTGAGCGGAAACTAAGAGTTTCACGTCGCACGCACGCTCGCACACCCGCCCGCCAAACGACATACTCCATTTAAAAACGTGTAGTTCCGTCCAATTGCATCTAGTAATATTTAATACCTGTTGTAAAATGTATACAAATTCTAATGTTACAGTTAACTATATCTATATATATAAGTTAACATCACAGGGACGTTGAACGCTCTGTTTAGACCCGATCCTCATACCCACCTCTATACTAATATATAGAAAGGAAGGCAACAAGATTTTTTTGAAGTCTTACCTCACTTACTTTCAAGTCCTGCTCTTGAAGTTTGCCGAGTTGTATCTCATAAAAAATACGTTTGCTATCAGTAACCGAATAAATTATGTACACATCGATGCCAACTGTATGTGGCTATGTCCAGTATTAGTTCCACAACATGTATCTGAAGTCGAAAAACACAGTCCAACACTCGTTGATTACGTTTGCCTCATAGCTAAAACACTCCATTTCCAGCACTACTACGCAAGTCCTCGGGAACGTTTTCACACTTTGTCACGTATGTCTGGTCGAAATATCACTTATTGCGCGTATCTTAGCGTAATGTCCAATCACAATTCGCAATGTTCAACGTGGCAGATCGCTTTTGTTTACACCATTTTACTGCAACAACATGCTGTCCGCCATCTCTAATAATAGGGTAGGTATAAAACGCGGACTAACACGCGCGGACTAGCTTCAAAAGAACGTTATGAAAAAATGAAAAAAAAGATGTCTGTCTGATGATCTAATTGAATTAAATATTTCAAGATCTTTCGAGTTAGATGAACACAATTTTAACAGTGAAAACGAGATTTGGAATGAAAAATCACAGTTAAATAAAACTGATCGTGACGATATTAATAGAAATGATGTATCGTGTGCCATTTTAAGATAAATGGACAATTCTATGGAAAAAATTACTTAACATAAAAAACAAAACGTCTTCGAGTAAAATTGTACTAAACTTTTCGAATATAAAGGGCACTATTTCTGCCAAATAAATATTGTTTCTGATATTATGTTCACATCAATAGTGTTGAATTACTACCATCTATTATATCATGCCTATAATATGCATTTGGATGAAAATTTCAATTAACCATACCCCATCTATTTTGGATTTTCTTTTCAAAGATGGCTGACCAATAGTCCTTAACATTATCGCATAATTAACTTAAAAATAATGTATGATTACCGAATTCGCGGATGTTTGTTAATATGATTGTACATGGATATATATGTACACTGGATTTGAAACTCCCTTTACGCCCCTTGTTAATTCCCGATTTATCCGCCGAATGGTCAATAAGCTGGTTCCCTGATTATTCTGCGGTAAACAACAGGGTACCTGCCAGGGTAACAGGTGCGCGGTGGCTATTTTTGACGCGATCTATTATCCTGAAATGAGCTGATGCTGACATAAAGCTGAATTATTAACATACTACTTCACGATCTATTTCAAATATCGAGGTAAGTTATTTAAATCTGCATGTATTGCTTTTAATTTATTGAAAGAAATTATGGAATTCATACTATAACTTGGGTTTTAGCGGCGAAAATACGCTCGATAGCTGTGTTGATTTTCTTTTTTCTACATTTTTCGTCATTTGCAGCTTGAAATCGAGCATGTACATTTTTTGAAATTTAACTTCTCTTTCATTTACGTTACGATATTCAAAGTTATTATTCCTTCGTAATGCCATTATTGTGTAGAGTTGCTTGGCAGTCTTGTAACGAGGGCCTGCTGGAAAAGTACAACATCAACCTTAAGACACTTCTGCGACTAGGCATATCACAACCCTCATTTTATGGAGATGTAGTCTATAAACTTCGAAAGTTAAAGGGGTCTGACGGGTTTCCTGACCGCTTTACAAATTTAATCAGGAAGTTCGTCAGAAAAGGATATAACCCTTTGGTTTTACAGCGCACTGCATGTTTAGTGATTGAAACCACTACAGTCAGTCATTACGCTTCACTTTTCACTTGTGCGATGACTGAACTACCTCTTGGGACTCTATGATTGTGACTACTGAAACCCCAACTAAGGGAGGTGAGTGCATGAGCTTTCGTCCCTCGGGTTTTCTGGTCGTACCCTGGATTGGTTTACTCTTTAGCTGCAACTACTATGGTTGTTCAGTACGATTCTGGATACATCCTGAGATGTTTATTATTTTGTATGTGTTTCTTTAGTTAGTTTCTCAGGATGTGGACTTTATTGTTAGAGAATTCCTTTTGATAGGATGTAGTTTTGTTTACACTGTCTTGTCTATTTGGGCGTTGAAGACAGGATAATAGCGAGGATTGTGCGCATTTAAAATCGATTCAAGCTAACCAGTAGGCCTTATTGCCTACTGACCGTTCCAAGTCGGTAACCCTGTCTTCACCACCCTTTCTGTTGTTTTTTTGTCTCTTTCATTGTATTTTCAAGTCCTTGTTTGCAGTACAGTGTGGACCTACGATGCCATTGCGCTCGGACGCTGTGGTTTCTATAGGACCCTATATCTCATTTTCGGATTTCTGTATAGCCTTTGTTTTGTTCGCAAATTACGCAGTTGAATTTTGTTGAAAATTCATAAATTCTTTTTCTAGTTTCCGCCATTTGCGGCTTGAAATCGAGAATGTACATTTTTTGAAATTTAACTTCTCTTTCATTTACGTTACGATATTCAAAGTATTTATTCCTTCGTAATGCCATTATTGTGTAGAGTTGCTTGACGGCCTTAGATTTCTGTATAGCCTTTGTTTTGATCGCAAATTACGCAGATGAATTTAGTTGAAAAATCATCAATAAAATCGCCTTTATTTTTCATAAATGTATAAACATTCTAAGTG
Source organism: Cyrtodaria siliqua (assembly GCA_037043455.1). Lineage (NCBI taxonomy): Eukaryota > Metazoa > Mollusca > Bivalvia > Adapedonta > Hiatellidae > Cyrtodaria > Cyrtodaria siliqua. Next base: position 209,497 of record JAWPHD010001063.1, read on the forward strand.
AAACTCCTGTTTTATTTATAGTTCGATATTCAAAATAAGTATTCCTTTGTATTGCCATTATTGTGTAGATTTGAATGACGGCCTTGGATTTCTGTGTAGCCTTTGTTTTCGTCTCAAATTTTTCTGTTTAAGTTGGTTAAAAAATAGTATTACAATGCGATAACTGTGTATTCGGTATGACACGTTTGACTTTTGGGGTACTTGCGTGCAATAAAACAGAAATATTATATCGATCACCAACATCCTGTTATTTGGAAAACAAAACAACCCTTTGAATTACATCTGTTACCGCCATTCTAAGGGGACAATATGCCAAAATATCGCGCACGACCACCTTGTATATTCGGTATGACACCTCTGACTTAGGGGTGGAAGGGTGTAATAAAAACAGACACGTCGACCGAATTGTATATTCGGTATCGAACGGTGTTAATTAGAAGGCGCCAGATGTGCAATATGGAACAACAGACCACTAAATCCATCATAGTTTAATTAAACGAGGCAACTGAAGCCAAAATCAAGTCGATTTACCTAAAGAGCCAGCGAATTTATGTACTTACATTATGCATGTATATTTACAATTTGCAGAGTCACATGATCATTGTCGCAGTTTCACCTACGGTCATATTATTTATTTTGTTTATTAAAGTTAAAACAGAAGTCACTTTATAGAATGAAGAATAATCTCTCAGCTTGTATTTGAATTAGCCAGCTAGTTTAAGTACTTTTCCCAGAAGAAATAATACAGCAACGATATATACATATATATATGTATATTTAATTTGTCGAGTCACGTCACTGTCGCAGTTTCACATACGGTCAAACGAACGTAATTGTTCTAATTTATTTCGTTTGTAGCTAAAGCTTAAACAGACATCACTGCATAGAATAAAGAATTATCTTTCAGCTCGTATTTGAATTAGCCAGCTAGCTTAAATACTGTTCCCAAAATAAACAAATCAGCAACAATAAGTATATATATATTTTTTTTAATTTGCCGAGTCACGTCACTGTCGCAGTTTCACATACGGTCAAACGAACGTAATTGTTCTTATTAAGTTATTTTTTAGTAAAGCTAAAACAGACATCACTGTATAGAATGTATAACTGTCCTTCAGCTCGTATTTGAATTAGTAGTCAGCTAGCTTAAATACTTTTCCCAAAATAAACAAATCAGCAACGATATGTAAATATATATATTTTTAAATTTGCCGAGTCACGTCACTGTCGCAGTTTCACATACGGTCAAACGAACGTAATTTTTGTTATTTAGTTCGTTTGTAGCAAAGCCAACATCACTGTATAGAATAAAGAATTATCTTTCAAATCGTCTTTGAAATAGCCGGCTATCGTAAATACTTTTCCCAAAACAAATAAATTAACAACGATATGTACACTAGGTTTTCTTACATTTGATCAATTCGTAAGACGGTGCGTAACTTAGCGCAATGCGCATGCGCCATAATACCTTACCTGTACGCGCAAGTATTCATGGGTAAATTATTATTCAAAATCCAGTGTATGTAGATCTATTGATTGTAACACTTTAAATTAAAATAAATACACCTGTACATAATCTTTACTGCAGTGTTTTCCTGGGCATGAAAAATAAACCGTCTGAACTAATTACATTCTATATATAAGAATCCAGTCCATATAACGGACATAGAAGAAAATTATTTGGACAGATGGAGTAAAATACACAAAACATATAAAACTATTATTTATTGTGTTCGTATTTATTGAAACATTCACAGATATATAAGATTCAAATCAAAGTGTAATATAAACTTTGAAATATATCAATCAATTACCATGGTTTAATATAACACAATTTCTAATTGTATTCGTACTTTATTAGAAAATTACACGACTATTATAGTTTACATAATTTAAAACATGACTATATTTCTTCACGGCATTAACAGGTCCGAAGAACACAAACTTTTGTAAAAAAAATTAATAATAATCAATTGAACCTAATAACAACTGGCAGTTGACGAATTATTTTCATGCAAATCTGTTTTCAAATACCATACACCACATACTTATTTTGTTTTATGAAAGTCTAACTTTAATATTTGCTGACCAAAACATTTGTATCAATTGTCCCATCTATTTACATTGTCCGCAAAATACCAGTCCGCATTTTATACCATACTGGTCCGCAGTCCGCTAGTCCGCGCGTGTTAGTCCGCGTTTTATACCTACCCTATTATTAGAGATGGCGGACAGCATGTTGTTGCAGTAAAATGATGTAAACAAAAGCGATCTGCCACGTTGAACATGCGAATTGTGATTGGACATTACGCTAAGATACGCTCAATAAGTGGTATTTCGACCAGACATACGTGACAAAGTGTGAAAACGTTCCCGTGGACTTGCGTAGAAGTGCTGGAAATGGAGAGTTTAGCTATGAGGTAATCAACGAGTGTTGGACTGTGTTTTTCGACTTCAGATACATGTTGTGGAACTAATACTGGACACAGCCACATACAGTTGGCATCGATGTGTACATAATTTATTCGGTTACTGATAGCAAACGTACTTAATGAGATACAACTCGGCAAACTTCGAGAGCAGGACTTGAAAGTAAGTGAGGTAAGACTTCAAAAAAATCTTGTTGCCTCCCTTTCTATATATTGGTATAGAGGTGGGAATGAAGATCGGGTCTAAAAAGAGCGTTCAACGTCCCTGTGGTTAACATAAAAGAAGTCCATACCTTGGCGTTGATTGTATGCGTATATTGCTTGATACGATCAATATTCCAATTCATATTCTCCAAAACTACAATCAATTATCTCTGATTGAAGAATATATAACAACAGGGAGTATAACGTACTCCCTGATAACAAACAGTACTAGAAGTGACATATCGACAAAATCAATTTGAAAATGGAGAAATGTATACTAAGGGAGGTAACTACACTAGTTAACGTGTTCACGTATATGTATAACTAAGGGAGGTAACTGCACTGACTTGTTTATATATTAAAAGCCCGTAAGTTAAGGTTGTGAGATACAATTATCATTTTAATATTTATTAACAATTTCATAAACCACATCTGGTGCGGTCTTAAAAGCCCGTAAGTTAAGGTTGTGAGATAATATATATAATCTATAGTGGGGATATCTGTCTATGTAATACTTGGTAAAAGTTACATAGGCCACCACCTGATGAGACTCGCTGAGGAGTCGAAATAGATTATCAAAAAAAATAAGTAAAGAAAAAACCCAATATATAATATTTATTATTTATTTCAACTAGCAAATTTTCCAAAATATAATATCCAATTTAAAAAATACATGTAACAAACAAGTATAAAACGTTTTTATACGTTTTTAAACGTGTCACTAACTAATCTCCTTATTGACACTTATTACTTGATACGTTTCCCATTCTATTATACGTAGACGTGTCACTAGACAGGTAACACGAATAAACGTATACGTGTCACTAGACAGAAAACACGAATAAACGTATACGTGTCAATAGACTCGGCCATTATAAATATAATATTATTATGAAAATCAAATAGTAGTTACTGCACTGTAATGAGTTAATGAATTGGGTTTGAGAGCATACAGACATTAAAAGGTTATATATCATCAAGAGGAATGAACATTCCATGTCACCATCTTCATGCACATCGAGTCAAAACTATGAAGAATGGGCCGAGAACCATCTCACCTGCAAAACTGCAGATTTGTGCATAATTGCTGCATATTCTGTTGTAAACACATTTTTCGCTGGTACCAATATCATTCTTTTGCAGCTATCATTCAAGTAGCACTTAAAACAATATATGGATGTCGATGACCTTTTCTGTTATATTACACCAAATCAGCCGGATGTGCTCGCTTGGTGCAGTCGAAGAGAATTCTGTATAAAAGAGCAGTGCTCAAGAAATAGGGTGGCTTCGTGTCGGCAGTTTGTCACAACTTTGAGGTCGACAATTGTTGACATAAAACTCATAATTCTGCTATTAGGGTTGTGTTTTCTTTCCTTTGTGATAAGAAATACCGTTTTTGTCATTAAAAACACACTAATGCATGAACAAAAAATCGTTATTGATGGTATTTCGATTGAATGTTTGTGAAATGTTCTGGCCGTAAAAGTGCGGTGACATAGTAGTTCGGATGGTACATAATTTCGGATATATATATATATTTTTTTTTTTTTTTTACATAATCAAATAAGAAAAACTGTCCTTTACAAATACATGTTGGTGGAAAGAAAAATATATATACTGTATATGTATAAATACAGATATAAAGTATATTTCTATTCATTATTTAAGGTGTAAGGAGTTCCTGGAATCCTACTTTTAAATGAATTCTAGTCTAGGCTCCTAATTCTTTACTTGAAGAAAGTGGTGACAAAAAGAAAAAATATAGCCAGAGGAGGCTCTGATAGTCTCATAAAACCTGATTAAAAATTTGGCTCCAAGTTTAGCTCCAGTTTCACCAAGTCGGCTCTGATTATTATCGTTTGGCAAAAGTGCTAGTACTCTCCTTTGCATTGGTTATAAATTACTATGTAATATTCTATTCTAACATATTTTAAACGAAATGGTAAATAATTCCGCTGACCAGGGAGCATAAAGTGGTAGCAAAAAGAAAAATCTAGTCAGAGGAGGTTCTGAGCTTGATTAATACATACGTAACAAATGTGTGCTATAAAAGTGAATAAAGACACATTTCCAATAAGAAAAAAATATTGGACCTTTCCATTTTAAATCAGGGCCTGTCCATTTCAAATCAGGGCCTGTCCATTTCAAATTCGGGCCTGTCCATTTTCAGAAGCAACAAGCCCTGGGCCTGTCTCTTAAAATAATTTTCTTTGAGCACTGAAGAGTATCAAACTTTCCTTTCTTAAAACGTTTTTTATTGCTATTTCCTGCTATTTTATATCTGTAATTGTATTCTGAACATGTTATTGTTATTTAAAAATGCCGCTCATCGTGTTTTGACAGTTCTGATATATATTTCAGAAGTGAAAGAGGACAGGGTATACACGCACTCGTCACATCTAACCAATCATATGCGCATTCATACTAAATGGAAACCATTTAAATGTACATTATATGATATGTTGTTTCAACTCAACAAGCATATGGTAGTACACACTGGAGAGAAACGATTCATATATCAAGAATGTAACAATGACTTTATCTTATGCAACAGTACTCATAATAGGGAGAAACATTTCTGTGTTCATAATGTGTTCTGTGTTCAGAATGTAAGAAGTCCTTTGCACACAAATGTCAAGTATGTCCCAAAGTGTTTACGCAATCATCAGACCTTACTCAACATACGTGTAAATCTTCTTGAATTTACAGGAGGTGAACCGTCCTTTAACAGTAAACACAAGCTGAATGTGCATTGTCCTTGTGGAGAGGATGCATCCTTCTGCATCGGTATGTCAAAGGTTAAAGTCACTATGACGGTCATATTGAAAAGGTTTATGCATTCCGCGCTTAGTTATTAGCAGAGCAGTCTCACTACAAGATGGTCCCGAAGACAGCCAACGTCCACACAGATATTGATCATTATAGATATACCGTCAATGTACATAGTGACATTTTGGCTATTATCTTGTAAAATATTCTGTAACGTTATAATAGTGGAACCCTGTATGTTGCCTTTGCTTACGACATATACATGCTGCATCCCATACCTCACAGACCTCCACTGGTATACTCCCAGTGTGGTTGCCGGGGTAGAATACAACCACTGCAAATCACGCTAGAGGCAGAGGGGTAGGACCTCCCTTCATGTTCATTTTGTCATTTTTTATCATACTCATTCAAGGTTTTCTTCATGACACCACATATGCAAATGTGGAAACGTGGCTCCATCGTAAATGGAATGTCTACAATAGAATTTGCAGCAACTCTGCAGTCCTGCAGGTTATAAGTTTCTAGGCCCATTCTCCATATTTTATCTAAATGTAAATGAAGGATGAGCCTGGCATGTTCATCCCTGTTTGGCGTCAAATAACCTTTCTTGTGTTGGTGCGCCGTAAAACCCCAATTCAATTCAATTCCACTTGTATACATGTACATGTCAATAACTCTACACTTGTATATATGTACATGTACTCTACACTCGTATATATATATATATATGTACATGTCAATAACTCTGCACTTGTATATATATATATATATATACATGTATATGAACATGTCAATAATTCTACACTTGTATATATGTGCATGTCAATAACTCTACACTTGATATGTGCATTGTGATACTTTTCCGCATGAATGTATTCGAGTGTGGCTGTATAAAAGTTCACATTAGGCATAATGTAATGATATAAACGTTCGGTGGTTATACATCTTAAACAAATACTGCTATACAACTTCCATAATGCTGTCTTGAACAGTATTAAATGCGCCACTTAATTAGAAATTGTACATGCGCATGCCTCAAATTGTAGTGTTATGACCTTTGGACACATAGAAGTGGCACTAAAATAGGTCATCCCATAAAAAGAAGTTTCTATCTAAGTTGCCTCTGTGCAAAAGTAAGCCTGCAGTTTGTGTTTGCATGTCAGATGGGAAAACATTAAACAGTAAGTCTATGGGAAATACAATAGTGCTCTATGACCTAAATTCTTTAAAATATTTAGCTTCGCCCGTCTTGAGGCATTGCCTTGTTCATATTATGTGTTTTTACTTTAAACAGTGGTAATAAGTAAATGGCTGTGTTCGTTTTTAAGACTTTACCTTAGTTCATATTACAGATTACGTTACATACCTCGTCGATGGTAGAGTATATATTGTTGCGCACACCTTGACTGAACTGCGACTTTGAAATGTGTAAATGGAGAATTAATACTAAGGGAGATAATTCATGAAAACGCATTGTACATCTAAATGTATATCTAAAGTGCATATCCTTACTAGCTATTTCCTCTGCCGCAAACGGTATTACGATTCATCCAGTACTTTCGGAGATTAACCCTTCCAAATGTTCACGTTTATGTATCCTGGCGTTACCAGTTCTCGATAGTCTAAGCGAGCCGATACAAAATGAACACAAACACGCGTCTAACCTGTCTCAATTTTCCTCCAGCATAATCCAATTCAGCAGCATCAAAACAGCAAAGTTTCCAATTAAGTTCACATTTTTTCAATTTCAAAGGTTCAAAATGTAATGTGTCATCAGTCAAAATTTAATCATTTAAAAAATGACTCAAGGCCTGGAATTCACCAAGCTTCTTACACTTAAGCCCAAGTATGTTTCAATCACAAATATGTCTATAAGTTTCAAGTATAAACATTCATTTGAAGCTGATTGTATAAGTATGATAAATACTAATAAATAGCAACTTTATTATATGTATGTCTTCGTTATTTGTTTTTTAACTAATTTTAGGTAACTTATATGACCCAAATTCACTTCCATAGATTTTTTTCTCATCAAGCTCTTCAGCGAGCACTGACTGTTTTATTTTAGTAACATGGTAAACTTTTAGTTGACACAGAGTCTACATGGTAAACTTTTAGTTGACACAGAGTCTGCAAGTAGGACGATTATAACTCGACTTTTAACATTTTAAACGCATTGAAAAGTTGAATTAGTGAACAAATTATAAAATTGATGTGTATGACTTAAATAAATAAAAGCTGGATTTATACTGATTTTTATTTCGTTCTTAGCTCTTCAACTAGCTAACCAACCCTTTGACTGTAAACACCGGCTGGTCACAGTAGTCATCATAGTCTCGGAAAACTACGCAAAATAAAACTTACCTCGAGGTTATAGGTACCTCGAGAATAGGATAAGTGAGGATACACTTTCTTTCATTTCCGATACTTTGGGATGGCTAATTTAAGAAAGTCTAGATATAAATCAAAATACCTGTCTGCGACGGAGGAAAATGCCCACTTTGAAGTGGTATGTGCGTTTTAATAAAACAACGTAAAAAACATTAATAAAGTTATGAGGCGAAATACATATCTTTATCGAGCGCTTTGTTTATTCTAACATCTCGAAAAACAAAAAAATGCCTCGTGCATTTCATATAAGATATTGACATTGCGAATTTTAAGTTCATATTGGTAAATTGGTTACTATAACAACTTATACAATGCCTTATATGATGTTAATTATAAGTTGATACATATATCCGTGTGTACATGTTATTAACTAATTAATACGATTTTACAGCATCGGTTTTAATATTTCTCGATCACCCTTCGTATATTGTGGTAAGAAATCAAGTATTTCATGAACATCTAAAGACAATTCTTACACGTGTAAAATGAAGGTGTTATCTTTAAAATCATGCACACGAGCAGTTTCTTAATGTCTTGCTTAAGACTTCTTTATAAATGAGATATATTTGTATACAGAAGAGTTATGTACGGAATAAATATACTTATATTTCTATATAGGTATACACGCATCTGCAATATGAAACTTATTCTCTAAGACTCTCTTGTTGGTTTTCAACATTCTTTAAAATATCTATCATAATTTGCTTGAATAGGAAATTGAACATTTGATATGCCCTTTATAAAGTTGTCATATAATCCGGGTATAAGACCCGTTTAACTACGTGGGTATGATAAACACATTAAGGGCATAACTAGTTCCTTCAGTGACATAATGCGCAATAACAACAATATATCTGTGACTTCTTTAATCGGTCAAGCTAACTGAAATCGCAAGTGTGAGGAACTAGCAACTCACAGTGTGTGGTACCATTATGACAACTGGTGCTGTGTTTGATGATTATAATTTGCATAAGAGTTATGAGGACGTTGTATTTACATTAAGAACACATCTGTTTAGAAAAGTAAGTGCACTTTCATAAAAAAAATTGTGGTAGAAATTAAAGTCTTTCTAATAGAATTACTATGCTAATTTATTATTTTCTATAACTATCAAACAATGCATCAATTTGTATTATTCCATAATTATGCGAAAATCAAGTCGCGTGCTCCAAATTTTCATTTTAAAACGTTCTTCGCTTGCTTTAAATCTTTAATTTTAAAAATCTCAGGATTTTGTGTTAAAAAGTTTTGGCAGGCCTGCAAATTATACAACAAAGGCAGTATGATAAGTATAGATGTAATAACGAAGACAACTTACTTCCTTGAAATTCTTCGTACACGTTCAATGAAAATGAACGCACAGAGCGCAACCATGGAATGAAATTCAAACGAACAAAATGGGTTATATAGTGATTTGATGCCTAACCTTACACACAGGATACGAGATAATATTCGGAAGTGTCAGCTCATTAACGAGTAGGTTACGGTAATTGACACCGGAGTCAGTTGTAATTAGTACAAAAAAATCAACTTAAATCGTTAAAGTGCGGTTTATTAGGACTTCCTTCCTTTGATAATTATTTGCAATTAGTGTCACTCATGTTTGATCGATGAATTGTTATACGGCTGATAATTCGTTGCTATTCCTTGGTTGGTAAAACCTTGTATTTAAACATCGATCGTTTATGTCAATAGACTTGCAAATAGATCTATTCGATAAAACAATTAAACCCTTTCTTTTATATGGCAGCGAAATTTGAGGGTATGGAAATCTTGATGTAATTGACAGGGTACAATTGAAGTTTCTAAAACATATTTTGAATCTAAAGAAATCTACTGCAAATTATATGTTATACGGGGAAACAGGGGTATTTCTAGTATCAGTAGATATTCAAACTATAGTAATTTCGTTTTGGGCTAAACTTAACGATCCAGAAAGAGCTAAACTTTCAAACTTTATTTATGAAATACTACGCAGTCATTTCAAATATAGCGCATCAACTATTGCAAAAAAATAATTTCAGTGGCTAAACTAGATCAGAGACATACTGATTAAATGTGGCCTAAGTGGAGTATGGGATTCGCAGACCTTTCCCAACACTAAATGGTTAAAGTGTTCAGTAAATCAAAAACTCAAAGATTTATTCTTAAATGAGTGGTATTCAAAAGTAATGAATTCGAGCAACACCACCTCCTATCGTTTATTTAAACATAAGTTTTGCTTTGAAAACTATCTTACCAACGCACCATAAAATCGTTAAAATATATAACCAAATTCAGAACAAGAAATCACAGGTTACCAGTTGAAACTGGCAATTGGAATAAAACTCCGTATAATCGTAGAATATGCCAGCTTTGCAAAACGGATATAGGAGATGAGTTCCATTATCTGTTTGTATGCCGCGATTTCAAAACTCAACGTAGTAAATATATCAGTCCAGAATATTTTAAAAGACCCAATGTATACACATTTGATCAATTAATAAATACCAAAAATAATGCAGAGTTTAGAAAATTGTGTGAATTTATTAAAAACATCATGCAAAGAGTCAAATAGATAATATTCATGTTGTAATGTAATACTGTTTGATTTTGTTTAATTATGTATTGGTTTCGACATTATTTTTGCCATGCAATTGCCAACAAATAAATGAAGAACTCTCCCATATATGTGTATACAAATAGGTGATATACCTCCTTCATGTACCTATAAGGTAATAAGATCACTCCACTTATATTACTGTGGAAAACAATTCAATAATCGATATTTATTTATTTCAGTGACAAAATACATATTTTACAAAATATTACATATATAGGACATATAGGTAACATAAGATGTACATATATAAAGCATATAGGCAAAATTGAGCAAAACTGGATATAGGACTGATCCGGTAGACGCATTGAGGCGATTTTTGTTTCTGATGAGAACGCAGGCACAACGGTCCAGGATCAATCACATATTCTCATACATATAATGTAATAAAACTGTACTGTTTGACGGTCCAGTGGATCAGCTTGTAAGTTTTGTCTGCTTGGCTCGGAAACACTGACATTACTGAGCATATTCCATATCTACCATATCTCCCAAGTTCCATATATACCCAATATTTAGTGAGTAAATCAGGCTGAATTGTTTGTCATTGAACTAGCTTTCTATCTGGTAATCAATACGGAGTTTTCTAAATTATATTAATGGGGTTACTTTAATGTATATTTAGATTACTGTTCTTTACTCGCATAGACGGTGGCCGTACTGGCTTTATAGTACAGACCAACGACATATCTATTTTCTGTATGAATACGCGTATAGTCATCGTCATCATTTTGTTTTCTTTTGTTCAATAAACTCATCTTTTAAACATATCCTGCAGTATATCCCACATTGAATAAAATGTATAAACTACCCATGACAATATCCCATATTTACCTCCTCAATAGGAGAAATTCCTCCTTCATGAACCTATAAGGTAATAAGATATTTCTTGTCTTTTCATTTAACTGTCTTTGGAAGGAAATAATCCACATATGCTTTCAATATATGCTAAAGCCTACTCTAACCATTTTTATGGGATGGCGAATTGTCCGTCGTCCGTCCGTCCGTCGTCCGTCGTTAACTTTTGCCTCGTTAAGACGATAGGGCCTTCACTTTTCATCCGATCTTTACCAAACTTTAGCAGTATGTTAATATCAATGAAAGCTCGGTCAAGGTCTAAAACCATTTAGATCGGACCAGTAGCAGCGGAGTTATGGTCCTTGAATTAGTTAAAAGTTGCTATATATTTCCTCGTTAAGACGATAGGGCCTTCATTTTTAATCCTATCTTAACCAAACTTCACCACATTGTTAATATCAATGACAGCTCGGAAAATTTCGAAAACCAGCGATATCGGACAAGTAACAGCGGAGTTATGGCCCTTGATGTAGTTAAAAAATGCTATATGTTGCCTCGTTAAGACGATAGGGGCTTCATTGTTCATCCGATCTTTACCAAATTTTATCAGATTGCTAATGTCGTTGAAAGTTCGAACAAGTTCGAAATCCAGAAATATCGGACTAGTAACAGCGGAGTTATGGCCCTTGATTTAGTTATAAATGCTAAATTTTGCCTCGTTAAGACGATAGGGTCTTCATTGTTCATCCGATCTTTACCAAACTTTATCAGATTGTTAATATCAATGAAAGCTCGGAAAAAGTTCGAAAACGATTCATATCGGACTAGTAACAGCGCCAAAAAAAACTGTTTTTTTTTTTTTTTTTTTAATTTATATATATTTTTTTTTTTTTTCAAAAAAAAAAAAAGATTCTTTTTTTAGTTCTATGTTGGACAAGTCGGACCAGTAACAGAGAAGTTATGGCTCTTGATTTAGTTAAAAATGCTATAGTTTGCCTCGTTAATACGGTAGGGCCTTCATTTTTCATCTGATCTTTACCAAACTTTACCAGATTCTTTAGTCATGGCCCTTGATTTAGTCAAAAAGCTGTATTTTGCCCGAAACTTCCAAAAAAACGTAAAGGGCAGTCACTCGCTTCATTGATGTTATAAGAGCCATACTAGCCAGTAGAGCGTCCACAGGCCCTCTTGGTCCTCTTGTTATATAATCAAAGCCGATTAAAGTGTGAAAGTTTGATTCTCTTATAGCAAGCATGAAATTATTATGGATGGTTACTAAACATTTGAAACTTGACAAATCAAATTCAATTCGTATTGGGACAGGCGAGTCAGCAGCTGAATCACCGTTTACAGTCAATGTTTCTTTTATACAATTATCGATATCAGCATAACTGTAAATTCCATATATTTTTCCAATCTTCTCCATTGTGATACCTTATCACTTTTTAATTAAAATCATCACTAATATTATACCACGAGTAAGTCATAGAATTAATCGTATCAAGTCCAATGCCATACTGTTTGTTTTTATCTAATATTAATGGTCTATCAAACACAGTTGTAAAATTACTCGTTGTATTTGAGTTATTAACTATTGAAGCTTTTTCTGATGATAATACAATTTTTTTATCCATATAATATAAATAGATAAAATTAAACACCTAAATAAAACCGTTTAAAACTTGATTTTTCAAAATTGAAAACTTGTGTAGTGCCATTTTGTACGTTTGATGTGAAATGTTTTTTTTTTTTTTTTGTTCTGAGATGTTCCTTTTAATGTTTGTTTATCATTTTCTAGTTTTTGATGTAATCCCTTATAAGCATCATTATTACCAAGAAAAAAATGTATTACCTCACCTCCTGTACGAGTAAAGTCTATTTCAAATAATGAAGAGTCCACTGGGATTATCATTAATGTAGGATCCACTGGGATCATTCATATGGAAATATTCTTCAGTATTTATAAATGGACTGGTTACAAGAGTAAACGCTTCGAGATAATATTTACGAATGGTTCGTTCAAGTGGTTTTTGTGTCGGGTACGTTACATAAGATAACTGTCGTCTTGCATAATGCTTATTCCGTCTATTGTATATTCAAACAGTATAATCCGGCCTCAATATTCTGCTTTTACTCTTAACTCAACAATTATACCAAGAATTGCTGTATGTCGACTATAAGACTTTTGATTATGCTCTTTAAGAAAAGCGATTTCATTGTCAAAAGCTTTGCTTCTTTCATCCTGGGCAGCTTTCAATTGCTTTGAAACATCATCAATAGCAGTTTCTAGTTTATTAGCGCCAACCAGTTTGTTCAGAGCAGCCTCCAGCGTCTTGCTGTCAACCATTTTCCTTTTGATGTCCTCTTTGTTGATATCGGCAACGTTAGTGTTTATCTGTTCATTTAATATTTTAATTTGAGTTATTTCGGTAGCAAAAGCAGTTCTCATTTGTTTTAAAGCATCAGCAATAGCAGTTTCTAGTTTCATTGTTGTCAAACATTTGTTTACTGATTTCTTAAATTCGCTCATTAATACTTTCAACACCAACTTGTATTTTTTCACCCAAATTTTTATAAAGATCGGTCTCTTCCGATCCATCTCCTTTCTTTTCTAACTCTTTTAAAGTATCACCCACAAGTTTTATTTATCTTTTAAACCGCTTTGAATTGCAATCATTTTTTCACGGTTTGCTTGTAACGTCGTTTGTATTTGACTTAGTTTATCAGCAACACCTGTTGTCAAATTTTTCATCATCTGTGGAATTTTATCAATATTAAAATCAAGTATGACCTTTGCTATTCTTCTCATAGTAAATTGTTTTGTTGCTGCATCCTCTGCTTTGTCTGGATTGCCAACATTGGTAATTTTATGATTATCCATGTTAATCAATATAACTTAAGATTACTTTTTAAAACGTTTTTCTGGTTTTTACCCTTGTGAAGATAATTAACCAAATGTTTTTGTTTTACATACTCAAACAGCACAATACCAAAATGTGTAATATTAACACTGCCAGTACTAACTTCCCCGCCAAGATCATTAAAAAGTCCCATTATATATAATATTATTAGATTAAATTTCACCGTTATAGTTACGCTTTACAAACTTCCTCAGACGATCAAGATATAGAAAGTCATACTGTTTGTCAGTTGCATTTCTGTAATGATCTTTACTTACGTCTTGTTCCCTAGAAAGCATTTTATTTTATTTATGCTTGGAGTTGCGAAGAAGATATAATGAGAACAATTTAATCGGATGTCTTTGGGAGTTTTGTAATAAGATTGCGATCAATAAATTACACAACAAATTTTGTTTCTTCCCTGGATGAAATAATTAATAATATAATTTTGATTACGTTCACAAACATAATCGTCAACAATATCTTCTGAGTATCTGAATCTAAGTATCCACAGGGATAACTTCATCAATTGAGCATTCTAATATGTCTTTGAATGGAATTGTATTCTTATTTGCTATTTCTTCAAGTGTTTGCGATAAGATCTGATACTTGGACTGCTCTAAATGTTTAGCAAATAAATACATCTTGTCATAATACAATAAAGGTTTTAATAAATATGAACTAATGTGTTTGTCTTGCCAGAACCTGAATTACCACAAATTAGCATTCTAAAACAACAGACTGGCATAAAGTTCCATATCTGTTTGAAATTACCGTTTTCTGTCTTCATGTCATAGTTTGGAATTTCCATTATAATAATACTTGGGTAATATTAATATTGCCTAACTATGATTATTATATAAGGCTAAAAACTTATCTTAACTTATCTTAGTACAAAAAGATGCAAGGGTGTTAAAAGGTGTGTTGTTAAAAAAAATATAACGCATAATAATTACAAAGAGATTTTGTTTACGGCAACAGAAACTCATGATGAGATGAAAGTTATTAGATCACAAAAGCATAACGCATTACATAAGCAGCTATGTAATAAATAAAAAAAGTGCATCAGCTTATGATGATAAAAGATGGACAAGATACATTAGCATACACGTAAAATATAATGTGTGCGTTAAAAAAGGGTACTCGAGCTTGATACTTTGTAAATGTTGCTTAATTGGATTGCATGGGCAAAATATTATATTATCAGACATAAATTTAATGGACGAGTAGTATAGATACTGGGGGTTTTAGCGATAGTTTCCTAGAGTGGGTTTGCTTAAGTAATTGATAATATGTTTCAGAGCTTTTAGCTTAAGTATGATATCATTGTTTTTTGTAAATGATGATGCACTTGAGTCAGCAGCCATGGCTGACACATTTTATATTTGCTTGGTGCCCGTTGCCCGCTCTGGGAAATTGCGCTGGTACCCCCAGTATCTATACTACTCCAGCAGCCTTTTATTGGCACTGACCGTTCCAAGGCGGTAGCCCTGTTGTCAACCCTTTTTGTGTTTGTGACGTCATATGCCTTTATTCCTTATTAACATTGCCATTCATGTTTGTCGTCTTGCGTGTTTTGGGGTTTACTGTGTTCTGTGAAAGCTGCATTTCCTGTTCGATTTTTACACTTATTTTTATAATTACACATGGTAGCAGTGAAAACTTTATCTCTGATGTAATGCACACGCTAACGCACACGCATCCCCTAAATGTGGAACCTGTATTTCTGAGGTAATCATTGGGAAGAAAGTCTTTGTAAGAAAAACCGATCGTGCGTGTTTACGTCTTCATGGCAACATTATTTTTTCAATATTATTTAAACACCCGTGACTTGATCGGTTATTATGTTAAACTTTGTTCCCAGTTACAACCCGGATGTAATGCTATTTTCTCTCGGTAGCTATTTTACGCTTGCGGAAAATCTTGCTTGTTCATCTTTGTAGTTGTTGTTTGTTTCTGTGCGTGTTTATGGTTGACTGTGGTTCTTGAATGCTAAATTTACTGTGCGGTTTATATATCTACTCTATGTGTGTAATATTAAATGAGTATCTATTATGAATATTATTTCACTGAGAAATCCCAATCTTCCACCTTTAGAAATGTAATAAAAGTTCTTCACACAAGTCTTGGCCAGTCCACATAGTATCATTGTCTAAATTGCCGTTAGTAAAACATGCTTTAATATAGTTATACGCCAAATATGAAGTTGAATATATTGCCTGTTAATGCTGCCTAGTTTGTTAGAGATATATCCTGGTTCTTGTGGTGACTTCTTTTTTTTTACACTCTCCCGTTTAATTAGGATAACATTAGGTTAAGGGTGAGGTTTAAACCCCCCAGCGCTCGTTATGACACTGGCCATTCCAAGGCAGTAGCAGAAAAAAACGGTAAAGTCAGAATATGCTTATTGTTAACCTTAACGGAGATGATAGAGAATTTGTGGCATACGGAGATTATGCACGTATTTAATTTTATTGATATGGCCAAAAGTGTGGTGCTATGGCAACTAAATAGTAAAAAAAAACGTTAGTCCGTCCGGAAAACTGGATCCTGCGATAACAATAAAAAAAACACAGTCAGAGCTCACAAAATAGGTTCATGCTATAACTTGAAATCTATAAAAAAGATATTGTCATAACACTTGGTACTTTGGTAGAGGAGCATATGGAGATTATTTTGGTGATATGGCCAAGATTTTGTTTGTTATGGTAACAGAATTCAGTCGTTAATTATACAACTGAATAAGGGACCTTAAAGCGTCATCCTTATATTCAGTAAATATTGGATAGTTACTTCCCTTCAAATAGAGTTATATATTAATACATGACTTGACACTGATGTTAATTTCTTTGCGTATGTAATTTTATTACTTGTTGTATTATATTTGTAATATGTTTGTAAATTTACTGGATTAAAATAAAAATTTGTAAGGAAGATTATGTACTCAAATGTGTACTGTTAATGTTGCGAAATATAGCATGCCTTTGTTATTTGTCTAAAGCAAAGCCTTTTGTTTGGCCTGGTTCAACAACAAACATTTAATGTCAAACATCTGACCGGTAAGGGACATCATGTATTGCCATGCAATACTGGTGTATCTTGTTAACTGTTGAGTTAAATTAAATATTGCCTGTACTATACATAAACCATTTGGATCTGCACACTTCCTGTGCTGTGCTAAGCGTCGGCGCAACGCTTAAGGGATAGTACACACAAATTTATTCGGCATAGGGTGCACAGTTTAATTTTATTCAGTTGATTTGTTAGAGTAATTATTCTCTTAGTTGTAACGCTTTCGAGTGCTTTGTCACCTGTTTCAGCTTACGTGTTAATAAGCATATTCTGCACTACAAGACAATAATGAAGGTTAATACTTTGTCTTAAACTCTAATGTATTAACCAGACTTCAATGGTTTACTTATACACTTTTCTTTCCAAACACAATGTTCGTCTTTTAAATCACAAGTTTGTTTAGAACAGGGTCGTTTTAAATATTGAAAGACCGGCGTCCATGCACTCTCTGTGATAGCCACAAATAGCGAATTGCGAATTTCACTATTTAAACGTGCAAGATACTGACCCAAATTAAAATACTAAGTCTAATACATTTACATACCAAAACATAGGAGAACATCAATTAAGTAGTTTACTTTCGTTCTAATCGTTTTGTTCTATTGTGTAAACATTATGTTGTAAACAGAATCTGAGATAAATTCTCTGGGACAGGATGTATACATCGCTCACTTATCCCTCGAGCGGTGATAATGACCAGCAGAGTAACATCCGTCTGCTGAGAAGTCCTAAGAACTAGGATTAAAGTTCTAGGTTAACTTTCTGATTTATTGTGTATGTGTTTGAAAAGTTAAAATTCTCATCATATAATACTACACAGTTAAACTTTCACCAAAACATAAATAAGTTATACGACACGATAGAACCTGATTTAAACTCCCCGGTGGCCTTTTGGGCAAGTGACCGTTCCAAGGTAGTAGCCCTATTGTCAACTGTGTTATGTCTGTGATGTCATATATCTTGCCGTTTATTGATCCTTGTATTTTTTGTTTCCATGCGTGTTTTTGGTTGACTGTAGTCCGTGAACTCTACATTTGCTGTTCGACTTTATATACTGACGGTCAATGAAAACGCACCATTAACTCAATATGTTTATGCCGTTGGATTATTCGCAACGAATATAAAACAACTGCTGAACCAATATATTTTATTTTTTAGGTATTTAATATTGATTCCTAACTTATCTTAGTGGTATCAGTAGTATTATTACTTAGGGATCATCAATCCCAATCTTTGTGGCTTTAAAGTAGAATATCGCTTAAGCCGGTGCTAGGAGGCGTGAGAGGTGTTGCACTTTACATTACCCTTCATGAACAGACTCAATAAACCCGAGTCTGCCACTTTTATTTGTGTGTGTTGCGTCCAAGGGATCCCCCTTTTTAGTATTTATTTACATGTTTATTGGTAGGCGTTTATGACAAACAGTTACGCAGTTGTCATTTAACATTGGTTACTATAGATAATCATCAAACGAAAACGGTTCCACTAAATTTCAACCTGAATTCATCTGTCTCTTAATGAATCCCAATTGATTTTACAGACCTTTTCATTGTTTGCCTTCTGACAGTATATTGAAATGAATGTTTCCTAGAAAATGATTTCTCTGTGCGATGTAACTGAAGAAACCTGGAAATGCACGTGTAGTTCATAACAATAATGTGGAATGCAATAAATCCACATATGCAGGTAAACAATTTTTATGCCGACTTGTTATATCGATTATATCATCTTTTGTCAAAAACGCCTCAAATTGTAACTTTTAAAATAATCTGTTTTGTGATGCGTTTTCATTGACCGTGAGTATATATACTTTTGTAGAACATACGGAATATAAATGTAGATATTAAAGTCAAACAGGAAATGTAGCATTCAAGGACCACAGTCCGCCAAATTTAACTTTACACACTAGTCTGAATAAATAATTGCGCTGTATCCCATATACGCTGCGCTAACCCTAAGCATACAGCAGGTTCTGTGCAGATCCAAATGTTGTATGTAAAGCACCGGTATTGTGTATGAAAACACAAGAGTTAAACAGTTAGAATACATGTTTAACGAAGTGTACGTTTTTTATCAGATGTTTCAATTCATGCATGGGTTGACAATCGTCGTTTACACCCTCTCGTTTTATTGGGATGACAATAGGGTAAGAGAGATATTGGGTGCATCCTAGAATCCTAGAATCTGGTATAAACCACCAGCGACCTTTTTGTTGTTGACCGTTCCAAAGCGGTAGCCCCATTGTCAACCCTTTTATGTTAGTGAATTCATAGCTTGCCTTTTATTCATCTTTTTAATTATTGTTTGTTTCTGTGAGTGAAGAGGTCGAGGTACGAGAAAACATAATGTTTATATGCAACTTGACCACACAACCTTATCAAAGACAAGCTTATTGCTCTCATTCAAAAAACAATTGCTAGGGAAAATACTAAATTGTTTGGCCTGTAACAATATTAAACCTTTTTCCTAAAGAACTTCAGCTTTTTTACCCACTAGACGTCATTTCACTAAAAAGAGGAAATATATTTTCATTGAACATTTTCACAATTGTTTTCATAACATTACGTTTATTGAAAAACAACAATTAATTTTCGATTGCATATATACATATCTTTCAAATCATACAAAAGAAATTGTAATCCTCGTTCGTCTTTTTACTTCAAAAAGCAAACATATTTGGACCGTGTCCCACCCAATTTTGTTTTTACCGAAAAATTAATTCAAGATAAAAAAATATGTTCAAATGATCAACTTTTTTTAAAACTTGTATATGTCAAGGTCCTATGACATTTCTTTCAAAACAAGTAAAATAATATATAGGTCACCAGGCTTCTAATGATTTTTTATTAAAAATTGTTTTAATTACACCCATTTTGGAGTCAATTTGACATTTTCAATGTAAAATACTGTACACACAATATTGACATGGAGATAGAAAATAAAATTAGCTCTGTATCTACTTTTATATATGTATTCCACTATTCCACTAACGAAAAACAAAAATCTGATTGATTCTATAGCAAAAGGATAAATTCTACTCAGAGCTAAAGAGAATACACCATTAAGGGCACGACAAGAAATATCATAGACAAACATCAAACGCCACCGTCCCAATTTATCCTTTTGCTATAGAATAAATCAGATGTTTGTGCTATTTTGTTGACAACTAAAAATGATCACAAATGACGGAAAATATATGGAAAAAAAAAATTTGCTTAAAATTTTGTATGTTACCATCTTAAATCCTACATTATATCCATATCTACTAGAATGGGAAAAATGAAACAATTCTGTTGTCAAATAAAACTATGATTTAAAAAGAAAAAGTTTAGACTTGAAGATGTCAAAACTTGCCCAGCCAACATCCTTAACAAAGCTAATATATCTGATAATAACGCTTCTTTTCTTGATTTAGATCTCTCGATTGAAAATGGTAAAATAATTAGCAAAATCTATGACAAGAGAGATGATTTTAATTTTGACATTGTTAATTATCCCCACTTGGATGGGGATGTTCCCCGAGCAACTTCTTATGGGGTGTATGTGTCTCAACTTATTCGTTTTTCTAGAGCTTGTACTCGATTTGAGGACTTTAATATTCGTAATCTTTGTATAACTAAAAAGTTACTCAACCAGGGTTACCGTTACCATAAACGTCGTAAAACCTTTGCAAAATTGTATTATTGTAACCCTGATTTTCTTTCCAAATATAAAAATAATTTAAGGACTCTTCTGCGACAAGGACTATCACAACCTGACTTCTATGGTGATGTGATTTATAAACTTCGTAAGATTCTCTGTCATGATCACTTTCATACTATCTTTGTTAAACTTGTTAAAAATTTATCAAAAGAGGTTATGAGGTCATTTTGCAACGTACTGCATGCTTGGTGGTGAACCCTTTTACAGTTCCCCACTATGCTTTCCTCTTTAATTGTATGATGACCGGACAGGCTGTGGACCCTATGATGACGCCTACCCAAAGCCCATTGGGACGGTGGCGTTTGATGTTTGTCTATGATCTTTCTTGTCGTGCCCTTAATGGTGTATTCTCTTACTGCTCTTGCTTCTGCCAAGTCACTGAGTACCTTCATTGTGGCTTTCTAGGCTATTGCTTTTTGTATTATATTTACACGAGCAGATTTGTGTTTTACTTATATTGCCTATTGATGCTGCCTTGTTGGTTAGAGATTAGATCATGGCGGGGATTTCTTTATTTACGATGTCCTGTTTTAATGAGATGATAATAGGGTAAGTGTGAGGTTTGGTGCACCCTAGAACCGGTTTAAACCCCCAGTGGCCTACTTTGCCACTGACCGTTCCAAGGCGGTACCCCTATTGTCAATCCTTTTGTGTTTGTGATGTCGTTTGCATTTATTATTGTTTTTGTCTTCTTGTTTGTCTGTTTGCGTGTTTGTTTCTGTGTTTTGTGGTTGACTGTTCTCTTTGAATGCTACTTTCCCTATCCGATCTTTTTATATTTCTTTTTACTAACAGCAGTTTTGACAATTACACTATGTGGACTTGCCATGCAGTTTGTGAATCACTTCGTTTTCTATTAGATAATATTTTCGTCAGGTATGGAAATACCGTTCATAGAAAAATTGTTGGTATCCCTATGGGTACGAACTGTGCACCCCTTGCCACAGATTTGTTTTTATATTGCTATGAAAGAGACTTTATGTTGAGTCTTTCACCAGATACCCATGCAGATGTTATTGAAGCCTTTAAGGACACCTCTCGTTATCGGGATGACGTATTGAACATTGACAACCGTTTCTTTTCTACATTATATCCGATTATTTCTGATATTAACGCTTCTTTTCTCGATTAAATGGTGAAATAATTAGAAAATCTGTGACAAGAGAGATGATTTTAATTGTGATATTGTTAATTATCCCCATTTAGATGAGGATGTTCCCCGAGCAACTTCTTATGGGGTCTATATGTCTCAATTTACTCGTTTTTCTAGAGCTTGTACTCAAGTTGAGGACTTAAATATAAGTAAACCTTGTATAACTAAACACCTACTCCATCATAGCTATTGTTACTATAAATTTCGTAAAACCTTTGCAAAATTGAATATCGCAACCCTGATCTTCTTTCCAAATATAAATGTAATTTAAGAACTCTTCTGCGACAAGGACTATCACAACCCGACTTCTATGGTGACGTGATTTACAAACTTCGTAAGATCCTTGGTCATGATCACGTGCATACTATCCTTGTTAAACTTGTTAAAAGGTTTATCAAAAGAGGTTATTACCCTATTATTTTTCAACGCACTGCATGCTTGGTGATGGACCCATTTACAGTTTGCCACTATGCTTTCCTCTTTAATTGTACGATGACCGGACCCCATGATGACGTCTACCTAAAGCCCAAAAGGACGGTGACCTTTGATATTTGTCTGCAATCTTGTCTTGTCGTGCCCTCAATGGTTTATGCTCTTGTTGCTCTGGCTTCTGCCAAGTCATTGAGTACCTTCTTTGTGGCTTTCTAGGCTATTGTTGTTTATATGTCATCTTTGTGTTTTTATTTATGTTGCCTATTAATGCTGTTCATGGCGGAAATTTCTTTACACTGTCCCGTTTTATTGGGATGACAGTAGGGTAAGTGTGAGGTTTGGTGCACCCTAGAACCTGGTTTAAACCCCCAGCGGACTTTTTTGCCACTGACCGTTCCAAGGCGGTAGCCCTGTTATCAATCCTTTTGTGTTTGTGATATCTTATTTGGCCTTTTATTCATCTTTAATGTTGTTCGTTCTTTGTTTCTGTGTGTGTTTTTGGTTGACTGTCGTCCCTGAATGCTACTTTTCCTGTTCGAATTTCATATCTATATTCTAGGCTATTGTTTTATTATTTATATGTATATATATGTACACGAGCATCTTTGTGTTTTACTTCTATTGCCTATTAATGCTGCCTTGCTGGTTAGAGAATAGTTCATGGCGGGGTTTTCTTTATTTACACTGTCCTATTTTATTAAGATTATAGTAGGGTTAGTGTTAGGTATGGTGCGTCCTAGAACGTGGTTTAAACTCCCAGCGGCCTTTTTTGCCACTGACCGTTCCAAAGCGGTAGCCCTAGTGTCAATCCTTTTTGTGTTTGTGACGTCATAATTATGCCTTTATTCCTTATTAACATTGCTATGTATGTTTGTCTTTTTGCGCGTTTTGTGGTTTACTGTGTTCTGTGAAAGCTGCATTTCCTGTTCGACTTTTATACTTATTTTTAGTAAACACGGCTGATAAACTACAGATGATGAATTTATTTTATGAGAAATCGCATTTTCATTGAAGAGTATATATTATTATGTACTAAATTGTAAAACTAATATAACTTCAAGAGATATGAAAGGACAATAAAATAAAAACATCACTAGATCTGATAGTCTGTTATATATTTCAAATATTAAACATAGCCTAAAGAAACCCTTATTGTGCTGGTATGAAAACATAGACCTTTTGAGAAAATATTACATACAACTTGCATGATATATTAATAATTAATATATTAATCGTTAACATGTTATTTATCCTCGTTGCTGTTTTGGTTTATTTCATTTTATTTGATAAAGATTATCAAAGTGCCATTATTGCTATTGAATAGCAAAACGTCTTATCAAAT
Source organism: Cyrtodaria siliqua (assembly GCA_037043455.1). NCBI lineage: Eukaryota > Metazoa > Mollusca > Bivalvia > Adapedonta > Hiatellidae > Cyrtodaria > Cyrtodaria siliqua. Next base: position 233,288 of record JAWPHD010001063.1, read on the forward strand.
CACAATTTTTGTTTTCGTTTTATTTCTGCTGTCAATTTTTTTATTTCTCTCTCTAGTGTCCACTCTTATAATTTTAACATGTTAGCTGGTAATAGATATGTGTACAGGAGGAAGATATATATCGTTAATAATGAAAGAAAACTACGATAAACAGGAGTTCATTTGATGCATCCACTCATGCACATATACACACACGCAGGCACACATCCATGCACGCACACACGCTCTCACGCACCAACGCACACACACACACAAACGCACTCACACACACACACGTGCGCATGAACAGTACTGGTAGAAGAGCATAGCGTATATAATATATACGTTTATTAATTGTTATTCATCACTTAAAAGTCATCGGCTTTGTTTCGTATTTATCGTGTTTGGTCGTTTCCAAAAGTATCCTTTCCTTTTAATCCGAATTTCACGTTTTTCTGTACTGACGGGTCAGCATTGGCTTCGATACTACGACGACCAAAACCACCACCACCAAAACCATCACCACCGGCACCACCACCCCCATAACCCGTTTCATTATTGGCCTTGACTGTTATAACGAGTAGCGCCACAAGCACGATGCATGTTAATTCATATGGTTTCATTGTGTAAATATATTAAAGACTTTAATAACTAGTTGCTATTGTGATATTTTGAGCCTGTTTAATTATACGCATATTATTCATTAATTAATGTTAATTTATCTAACAGTATCAATAGGGCTACAGCCTTGGAACGATCAGTGGCAAAAAAGACGCTGCCTTCCGTTCTGTCGGCTTTGTTTCGTATTTATCGTGTTCGGTCGTTTCCAAAAGTATCCTTTCCTTTTGATCCGAATTTCACGTTTTCCTGTACTGACGGGTCAGCATTGGCTTCAACACTACGACGACCACCACCACGACCATCAAAACCATTACCACCGCCACGAACACCATCCCAATAACCCGTTTCATTATTGGCCGTGACTGTCATAACGAGTAGCGCCACCAGCATGATGAATGTTAATTCATATGGCTTCATTCTGTAAATATATTAAAGACTTTAATAACTAGTTGCTATTGTGATATTTTGAGCCTGTTTAATTATACACATATTATTCATTAATTAATGTTAATTTATCTAACAGTATCAATAGGGCTACAGCCTTGGAACGATCAGTGGCGAAAAAGACGCTGGTGGTTAAACCAAACCTCTTACCCTGTTGTCATCCTAGTAAACGGGAGAGTGTCAATAAAGATATCCCCGCCAGCAATACTCTCTAACAAAAAAGTCAGCGTTAATAGGCAATATATTAAGTAAAACACATAAATGATCAAGTATATATAATACAAAACACAAAAGCCTAGAAAGCCACAAAGTAAGTACTCGGTGACTTTGCAGAAGCCAGAGCAACAAGAGAACAAACCGTTAAGGGTACGACAAGACAAGATTAAAGACAAACATCAAACACTACCGTCCTATAAGGATTTAGGTAGACGTCATCATAGGGTCCACAATCTGTCCTGTAATCTCATAATCAAAGAGGAAAGCATGGTGGCGAACTGTAAATGGGTAAACCACTAAACATGCAGTATGTTACATAATGATAGAGCCATAACCTCTTTTGATAAACCTTTTAGATTTTACTAATTATATCGCCATTTTCAATAGAGAGATGTAAACCAGGAACAGAAGCGACAGTATCAAAAATGTTAGCTGTGTTGAGTTCCTTAGGATAGATATTATTAACCGAAGTAGAAAATTTAGGATTGTCAATGTTCAATATGTCATCCAAATACCAAGAGTTATAATTAAAGACTTCAATTACATTTGCGTGAGTATCGGATGAAAGACTCAACACAAAATCTCTTTCATAGCGATATAACCACTCTGCGACAAGATGTGCACAGTTCGTATCCATAGCGATACCAACAATTTGTCTATAAACGGTAGTTCCTTACCTGACGAAAGTATTATCTCATAGAAAATTGAGTGCTTCACAAACTTCTTGGCCACATAGTGTAATTGTCGATACTGCCGTTTGTAAAAAACGCTTTAATATTACTACAGGAAAAATAATTATTTTTCTCTAGCGAAAGTGTATTTAATAAGAACAATAAGCTTGTCGTTGATAAAGTGATGTGGTAAAGTTGTATATAGTGTAGAAACGTCATAGGTACTTGTAAGATGAAACGTGCACATTTTATGAAGAACGTCTCCTGAAGTTGTTATAGACCAAAATAAATTAATCTAAGAGTTTTAGCATAATATTGTTTAACGTGATCGTTAACAGCAGTACACAAGAAGTTAAAGGTTTGGTGATGTTTGTGGTAGTGCAGGCACTAGCATTCTAAATAAAGCGGTCTTTATACGGGGTTTTATGTAATTTAGGAATCCAGTACACACTAGTTCGGTGATTTGGATCGTTTTTGGGGCTGGGGTTGTGGTTACATGGAGCCCAAACATGGTGAAGCTACGAATAATAATTGTAAAAGACACGGTCCGTAGCAACAGATTGGACCCTACCTTATCCAAATGTATTGCATATTTCATAGGCTATGTTAAGTCTCTGTTAGATCTCTGGAACCCCAAGATTCATTTGAGCCTAAACTAAATAATCTAGATAATTATAATATGAATACCATCGCAGAATTTGGTTCAGCTAGGACACGTAATTAAAGAGGTATTGGCTGACATGACAGCTGACACGCAACCAAAACCTCCTCTGCAACCCTTAGGAAAAACCCCATACCCTCATTTGGTTGAGCCCGGTCAAAAAATAGACCGAACATATAGCTTATATGCTAAATTCGATGTGAAACGGGACATTGTACATTTTCAGAATGTTGATTTAATGGGAGCAGGGATTATATAAACCAAAATTCGTGATACAGCCCTTTAGATAATACTATGAGTAATACATGCCAAAATATGATAGAGGTAGAAGGAGAAATATAAGGATATAGACTTGTATACACAGCTTAGACGCTCAACACGAAGTTGAGTCGGATGCCATGCCAGACTGCATCAACTCTGTTATTCTTCGAATAGTCGAGCTTAAGAAAAGTAATAAGATATGTAAATTGGATTACTTGTTTATAAATCTACAACTAATCTACAACGTATACTAAATTATAACCTAAATGTCAACCCTTTTATATTTGTGATGTCTTATTTGGCCTTTTAATGATCTTTAAAATTGTTCTTTGTTTCTGTGTGTGTTTGTGGTTGACTGTCGTCCTTGAATGCTACTTTTCATGTTCGATTTTTGTATCTATATTTACCTGAAAGTTATAACAGTTGGATATGTCAAGGACGTTCGTAGAAAAGGTCTTCTGGCTTACACTTTTTTGTAATTACCTGGAAAGGATGAATGTCACACATTTTAGGTGTTTATATATGCCTTACCGGCCGCTTCGGCAATGTTATTGGTTCGACTGGCCGTTCGACTGAATAAATGAATTAATAAATGAATGGTGTTTTACGGCACGTCGACACATAAATAGGTCATATTGTGCGCCAAATCTGATGAAAGTTGAAGAAATGAAGTAGTAATTAAAAATATAATGTAAATGTATAAAGGTAAAACTATTTACAAATAAGGGATGATATGGTAGTAATATGAACTATGTATATATATGTAAATCAACAAATGCCCGTCAAACCGTTCGACTGGCCGTACCAATAATTTCTGAAAAAAGCACAGCCAAAGAGCATATAATGGGACTTTTGCTTGCTTGTAAATGTCTCCTTGAATGTAGTTACATTGGCGCGTGAAGAACATTGGAATATTTTGATTGTTGTAGATTCCGATAATATATCAAAACAAAAATAAGCTATCTGTCACGATGTCACTTAAGAGTGTAAGACTATAAAATGGATCAATGCAAATCACAAATATGCAGTATTGTTTACAAGTTTTATTTTATAATGACTGAACTAAATGATAATATATGAATGATACAGTTTGTATTAATTTTACACTTGCACCCACCACTTGCTCACGTACACCAATATAGCACATTAACAATACGAAATATAAGAAATAATACCCGATTTCGGCATGAGCTGGTGAACATGAAGTTACAAATAAAGAAACTCTTACAAAGAAGAAATCGAGTGATATAGAGACTGTAGCTTTAAACTGAACATCTTATTTTCAACCACAAACCATATATATTTTCTTCTCCTTTACCACAATCTACTAAGGTAATCAGCCCCTACATTGTCGGTTTCTTTGATTGCCACAATCTTAAACATGTAACTTTGCAATATCATGGCCCTTCTCATAATACTACTGTTTATTATCGTAACCCTGATCTTCTTTCCAAATATAAATGTAATTTAAGGACTCTTCTGCGACAAGGACTATCACAACCTGACTTCTATGGTGATGTGATTTATAAACTTCGTAAGATTCTTGGTCATGATCACTTTCATACTATCTTTGTTAAACTTGTTAAAAAGTTTATCAAAAGAGGTTATGACCCTTTCATTTTGCAACGTACTGCATCCTTGGTGGTGGACCCTTTTACAGTTCGCCACTATGCTTTCCTCTTTAATTGTACGATGACCGGACAGGCTGTGGACCCTATGATGACGCCTACCTAAAGCCCATTGGGACGGTGGCGTTTGATGTTTGTCTATGATCTTTCCTGTCGTGCCCTTAATGGTGTATTCTCTTACTGCTCTGGCTTCTGCCAAGTCATTGAGTACCTTCATTGTGGCTTTCTAGGCTATTGTTTTTTTGTATTATATTTACACGAGCGTATTTGTGTTTTACTTATATTGCCTATTGATGCTGCCTTGTTGGTTAGAGATTAGATCATGGCGGGGATTTCTTTATTTACACTGTCCTTTTTTAATGGGATGACAGTAGGGTAAGTGTGAGTTTGGTGCACCCTAGAACCGGTTTAAGCCCCCAGTGGCCTACTTTGCCACTGACCGTTCCAAGGCGGTAGCCCTATTGTCAACCCTTTTGTGTTTGTGATGTCGTTTGCATTTTTTATTACTTTTGCCTTTTCGTTTGTCTGTTTGCGTGTTTGTTTTTTGTGTTTTGCGGTTGACTGTCGTCCTTGAATGCTGCTTTCCCTGTCCGATATCTTTATCCTTGTTTACCTTTAATTTGTTTAAGTAAGTGATCAGTCTCTAGTATGAAATATTTTCCATACAACTATTGGTTAAACTTTTTTATTCCCCATAATAATTCTAAACACTCTTTAATTCCTCTCTCTAGGAAACAACTTCTTACTGACATAAGTCACAGGAAACTTACCTTCTTCCGATTCTTATAGCAAGACTGCACCTAGACCTTCATCGATGCATCAGTTCTGAGAATAAACATTTTCCCAGGATCTGCAAACTTAAGAATAGGTTCATTTGTCAGGGATGTTTTCAAAGTCCCGAATGTTTTTCTTGACTTTCGGTCCACTCTATCGTGTTTGGCATCTCTTTTTTGGTCAAATCAGTTAGTGGTGCAGCAACACTAGCAACATGTGGAACACATCTACTGCTAGGAAAGATCTTAGCTGTTTCTTTGTTTCAGGACGTGGTGCATTTCGATAGTTTTCACCTTTTGGGGATGGGGTTTCAACGTTCCATCTCAAGTGTTCAAGAAAATCAAGACTTGTGAAGCCTAACATACTTTTTGTTGGTCTGGCAGTGAGATTTACACCCCTCATGCGGTACAACAAAGCTTGTAGTGCTTTAGTGTGTTATTCCCAAGTTTCAGTGAATACCAAAATGTCCAGGCAATTGTCCATGTCACTGAGGTCCTTGAGTAATTTTCTCATAATTCTGCTAAAGACACCAGGTGCTGTAACCAATGAAAATTGCATGCGTTTAAACTGCCACAAGCTTTTGTTGTAGCAAAACTTGTGAAGATATTGCTATCTTCATGAAGGGGTATCTGCCAAAACCCTTTGGATAGGTCGATTTTCGAAAAGTATTTACACTTTGACAGTCTTGAAAATATGTCATCTGGGTTTTCTTCTTCAGTATCAACAGTTTCACGCAGTGCATGCGGAACTGGATATGGCTTAGTCCGTATAGGATCTGATGACGTCAACTTGATTTGATGTTCAAGCAATGTAGTCTTCCCTGGTATAACTGTTAGAACTTCCTTAAAGCCTGACAGCATATCTTTCAATGTATTCCTTTCTACAGAAGTCAACGTATCTCCTAAATGTACATCTTCAATCGTTTCACTCTTCCAAGTTTGGTAATTGTATGCCTTTAAGGGCATACGTCTGGTCTGTATTTTCTTCAAATAGTTATTCTGCTTGATCATCAACTTCCACATCAACTTCGTCATTTTCATTTATCCACGATCACACACACTTGTGTTAGTAAACCTAACTGATGTACAGTTGGCTCTATCTCTCTCTCCAGATACTTCTTCAACATATTGGCATGAAACATATTTACCTTGCCTTTGACTAGCAACTTATAATCCACATCTGCTATTTTCTCTACAATTTCATAGGGACCCTGCCACTGCATAAGAAGCTTATTGGCGTTAACTTCCGATGACTATCTTTCCGGTCATAATTAAATTTATATCTTACTTTTGACTTCTTCAATTCTTCATGTGCCAACTTGAGCGTTTCTTCTAATCTCTTCCTAAGATCTATGACATAAACATTCTTTAGCTCTTCTGAATATATTTCTTTCGTCCAAATTTCTTTCAATATAGCCATCGGACCTCTTACGGATCTGCCAAATAATATCTCAAATGGTTAAAACCCATTACATGCATGTGGTGCTTCTCTGTAAGCAAACAATGCTGGAGATATATATCTGTCCCAATCCTTTGGTCGTTAATTACACATCTTCTTCACCATGGATTTTAATGCGTCGTTATTTGTTTCAAAAGAGACCATTGCAGGCTGGATGATACGGTGTTGTCACTAACTGGTTCATTGAAAGAAGTCTACTTACCTCTTTCATAACCCCTGACGTGACCTGGCTACCCATGTCACTAAGTATCTCCCTCTGCACACCTACTAAGATTTTTACAAGTGATTCGGCAACTCTTTCTGTTTCAATAGTTTTCAATTGAATTGCTTCTGGATAGTGTGTCGCGTAATCAACTACCGTTATTACATATCTGTATCCTCTCTCACTTGCTGGAGCTATTGGTCCAATCAAATCTACTGTGACCCTGTTAAATGGTGTTCCAATGAGAGGCATATTACCCAATGGAACTTTATTTACCTTACCTTTTGGAGACATTATTTGGCATATGTCACATTGCGAACAGAAACGTTTGATTTCTGCCAGTAATCCGGCCAATGGAACTGCGACAATATCTTGTCAGCTGTTTTCTGAGTACCTAAGTGTCCTCCAAGTATCCCCTCATGTGCTAGTTGCATTACAGCTTGTCTGTATGCAGATGGTACAACAATTTGTTTCACTTGCTTTCCATTCTGATCTGTAAATGAGAACATTTTTCTCCATGTAACTGAATGATTTGTACGTACCTGAATATTTCTTCTCACCCGACCTTACTAATTGTTTAACCGTATCTAAGGTACTGACTTCTTGTCGTGCCTTAATAAGTTGTGTTGTACTCACCTCACTAATTGGACTTGGAGCATTAATAGCTTTGCAGGTTAGTTCTTTTTCTTTCCTTACTTGGGCCCTGGTCTGCACGTCTGCAATTTGTACGGTTTCAGTACGTTTAGGCATACCGGAAGTAAATCACTGTGGTATTCATGCCTGGTGTAGTCGAAAGGAGTTCCCAAATATATAATCCCTAACTTTTGTTGTGATAAAAGGCATTTTTGAGTATTTAAGGCCTGTTTTTCTTGCTGAAATGACTTTATTGACTTGTTTGTGATAGCTAAAAACCATTTGCATGGTTGTATGATGATTTTATTTGTCAACTTGACAGTTTTGAAAGTGAAAGTAGAACACATTTAAGAGGTGCCGAATGAACGCAGTTTGTTCACGGTATCAACAAAGATCAGAATTTTATTTTCTTATATGCCACATGACCCCTACTATTCTCAGCAGTTTTCTAGAGAGGCAGGTCTCATGACTAAGAACATGTAAGTGAATCTTAGTTTGAACTTCATTTTGAAAAATGGATAACTAAAAAGCTTGCTCAGTATTGCATTGGACTCAATGGGATTTGATTTACTTCTGGTACACCTTTATATTCCATCGGATTGATATCACTTGCTGTCATTTTGCAAATGTTATCGTTTACTCCAGATATGTTACCTATAATAAGATCGTACACTGGACTATCTACACAGAGTGCTTTAACTACACCTGTAAAACATTGTGAACTATTCACTACTACTCCTGAACAACCAGTGTCTCTTAGTACCTTAACAGGATTATTACCTACATATCTGTCGTACACTGGCATATTAGTAGGCAATCCATCGCTACAACAGCACTCACCAATGGCAACTCATGTCCGCAGTTTAAAACTACTCTGTCATGAGAAATACAACAAGCTGATAATGCCTTACTGTTTGCGTTTGAACCTGTGTTGTTATAATTTCCTCGCCGATTCCCCTCTGGATATTCGCCCCTATTTCCTTGTTGTCCTCTTTAGCTACTCCTACCTCTAACATTAGAACCTCTGAAACCATTTGCATCAGTGTTATCATTCCTGCTAAACTATGTCTTCCTAGTTGTACTCTACAATCTCTTATCTTATGATCTGACTTTCTACAACGGTAGCATCTCTCTACACCCCTATCATTCTTAGCATTACTATGACGTGGTTTCTTAAGTTCAAACTGCCTTGTCTAACTGTCTTATCTTTGTTTACCTTGCCTGAAAATTCATTGTAACCATGAGCTTCTAAATAATGTTAGACTGCACTACACCCTGCGTCACTGTCTTCAAACTTCTTTCTTTCAAAAATAAACTCAATTTTTTTCCACAATGTAAAATTTGATGGATGTGTTTAAAGAACAAGACGTCTATAATATAGAATCTTTGTTTAGTGATGATCGTATGTGAACTGATTTCAATCTCTACCAAAACTCCTACAGGCGCATGCAGTGTGCCTTGACCTCTGGGGTTAAATATCAGTCAATGGAAATATACTGGCAGGCTAAAGGAATCTAAAGTGTATATCATATATAAATGCCACACACAAGACACTAAGTAAGTACTAGTCTCTAAGTATCAAATCTCTAAAACGTTCAATGTCTTTTGTAACTCCATCTAATTACATCCGTCCGTTTAGATAATTATCTATCCTAGCTACAAACTGACTTTGTATCTCTCCATTCTCCGGAGAACAATTACGAAATGTATTGTGAAAACCGTCTTCAGTTAACTGAAAACGTTTCGATTGTACATCTTTCAAAACATCATAATCATTTGAGAGAATAGAGGCAGTCTTGAGTATACTGATAGAGCTTTCCCCTTAAGCACTACACTGAGATGAAAATTCTGATCTGAGGATCACACCCTACACTTTCAAAATAACGCTCAAAACGTAACGCATACTCGTCTGTGTTTTCTCTTATCTCATCAAAGGGTTGCAGTTTTGGAATTCTAGCTTTAGAATGTGAGTAACTCATCGGGATATTTCTCTCTCTGAGTATGCAACTGTTCTTTCTTCAACAAACACCCCGAATTGCTCGTCGTTATATCCTAACTTTTCTTCCCACGGCTAACATTTTTTCATAAAATTCCTCCATCTTCCTAATACAACAAAATTAATTCTTAATCAAAATCTAAACATACAATGTTAACTCCAAACAAAACGGTATTCATACAAATTTACAACACTGCATATCTTATGTGATATTAAATAGCATACCCCACCCGTACTACCAATTGTCACGATGTCAATTATAATAAGAGTGTACATATGTCAGTATTGTTTACAGGTTTTATTTTATAATGATTAAAATAAATGATGATAATTTATGAAATAATACAATTTGTATTTAACACTTGCACCAACCGCTTGCTCACCTACACCAATATAGTACATTAATCATTCGAAATATAATAATGGCGCTACTACAACATAACAGTTTTCAATGTTATTTCTTCCACGTAGCAGAAGATCCAAGTATATTAACCACACAGCTTAACAATCCAAGTTTATATTCCGTATACAGTTTTATCAGCACACAGCACACAACTTTGTCAGCACTTCGGTTTATCGGCACAAAGCTTCTGGAAAGGTCAAGTTCCTTATGACCACAGCACACAGCATTATCAGCACACAACTTTTCCAGCGAACCGCTTTATCAGCACACAGCTTTATCAGTAACACACACCTTTATCAGCACACAGCTTCATCAGTAGCACACAGCTTTATCAGTAGCACACATCTTTATCAGTACCACACAGCTTTATCAGCATACAGTTTTATCAGCATATATCTTCCTCATCAGCACACAGTTTTAAGTATATGTATCCATATCTTCCAGGACTACAGCACATAGCATTTTCAGTCAATATCTTCACCTTTCTCCCTTCTCTATCTTCATGGGATCTACAAATTACAATACAAGTGTTCTAATATTTGATATAATGAAGTGTCACAATTTCATAAATTTTTAATGCATATAATAAATACTGATAAAGGTGATCCTTTGAGAGCAACAAACAAAATTAAGAGAATAGGTTTTATTGAGTCTGTTCATGAGAAGTAATGAAAGAAGCAACACTTCTCACGCTCCCTAGCACCGGCTTAAGCGGTATTCTACTTCAAAGCCACCTATATTGGGCTCGTTGATCCCAAAGGACCAGCAAAAAATAACACTACTGATTCGTAGCACGGGGAGACTTTTTACAGCCGCCACACTGCACTAAACGAACGCTAGTTTGCATGTTTATAAATACTGATAAAGGTAAAAACATGATCAACAATTGCTTTAAAAAAAATCAACACATTTTTGCTTTATAATAATGACCTGACTTGTAAACCTAATGTGTAAACCGTATGTTCAAACAATCATTGTACAATTAACTTAACAATAATTTGCATAGTCTCTGTCACCCAGACGTACGCAATCTGCGTCACTTAGGAGTGAGCATAGCGAACGTCTGGGAACGATGTGCACAGGGACTTGTGACTTTAGAACGAGGCTTATCGAAAAACGGATAAAATTTCTGATTGGTCAATACAGGAATTTCCAAGAAAACCCATTTATCGCATCAAAATGACGGCTGAAGCGGACGATAACATTGAACAAACAATAACCGACACACTAAGTTTACCCAAATTAAATTAAATTAAGGTTCTTAACCCAAGACTGATACAAAGAATAAGTCATTGCTTAAACCAATTCAAAAGAAAATACTTAATCAGACAGTTTGTTTAAAAAATATGTGTCATATCTGATTGGGATTTTTACCAACGATGCTTGATCGGTAAATTTCTTAGTGGATCCAGTGTGATATTTGTCACGATCACAAGTCCCTATGCTTTCAACCATTTTGTAGTCCGAAAAAAGTTATTCCCCTTTGACTTTGTCACACTTCCGGAAAGTTGAAAATATCAAAACATATTATTTTAGAGAAGAACCTGGACTTATGAACCTGGACTTATGCAGTACCAGTTCAAGAGTGTATCAGGCCAGGAAAGCCGTACTGTACAGCCTTACAAAAACGTAAAGCATGGTGGATTTCTAGCTATCACATGAAACCATCCATTGCGCTAATGTGTATGAATTTCTGCATTTGCCAATGGATAGTGATTTGGGATATGCTTGCTATTTCTACAATATGTGGTCACTTGCATCTGCTCATGGTTTTCATTATCACACTGAAGAGTCAGGTATAAGTAAAATATAACCCACAACACTACAGTTGGATGAAAATTATCCATCTTCAAGACATCATGGCACAGTATACTTTTTGTTAGTTTTTATACCATATATAAAGAGTGACCAAGGTTGTAATTTCCAAAACGACCTTGAAGGTTAATAAGGAGCTACATTCAACTGCAAAGGAATGCAGTCATGCCAGTCATTCTATGATACTGAAAGTTGATAAGACCCAGGGACCCTGGACATGCTGGATGTTTATAGACCCCCACTCCACCCCAATTTTGAATAAAAATTCCACCCCCACCACCCAGTTTGGCTGATGGGGTCATTGTCGTATCGGGTACTACAGAAAGGTACCCAGGGTACATTTATGTATACAGAAACCTACCCGAAAATCTTTGAATTCCAGAACGGCCCCCAAGTGTACGCGGACAAACAATATCTTATTGGCGGAATTGAAACAATTTAGAACTTAATAAAACAACTGCTTAAACAATATTGTTTATCAGTAACTATTGCGCTATTGTTCTTAAAACATATATTTAATCTGCCATTGTTAGTTATAAAATACAGAATGTATTGTCGAAAAAACGGGAAGTTGTAAATCATCAAACCCCGCGCAAAAAATAAACAAATATGCAGCTCGTCATTCAAGAAGAGTTGGTCAAATATTTAGACCAACTGCTAGCGGCTTTTAAAGAGTGAATCGATTAAACTTTGTAAACAATGAAAGTTTGTGTCCGTGAAGTAACAGAACAGAACGTGTTACGGCCGCGTTTTACAACATTGTGTTTTGTCTCGGGTACATTTATGTATATTTGGGGGCCTTTCTGGGTTTCGATGATTTTCGGGTAATTTTCTGTATACATAAATGTAAACCGGGTGCCTTTCTGTAGTACCCGGTACGACAATGACCCCATCAGGAGGATGTGACCCCCTGCTGAGTACCGAATACTCCTTAATTTGAGATCCGGGTACTGTAACTGAATACTATTTAGCACAAATTACATCGTATTTGATCATATTTCTTTTAGAAAATTTTAATAGGTGAATTTTCTTTTAGTATATATTCACCATTTTCTGCTATCATACCTATACAAGATTATATATCTAAAACAAAAAAATCGGTAGAACCGATGGATGCTCAAAAATTTGACGTTTATTACTTTTTATGATTTTTTTGTACATTTAAATGATAATATTTGGTTTTAAAAATACATTTTGTGAGTACTAAATAGTGTGTTGTGTGAGTACTGCGTACCAGGCTCATGTGTACTGACAATACCGCCTAAAACGCCCTGAATACTGCGTACCAAAAGTGGGGGGGTTTCAGCCTCTATCAGCCCCAAGTTGGAATAAAAATTCCAATTAAAAAAAATTGTGTGACAAGTATTAATTACGAAACATTTTAAATGCCTCCATTGACCTTGGTATACTTTTCCCCCTTGTATAAATGGTATTATTCCCAATGCCAATTTTTTATTTTTCCAAAATTGCTAAATAAAATCCAATTTTATTTTTTTTGTAAATATTTTAGAGTGTTTAAATGAAAGTTTGTAAACATTTTAATAACTAAAAACAATGTAGTTTACAGTTTGCTGAGATGACATTTAAGTGCATTTATTTAAAAACAAAATGCCATTCTATAAAAAAAAAAATACAAGAGGGCCTGTGGATGCTCTACTTACTAAAACGGGGGATTAGGAAAAGTAATCGGGACAAAGCTTGTGTATTAAAACCTTTAAAAGGCCATAACTCCACCAAAAATTATTCAACAGGAACACAGTAATGATATGCACAACTAAGCTTGATACAGATCATCCTTGCCAAGTTTTGTCCGGCCAGGGGTTCAACAGACTCGCCAAAAATCTTTCAACTGGAACATGGTGATGATATGCATAACTAGGCTTGGCACTGATCGTCCATGCAACGTTTCTCTAAAATCCGGCAAGGGCTTCAGTGGAACTAGTCTGGATCAAGTTTGTAAAGCAAAACCTTTAAAGGGCCATAACTCCACCAAAAATATTTTAACCGGAACACGTTGATGATATGCAAGAAGTTCTTCCAGTAATGAGTAAAACTCATCCAACAAGGGCACCTAAGCCATTTAAAAGAGAGAAAAAAGAAATTAAACAAAATAAATCATTCATTGATAGAAAGACACTGAAAAAGTTAAATAAAGATCAAATAATAAATGGAAGTTGCTAGAGTGTTCAAAATGGATTTTTTTTTTTTTAAATAAATAAATGAAACAATTAAAAAAGATTAAAAGAGAGAAAAAAGAAGTCTTATGAGGAAACAAACTGTAAAAAAAAAAATCATTCATTGATAGAAAGACACTGAAAAAGTTTAATAATAAAAAGTTTAATAAAGATCAAATAATAAATGAAGTTGCTAGAGTGTTCAAAATGGATTTTTTTTTTAAATAAATAAATAAATGAAACAAATAAAAAATAGAAAAAATAGAGAAAACAACTAATCATATAATAAAAAATAAATCAATAGAAAAACAATAAAATAACAAGAGGTCAATGACCTTGAAGCTCTACTAATTGATTTTGATTTCAGAAAGTAGTCGCTACAAGCTTGTTTTTTGAAATCTATTTTTAGCTGTGGTGGCCATCTTGAATTTCTGGCCGACCTGAAATTTTGCTAGGATCTGTAAGACATCAAGAGCAACATTCCTGTGAAGTTTCATGAAAATCCGTCAAGTAGTTTCAGAGAAGTAGTCGCTACAAGTTTTCATTATATAACTCTATGTAAACAAAGATGGCCGCTGACAGCCATGTTTAACATTGAATCAAAATAATGTTCGACTCGGATAACTATCATGTCATGCTGATCATTTTAGAAAAAGTCCCTTATAGTTTTCAAGAAGTAGTCGCCGCGCTACAAACTTAATTTTTTAAAAATCTATTTTTCGCCATGGTGGCCATCTTGAATTTCCGGCTGACCTGAAATTTTGCTAGGATTTATTAGACATCAATCAAGAGCAACATTCCTGTGAAGTTTCATGAAAATCCGTCAAGTAGTTTCAGAGGAGTAGTCGCTACAAAGTTTCATTATATAACTCTATGTAAACAAAGATGGCCGCTGACAGCCATGTTTAACATTGAATCAAAATAATGTTTGACTCGGATAACCATCATGTCATGCTGATCATTTTAGAAAAGTCCCATATCAATATCTCTTATAGTTTTCAAGAAGTAGTCGCTACAAACTTATTTTTTAAAAATCTATTTTTCGCCATGGCGGCCATCTTGAATTTCCGGCCAACCTGTAAAGTTCCATGAATATCCATTCAGTAGTTTCAGAGGAGTAGTCGCTACAAATAAAAGTTGACGGACAGACAGACAGACGCACCACGGCATAAGCTCTGATCAGTCGAGCTAAAAATGAAATTAAAAATAAATCTAAAAATAAAAAATCTATAAAAGCTCACATTAATAATAAGAAGAAAAGTTTAGTTTTATGACAGAATAACAAACGGAATGGACACTTTCTTTCTGAAACAATGAAGTGGCCAAACTATCACATAGCTAGCTACACATAGCACCTTAACTTTTTCTTCGAACTACTCTTTCAAACATTCATAGATTTTGAAGATTACATGCAAAGATTCATATTAAAATAAATGGCAATATGGGATATATAATTGTTTTTCTTAAAATTTATTTTCTAAATAAGAATTGTATAAAAATACACAAAAGGACACTTGGGCTGTGTCATTCTTGAATTAAAACTTAATTAAACCCCTAACAAAGATGCTATATATATTACAATAGAATCCGATAAGTTTTGACATCCATGAAAAAAATAATAAAAAAATTACCTACCTACCTAACCTAATTTTTACAACTGAGTAACCAGAAACACAGGTATTTTTCTTTCTGGCCTTATACAAGTCTATGAAAAAAACATGCAAAATCTCCATCTGTCCAGCGGTTCTTGAGAAGATTTTTTAAGGTTTTGATCATGTATGTAAAGGTGGCCATCTTGAATGTTGCATTGACCTAATTAGTACAATTTTGAAAGGCACTACATCAGTATCATTCATGTGAAATTTGGTCAAAACTGGCCAAGCGGTTTCTGAGTAGTTGTTTTGAGCAAAAGTTAACGACGGACAAAGAGTGATACCAATAGATCACCTTGAGCCAGAGCCAAACCTTGAGCCTTTGGCTCAGGATAAAAAAAAATTGGCAGTTGAGTGGGGGCATATATTTTACAGATATATCTTGTTTAAAATTTGACTCCACCTGTCCCAATCTTGCTTTAATAAAAAGCATCTTGAACTTTTTTGGTAAACAACATTTCCTCCTCTTACTTTTTTCAATATTGTTATGTTTTGGGTACATTTGTAGAAGAAGTTTATCTTAAATGTAAAATGTAGCACATTTTAGATAAACTTGTTCTACAAATGTATCCAAAACAGTACCTTTATGGCATAGTTTCATATCCCAATCTGTGATTTCTGTCCCCCTATATCTTGAAAACACACTATTTTTCCCACTTTTACCTCACTTTTTCCCCTATTGAAGGGCTGGGCCTCTTCTCCTATTTCTGAAAAAAACAAACCACAACCTCATACTGTATGTTGTATACACTTTAGTGTCACGTCTTGAAGAAATCGAATCCAGAAGCTTTTATGCATGTATAACTTGTCGCTGTAAGATGTTTGTGTTACCATCCAATGCTAGTTGTCAATGCCTGACAGAATAATATACTATCAGTCACAGACAACCACTTAAATATACAAAGGATGAACAACACGTTTCTGGATAAGACCACTGCTATACGACTTGTCAAACGTGGAAACCATCCTCTTTGCTTGTCATGGAAACCCCATTGCACAACAGTACATAATTATATGGTAAAATTGTTGTGATTTTTTGTGTGTGTACTCATCCAATTCTGGTTGTAAATGCCGACAGCAGAAAAAGCACATATCAGTCACAGACAACCATTTAGGATAGAAGACACTTTCTTTTCCTAGGGAGACTGTTTTCCTGTATTTGTCAGTTAGACACAATCTCATCCTTGATTTTTACAGGAAACAACATGATAGCCATTCAAAAGCTCCAAATATGGTACATGGGACACTACTGCTTATATCCAAATCCATTTGTAAGCGCCCCGAAGAAATAAATGCAAATTGCAGTAACAGATAACAAATGAGCTGGGTTCAACAGAAATCAATATATATATATCTTTATCACACAACTTGCTGTGTGGGAGTGAAGAAGTGCATGACATACACTAGTGTAATAAATAGGCAAATGAAGGTCGAATCATCATTCAGTATTTTCCCATCAGCTTGATGCGCTTGGTATTGCCTCGTCGACTTCTTTAAACTATATAAAAAATACCAGATAATGTAAATTTCTGAGGCAGTACCGTTGGTCGGTTTGGTACAGAGAAGATTGAAGCACACATACAATATCATCATATGACAGCGATATACATATAGATAAGCAGCTACATTAATAAATGTATGTAGGCCAGATTTTGTTTTCGGTTTTCAGTCCCTCCGACCCTATGTTTTGTAAAAAACACATAAAAAATCACATAAAACTTCTTTTTTTAAACATAAACAAATCTATACAAGAAAAGTAACCAGCATCCGTATTTATTCCTGTCTATTTAATAATGTTGCATTTACTATATACTCAGATAAAATGTATCTGATACTCATCTCACATAAGTTTATTCAGGATCCATCTATATTACAGGATCCGTCTATATTACATGTATATGTGTCCCTGTCCCTGTTTTTTTCAACGATCAATAGTAAACATTTACTCATCATCATGTCAGATCTTGGATATCATTTTGTCATGCATTAAGGATTTACAAAATTATTATTTTTTATGATCTGTCAAAACATAATATAATGCAGTAATAATTAAAACACAATTTGATTAATCAGACCAATTAATTTATTTATTTTAAGTCAAGAATCTAACAAATAAATGCAAAATAAAAATAAAACAGTTTTGAATTTAAAAAAGTACTTTTTTTTGTAGTTGCATTCAGCTTGGTGAAGTTAACTTCAGAATTGAATTGAATTGAATCGGAGTTTATAGTCGCACCAACAGCTAAGGTCATATGGCGACTTTCCAGCTTCCATTGGTGGAGGAACTTCAGAAATAGTACAGCCAATACACACATCATGGGCATTAATGGATGCATGAATAAAAGCATAACAGTTAATATATGTAGGCATAATTGAGTTCTAATGTTTAGCAGGAACGTTATATATATATATATAAAGGTTAGTTTTTAGCCATCCGGTTAGCTTACGCCAAAAAGAAAAATAGGTGCGTTTCCTATTGCATGCTCTATAAAAATAGGGTACTGTAGGTCGGTATTTTTTTTTACAATGAGAAAGTTTCTCTGTGATGTTGTCAGTTTACCTCAATATAAGACCGCCCTAGTTAAATTATGTGCTCTTGTTACAAATAATAGGACACAACTTTAAACCAGAAGACTATTGTTTAACATGCATTTCACAAATTAGTTTAATAGTTTTAATATTGGAGTCGCATTGTTTACATGAAAGAAAAACATTCAACTTGAAACATTTCGTATGACATTCCAGGCAAATGATATGGTTTACCTAAATATTTACACTTTAGCTGTGTAATTCGATAATAATTTGCATAGTTATACCACCAGTGCCCAGTGGATAAGAGATAATATAGAATGGTGTTATATATTTCACTTCCATGATGTAAGCTATGTGTTAAATCATTGTTCAGAACAAATTAATTTTTTTTATTTAGGCCATCCTTAAAAAAGTGTTTGTTTGCTGTGCTCCGACTGACCGTCTAAAAAGGCAGCGACCGTTTTTTGTTTTAGACTTTTCGGAATATATATTATCTTTTTTTACTAAAAAATTATTTGTAAAGAAATATTAATGAGGTTATACACAGACTTCATTAACATACATTGAGATAGGAAATATTGATTTGTAAAAATGCTTACCCAGGACTGTGGCAAAAAAAAACGACAAAAAACAACCTACCTACCTTAAAAAAAATTAGGGTCGGAGCACAGCAAACAAATATTTTTATAAGGATGGCCTTATTTTGGCATAAAAAGTTTTAGGTTCGGCCCCTTAAAAATAGGGTCGGTCGGCAACTGAAAAGTGGAAACACCTCTATTTTTCTATAAGTTCAAACACAAAATCTTTTATACGCAACATTATGTGTGAGACGCGACGTTACGTCACATATTTTATGACGTTTTGGCGCTAAAGTGTATCTGATGTCGTGGCGGATCTATGTCCATCTGAATTAATTTTTACTAATTTGATTGCAATGTTATGTGATAAAAAGGATCTTAAACTCGTTCCCATTCCATATAAGATTTATGAAACTCGTTATGAATTATTTTTAATTTTAACTCGCCAAAAGGCTCGTTAAAATTAAAATAATTCATAACTCGTTTCATAAATCGTATATGAAATGGGAACTCGTTTAAGATCCTCTATTTATTAATGTAACACTTTATTAGAGTAAATGCCATTGTATGCTCAGCTGAATATGGACCCGCAATCAATTCAATGCAGGAAAGGGCCTTTAATGCTATATACTTTGCTGCTGCAGTATCCTCGACCTCTTAGTTTACGACCACTTAACGACAGTTGGCTACATATATCAGTAAATCATTATATATTTCACATAATATGATGTTAGCTAAAATATTAATGAAGTATTCAAACTGCAACAAAAACTACCGCGACTTTGATTGAATTCTGTTTATTTTCAACTCGATAACATCTGTAAATGGATTACCTCAATTTGTTTATTTCAAGTGAACGGCACGTGTTTCCGATCACCTTATTTACTATAGTTTTTTTCTTGAGATGCAGTATCTTCATACGGGAAATTTTATGCAAATTTGTTGACCTAACTTCATACTGGCTGACAGCGCAGAAAAAAAAACCAAATCATCCAACTATATTTTAATTTTTGTTTTTATTTTAACAGGAAACACAAAGCCCTAATTATTTTCTATGAAAAATATGAGTACCCTCATCACCTTAAAATCTATCTTCTTCAATGCTGTGGAGTCTTTAAATTATTGTCTTCTGCTGTTTTCATAACATGGCGGCCTGCTTTCAGGAATTTAGGTCACATGTCATGTGGGAAATATATTAACATAAAAAAATACCAGATGTTTTAACACAAACAATGATATTTCATCATGTTTTATGCAGGGTACTGCAGCCCTTGACATAACACATTTACTATTTCTCATTTTAAGATTTAATAAAACGTGTTGATATCTTATGAAGGCAAAGGATTAACACCATTGCATCGGGCCTAAAAAAAAAAATAGTGTGGTTCTGGTAACATGTTTAAAATTGGTAGGGTAGGTCGGATTTTTTTTTTTTTTTTTTTTCGAAATGGACCAAAAAAAACGTCAGGGTCGGCGGGTATTCGTAGGTAGGGTCGGGTGCCCGAACCACACAATTTTTTATTTTAGGCCTCATAAATATTTTATTTTGTGTAAGTCTGCTTTAAAATGGAATACATTTAATGGCGAGAACACCGGTAGACACTGACAGATAAAATATTCATAGGAAAATTATCCACAGCCTTAAAAAATCAGTCTTATTTGCAAGTTTTTTCTGTTGAGGTTTAGAACTATTCACTAAGCAGACGGTCATAAAAGTTGATGAAGAAATTTGCACAATAAACGTGCGCAGACCGATTTCCGCCATAAGTCGAAATCGCATGGTGGTCGAAAGCCAATAGAAAGCCAATATATGATCCTGAAGGTTTCATGATAATTCCTAAATATTTATATTCATTAATAACAATTTCAACCAAACCATTATTAGGCCAAATAAAATTATACCTGAGTTTACTGTAACCGGACCGACCCTCTGAAAACACCCCCGACTCCTTTTTATTTTATTGAAAAAAAAAAATGAAAAAAAAATATATATATTAAAAAAAAAAAGGTGAAAAAATAATAATGTTCATGAGATCACGGTGCAATTTTCAATTTTTGCGGTGCGGTTTTGAAAGCGTGTGATGTACTCATTGCTGTTGGAGCTGACCCTCTTTAGGACTTGTGGAAAACATTTAAAACTGTTTTACCCCTTTGTAATAATTGCAAGTGTTTGGGAAAAGAGCCAGTTGTTACCAGGCCTTTTGGGAAACAATAAAACATACACAATTTCATACTGTTATCTATTGTTGTTTTTAAAATACCACATTTTCCCATTCATAAAAGCGCATCGCCACCTTAAATGTAACTTCGCCAAAAAATAAAATAAAATGCCTACCTACCTACCCTATTTTTTTCAGCAATGTTACAGTAAACACAGGTATAATTTTATTTGGCCTTATATAGGAACTGAAACTTTTGAAGCAATTTACCCGACTTATTGAAAATCATATGTTTAGTTTTCTTAATATTAAAGGGAATGTAGCGCCACAGCCAATCCATCTTTATTATTGACAGTTCTGAAAAAAATTAATAAAGGTGAAAGAATTATCAAAATCGGATGATAAACAAAGAAGATAAGATCATTTGAAGGTTCTGTTGAAACGGATATGGAAGCCGCCATTTTTAGAGCTATGACATCACAGTTCTAATGACCATATATGGAATATTTATAAATATGAACATTTATTGATTTATAGGGGAAAAATAACAACAACTGTATGAAAAATATGTATACTTAATGGCAATAATGCTTTTTATGACCAGTAATGTATTTTGCATTCATTTGCAGTGATTTTCTTTGCTTTAAATGTTATTTATTACTTTAAATGCAATTTATTAATATTCCATATATCTTCCTTTAATGCCAAACCCCTGCTGGGGACCTAGGCATGCGTCGTCATACCGACAAAGACTGTTAGTATTTTAAAAATATATTTAAAAGAAATTTAATAGAAACATTGAAGATTTATATGGTACATGTAATTTGGAACTATGACGTCTTAGTTCTAAAATGGCAGCCCCCATAACCGTTGTAGAACAACCTTCAAAAGCCTGAAAAGGTCATATCTTTTTTGTTTATCATCCGATTTTGATAATTTTTTCACCATTTTCCATTTTTTTTCTGAACTCTCAAAAATAAAGCTTGTTTTGTTGTGGCGCTACATTCCCTTTAACACATAAATCCCATTGAGCAAAATATACTCAATAATGTTGCAACTTATCAAGTTGTGTTTGCAAGCCCTGTGCACTATTAGATAATAGAACAATGTCATTAGGCAATATGGTTTACGGAACTAACGCATCCATAACTAGATTTTAAAACAGGCAAAAACTTTCAAATACAAGTTCTATGGGGGCCCTAAGTTTCCTATTTAGCTCCCACTATACGACTCGTGTCTATTAAATATCTGTTCAGCCAAGTCAAAACTTAGTAAGCCTTTCCTGACGCTGTCGCGATAAAGTGTCGTTATTTAGAATCCTCTGAACAGCAAAGAAAGAAATATCACAAATCTGGTCATGTTCCTACCGCCTGCTTGGAGGAAGCCATTTGTAAACAATGCAGTGCTGCCGTCTATCGGTAACAAGTGTTTGTGAAGGACGTTCCCAGACGCTCACTCCGTTCGCTCAGAAAAGGTGGGCATGCGGCTGGGTGATAGAGACTATAATTTGCATAGATTTATTAAAACATTTTTGTAGTTTCTAATGGAACATAATTTCTGCTATGACATTTAAGTCAACCAAATTAACGTTATTTGCCATTACGTGGTCCTGCCTTAATTCCATTAAGCGATGTGAAAGCTTATATTAGCAGATTTTATAACTGATATTTCGACAATAAAACACAATTATAAACATTTTTTTTACCGAAAAATGCGATAACCTGTTTAAAATTACCTATTTTTACAATATGCAAATTCATTAAGCCAAAATTAAGGCCATCCCCGTTTTCGTTTCTTGGAGAAGGCGTTGGATGGGGTATGAAAGTTAATAATCGGACCATGTATTGCATACAAATACACATACCTCAGCAAATCATTAAAAACACTTAAGAGGAACAAAGCAACCTATAACTGTCCATATCTTCCAGGACTACAGCAATGCCTTCCTCTCCTCTACTGATTTCTCCCCGTATGAATTAATAAATCATCTGATAACCAAAACACACACCTTACTCATATTTAATTAGTAACAAACACTTCACAGATACCAGTTAGCATCATTCTAGTCGCTCATGCCTATTCCTATATGATAATTAGCCTGTAATCATAATGGTAAGATAATACGGGACTAGACATACTTACCATTAAGTGTAATCTCTGATTTCATCTCTGGTAAATATGATTTCGCTTGAAACGTAATTAAACAGCAGTACCATATCAACAGCTGTATCAAAATGAGAGGTCGCTGTACACTGCACTACATTAATCACAAGCTTAAAGGAATAAACACTAAACTATAGGAATACAGCTTACGGTATATACGTGAACACGCAAATACACAACTAAAATCAAAATCATTTTATGACATTAACATATATTTGACCAGCGAATTTCTTCATTTAACATTTTATGGCCATTTTAAACAAAATAATTTAAACGGAGAATTGAAATGAGAAATTTGGCAATCACCGAACACTATTAATACAAAAATATTGCAGTCTCGGTTTGACTGAGACTGTTCATGAACGGCAGTGAACAATGATTGCTACCGTTCACGCCATCTAAAATGTTAATAGTACGGACATTTGAGCCATCCCAAAAACAGTATTTTCATTCCATCCTACGGCCAGCGGCATTATGGTAACACGCTTGCTCTTGTCCCTTGTATAAGGGGTTTCGGGTTCAATCCACTTTTTTATGTTTGTTATTTTACTTAATCAATATTAAATCAATATTAAAGCATTTTAAATATTTTAATAAGCATTAATAATTATTCACATGATGCTTTAAGTCTATACTACAGTCGTGTTTTGTGATCTTACTACACTTAAAAGTAATAATGTATACACTTTCTAGTAATATGAACCACATATAAATTAATAGAGATGACATAACAACACAAATTACACCGGGTCGTCGTATTTAAAGTTCTCCGGCCATGTTTTGTTTCATGAACATGTTTATTTAAATCGAAATCAATACACAACAATAGATATTTACAATTCACACATTGCAATATCTGTGAAAAGCGGGAATAATATTTTATTTGATGACGTAGAAAACTTTGAACAGGAAAATTAATCCACAGGTAAATGTATTTATCAATTATCTGGCAATAGTTGCGCAGCTATACAATTCAGATTTACCTCATTTCCCCGTGCAGTCAAGCAGTGGTAATAGTATTAACTACGTCATACAAATAATACTTATTTTTACATATATATTAGTAGCGGATTTAAGTACATGTTTCTCCGGGACTATCAAGAAATGTTCATATGATATTTAAGAACTAAATTTGTTAATTGATAATACTACAAAAAGGGTGGCCATTCATCTTTAAGATATGGACTTTGCGAATTTTATATGAAACTGAAGCACATTATGAGGGTTTATTCTCGTATTAATATTGGCACCAATTACTTTTGAAGTCGCCTCCAGTCCGAGCCTTTTAGAGAAATAGCTTTCATGGACGCTGAATATATTGCACCTACAGACTGGAGTAACGTTTTTCTAATGAATTGTTATATTTAGCCTACATATTGTATAATGTTATGACCTCTATTGACAGCATTTTATAAATACAGAATTTAATGTTATATCATCTATGGGCTAAGAACAGACGGAAGGTATAAAGTGAATTTAGTTGTATGAATTGTTATTTTATATTAAGATAGTATTTTATAATTATTATATACTTTCATATTGTTCCAGAGACTTTTCATTGGAGAAAGGGTTCAATAGTGTACGATACTGCATACCTTTATATTGCGCCCGAACTTTTACACGCGGTTGCCAAAAGATATAAACGCGTACTTTTTTTTTCAAAAAAAAATCTCTGGCACTGGCACATGAGCCGCAAATTTATAAAACATAATATACTAACTACATAACAAATGCTGAGGAAGCTTGTTTGACACCAAGAATAAAGATAAACATATCGGACACGGAAAGCAGCATTCAAGGACGACAATCAACCACAAAATACAAAAACAAACACGCAAACAGACAAACGAGAAGGCAAAAGTAATAAAAAAATGCAAACGACATCACAAACACAAAATACAAAATGACAATAGGGCTACCGCCTTGGAACGGTCAGTGTGCAACACACGCCACTAGGGGTTTAACCCGGTTCTGGGGTGCACCAAACCTCACACTTACCCTACCGTCATCCCATTGACCAAAATTGACCAACCTCGTTTCGAACTCTGTATCTTTGTCAAATTAGCGAATTGTTTCAAATCCTTTACACCGTTCGTTAGGTTTGATTTCCTTTTATCCCAGTATATTCACAGTTTGGACAAAAAAAGCACTCTGTGGGGAGATATTTAATTAAAATCGCCGAATGCTTCCATTATAATATTTCCGTATGTACTGAAAGAAGTGACCCGATTAGACGATATTTCGTATGTTTTCACCATTAATATATCATCCAATCGGATCACTTGTTGGAGTTCAACCGGAGGTATACATTATTTTA
The DNA here is from genome assembly GCA_037043455.1 of Cyrtodaria siliqua. Classification (NCBI taxonomy): domain Eukaryota; kingdom Metazoa; phylum Mollusca; class Bivalvia; order Adapedonta; family Hiatellidae; genus Cyrtodaria; species Cyrtodaria siliqua. The sequence continues at coordinate 258,625 of JAWPHD010001063.1, forward strand.
GATATATTTGTGGCTTAAGTGCCAGTGTGTAACGGTTATAAAATAAATATTGCCAAAGATCAGTTGATTCTTTTGGCTTATGACTGACTCGCAAGTTCGTCACCTCCGCCAAAAAGATCATTCCAAATACAAATGCAATTACCTATAATAAAAAATTTAATGTAATATCCTCTATGGACAGACGGAAAGTAAACAGTGATTTTAATTGTATGAATTGTTACTTCATATTTAGACGGTATTTAACTAGAACTATCACTGAAATTGATGAATAACCCCGTTATTTTGCTATATGATGGGCAAAATCGGAAATTAGAAATGTCTAAAATATATGTTATTTTTCTAATGTGAAAGAAATACGGGTTAAAACAAAGGTCCATAGTTCTGTAACAAAAAGTTGTAGAAATCGAAAAACCATTAATGCAAAGACACATAATATCCTCACGTGTGAACTGTATGTTAGGTGTAACAACAATCTATGAAAGGTGTTAAAGTGAAAGCCACATGAAGTTCATTATGGAGTGAAAAACTCTTGAGTCAAATAAAGGGCCATAGGCCAGTAATTATAGCCGAAAATAAGAGTCAAGGTCAAAAAAATTCCAACAGTAGGTATTTTAGGATTTTTAGAATCACTGACATGCAGTGAGTTTCAGAAAAAAACTCCTCAAGATAAAGATGGTGGGAAATGCTAATTTTTTGTGTAAAAGTTACGTTTTTAAGAGAAAATCTCCGGAAACTGGAATAATTTTATAAAAAATCATTTGAGCAAATAAGAATCATTGAATAGTGCGGACATGCTCTTCCAAATGCATCTCCATGTAAATCAAGGTTTTATAGATGGATATGAGGTTAATAATATGAGATTTTGGGCAAAACTTGGAAACAAAATCAATAATATCGTTGATTTCTGTAATACATTTGGTGTTACTAGGCTATAAATGACAAAAATACGAAATGAGCTATAAACAATTAGTTTCTTACTGTTTTGCACAGAGAAAGGTACAGAGATGTCCCAGAAAAAGGTCCTTTTGAATACGACGATCTGAAATACTTTATTTTTGGTCTAAAAATGTGTTTTTCATAAAGAAAATCGCTGAAAAGAGGAATCATTTTGTAATAAGATGTTTGAACATAAACTAATCTAATGGAAGTGATAAAATGGTGCACAATTATATATACAAATGTTTCATTGTATCGTAAGTTAATGTGAAAGTTCACATTGTGAGATTTTGGGGCAAAATGTTGGAAAAAAATGAATAAAATCGTTGATTTATGTAATACATATATTGTTCATTCAGTATTTACAACCTTAATTGTTTGCTTCAAATGCCTTTAAGAACAATGATGGAAGGTATTTTATTTTGACTTGAAACTACAACAAATTATATTCATTTTAAAGTGAGGAAACCTTCTTCGAAACCCATCTTCGTGTGAAACACGGAATCAGAGATCAATAAGACGCTAATTAAATTAAAACAATTGTCCTTCATCAAAAATCACTGAACAAGCATCACAAATAAGTATTTCAACAAATATAATTGAAGTGAAAAAAAATGGTATATAAAACATACAATACATATGTTTGATAATATCAGAAGTAAATAAGATGCTCAAATTGCGAGGTCAGGGTCAAAACGTGGAACAGAAATGGAGAAAAAACACCAATGTTTTTGTGATACAATCAAATTACTGGGCTTTAATAATGAAGTATGTATGAACAAAAAAGACATTTGTAAAAATTACTCGGTCTACATTTAGAATCACACCTATGTGTTTCTATGAAAATCTTAACATTGTGTTATCCGGAAGTCAACGGGACAGAAAATAGTTCACTGTTGCTGTATTCTAAACAGTATTCCGTTAGCCACACGTGTAAAATGTAAGATCTGCATTGCATGTTTGTTGATGAAGGTTATATCAGCGATTCCATGTAAATACAATATATATATATAGATCTATCGGCCAAGACACATAATATCCTCACGTGTGAACTGTATGTTAGGTAATGTTGGGTTTGACTTTTAATGGCATTTGGAGCGAATCAATCTGCTGGGGTCTAGGGCGCCGCCATATTAGTATGGCATAGCCAGTATGGATTCCTTCTACATAAATTCGAAATATGATTCTATGGAATTTATCGAGCTGTTGCGAATGCTAAGAGATCATTTCTAACGGTTTCCCACAAATCAATGAGCAACGATGTGTCAGTATCCAAGGGTATGATGAATGGAAATGCTTTTTTTTTGCGAAACAATGCTATTTTCATCAGCATTCGCTGAAAACCAGAATCGTTTTTAAAATCGTTTCAGCTTAAACAAAAAATACGATGTCGCAAAATGTTTCACTATTCAATGTACATAATTATATCAAAGTTTTTCATTGTATTTAAAATTAAGTAGTATGCTCAAACCGTGATTGTTTTTGACGACTTGCTTAACAATTGCACAGAATCACCGTTTTCATACACAAAGTACTTGGTTATAAACTTTAAAAAGTGTAGAAAGATCATTTTCTTGTATCAGTTTGGCGCATTATAAGTGTTGGGCATGTGCACTACTGTGTCAGCAATAAGTCCACACACATACGAGGCTTTATGATTTGGGTGAAAAAAAATGAAGGGTGAAGGTTCCCATCAGATATGTCTGCGCAAAGGAGCGAACCCAAGCGGGGCAGAGTACTTGAGATGTAGGATGAAGTTTCCCATCATGCATGCCTCGGGAGCGAACCAATTGGGGCAGAGACCTGTGGCTCCAATGCCATGGCCATATCCACTGGGTTAGCGAGGCCTCTTGTTTGTAACCAAGCTTGTATACATATGTAAATACATGTATATAGCTTTTTATAGAGTGTGAGGCATTTAGTCCAAAACAAATTTTTTATATTAACGTACAAAGTTATTTTGGAAAAATAATAATAGTGATGGATATGCATGTTTTACAAGTGTAGTAATATTAGTGCTACAGCTGAAACCCAAGTTGTGCAAAGTTTGTACCAAACATTTTCGTACAAGGGATGTCTGAAAGTTAGCTAAATCTATGGATTATCCCACTAGTAACGCACTAGTCTTCCATCACAATCATCATCTTTTAAATAACATATATGCTTTGGGTTTTCAACGAATAATTGCTTCTCGTAAGTGTGGGCATTGCATTTTAATGAAAGGTTATATACATTATGAACAACCAAACAATGTAATCAGAGTGTACATTTATAGCATTGAATGTGTGACAGGTTTTTGTAGAAAGCATGGAATTTCATGTATGCGGTGCCAAAATGTAAGCTCTATGAATTCTATAGAAATTGAGATTCATTTAAATTAAACATAAACAAGCAATAATATTAGGTGATATGAACAAAAGCTCCTACAACTTCGACATGAGTATTGCGCACAATTTCACCAAAATTGAATTTCATACAGATACTTTGAACGTATTTTAAAAACTTATCATACAGTTTCCGGTGATCACACCTAAAGATAAAACATACTGCACCATTTTAATATAAGTTACCATATATGCTATTTAAATGATTATAAACCATGTTGTAATGATTGTTTGAACAATATTTCCACCACATATTCAATGAAGTATATACAATATGTGTATCAAAAGGTTATAAATACATATGTATGTAATTACATCATATTTTTCCTTCATTATTTTATATATAAAATTTTCAAATGATGTAAACGTGATCCATGGTCGTAACCATTGTAACTAGACATTTATTCAAAGGACCTTTTGTTTGCTACAGACCTTAACATTGAGCTAACTAAATTTCTGATACTATAAAACATTTGGATATATGCATGTATAGGATAATATCACTTCAAGTAGATAATGTATATTCAAGATACATCTTAACAATGATTCCTGCTTACAACATTTTTTTATGAAAAAACATTTTGCCACCCGAACATAATGCATTTTTCAACAGTATACGCCTGATGTATTGTTTGGGGCACATCCTTGCATCTTGCTCTATGGAAAATCATTATAGATTATCATTTAATAATTAATTTCCCTACTTCTTTAGCTTAAAGGCCTCTGTAACTACGACTGTATTACAGAAATCAACGATTTTATTAGTTTTTTCAACATTTTGCCTCAAAATATCTCAATGTGAACTTTCACATTAACTTACGTTTATCAGTATTTATTACGATAAAATGAAACATTTGTATATATAATTGTGCACCATTTTATCACTTCCATCAGATTAGTTTATGTTCAAACATCTTATTACAAAATGATTCCTCTTTTCAGCGATTTTTTATGAAAAACACATTTTTAGATCCAAAAATAAAGTAATTTATATCGTCGTATGCTAAAGGACTTTTTTCTGGCACATCTCTACACCTTTCTCTGTGCAAAACAGTAAGAAACTAAGTATTTACAACTCATTTAGTTTTTTTTAAATTTATAGCCCAATAACACCAAATGTATTACAGATATCAACGATTTTTTGATTTTTTTCCAAGTTTTGCCCCAAAATCTCATATTATTAACCCAATATCGATCTATAAAACCGTGATTTACATGGAGATGTATTTGGAAGAGCATCTCCGCACTGTTAGAAAAATTTTATTTGCTCAAATGATTTTTTATAAAATTATTCCAGTTTCCGGAGATTTTTCCTTAAAAACGCAACTTTTACCCCAAAATTTAGAATTTCCTACCATCTTTATCTTGAGGAGTTTTTTTCTGAAACTCATTACATGAATTTGTTTGACCTTAAAACCTATAATTACTAGACTACCAAGATTATGTAATACATTAAGCATCAACAATTTGTGATGTAGAAGGACATTAGGTAATCAGTTGGTAATTGTACATGAAGTTTGGGAACAACCAATTCGAAAAGGTTTGAGAAGAAATGTGTTAACGGGTCATTATGCAACATTAGAGTGGACATTTCTAAGTCAAACAAAGGATCATCATTCTGTAATAAATAAGGCATCAATGATGGATGATGTACAGGGTCATACGTTCATCAGTTGTTATGTGTATATTAAGTTTGGGAACAATCAATTTGAAAATGATAGAGAAAAAATGTGTTAACATGTCAAATATAATATTAGAGTGGGAAATTCTAAGTCAAACAAAGGGCCATACATCTGTAATAAATTAGGCATCATTGATGGGTGATGTACAGGGTCATAAGGTCTTCAGTTGTTATGTGTACTTGACGTTTGGAAACAATCAATACGAAACTGTTTGAGAACAAATGTATGAACAGGTCATTATTGAATATTAGAGTGGAAAATTCGAAGTCAAACAAAGGGTCATTATTATGTTATAAATTACGCAATCAATGATGGGCTAATGCAGAGGAACATAAGTTCATCAGTTATTATGTGTACATGACTTTTGGGAACAATCAATACGAAACTGTTTGAGAAAAAATGTGAGAAAAGGTCATTATTGAATATTACAGTGGAAAATTCTAAGTCAAACAAAGGGACAAAATTCTAAAAAAAATGGGCAATCTATGATGGGTGATGTACAGGGACATAAGGTCATCCGTTGTTATGTGTATATTAAGTTTGGGAAAAATCAATTTGAAAATGTTAGAGAAAAATGTACATGTCATTATACAATAATAGAGTGGACAATTCAAAGTAAAAAAAAAAAGGTCATACTTCTGTAATAAATGAGGCATCAATGATGGGTGATGTACAGGGACATAATGTCATCAGTTGTTATGTGTATATTCAGTTTGGGAAAAATCAGTTTGAAAATGTTTGAGAAAAAATGTGTTAACATGTCATTATACAAATTAGAGTGGAAAATTCAAAGTAAAAAAGGAGCCATACTTCTGTAATAAATTAGGCATCAATGATGGGTGATGTACAGGGACATAAGGTCATCAGTTGTTATGTGAATATTAAATTTGGGAACAATCAATTCGAAAATGTTTAAGAAAAAATGTGTTAACATGTCAAATATAATACTAGAGTGGGAAATTCTAAGTCAAACAAAGGGCCATACATCTGTAATAAATTAGGCATCAATGATGGGTGATGTACAGGGTCATAAGGTCTTCAGTTGTTATGTGTACATGACGTTTGGGAACAATCAATACGAAACTGTTTGAGAACAAATGTATGAACAGGTCATTATTGAATATTAGAGTGGAAAATTCGAAGTCAAACAAAGGGTCATAATTCTGTTATTTATAAATTAGGCAATCAATGATGGGCAAATGTAGAAGAACATAAGTTCATCCGTTTTTATGTGTACATGACGTTTGGGAACAATCAATACGAAACTGTTTGAGAAAAAATGTGGGAAAAGGTCATTATTGAATATTACAGTGGAAAATTCTAAGTCAAACAAAGGGACAAAATTCTAAAAAAAATGGGCAATCTATGATGGGTGATGTACAGGGACATAAGGTCATCCGTTGTTATGTGTATATTCAGTTTGGGAAAAATCAATTTGAAAATGTTAGAGAAAAATGTACATGTCATTATACAATAATAGAGTGGACAATTCAAAGTAAAAAAAAAAAAGGTCATACTTCTGTAATAAATGAGGCATCAATGATGGGTGATGTACAGGGACTTTATGTCATCAGTTGTTATGTGTATATTAAGTTAAGGAACAATCAATTCGAAATGTTGGGGGAAAAAATGAGTTAACATGTCATTATACAATATTAGAGTGGAAAATTCAAAGTCAAACAAATGGCCATAAATCTGTAATTAATTAGGCATCAATGATGGGTGATGTACGGAGTCATAAGGTCATCAGTTGTTATGTGTACATGACGTTTGGGATTAATCATTTCGAAAATGTTTGAGAAAAAATAGGTTAATAGGTCATTGTACAATATTAAAGTGGAAAATTCTAAGTCAAACAAAGAGCCATAATTCTGCTATAAATTACGCAATCAATGAGGAGTGAATGTAGAGAGACATAAGGTCATTAGTTGTTATGAGTATATGAAGTTTGGCAACAGTCCATGCAAAAGTTTTTGAGATATGCAAGTATTACAGATGAGTTACGTGACGGGACGCGACGGGACAAAAATTTGTTACAGACGCGACTCGACGCGACGCGACACGACGGGGCGTAGGGGACAACGCGACTCATATATAGCCCCCATTTCACTTTGTGAGAGCGAGGGTATAATAAATAATAAAGATATAATGTAATATCCTCTATGGACCTATATGGACTTTGAAGGTACAGAATGTCTTTAGTCGAACAGTTACAATTATTTTTAAGACTATTTTTCACAGAATTTCAAGTAATATCCTCAATCGACGTTGAACAGGTTTATATTTGTAGTTGAATTGTCTAAATTTGAAGTCATTCTCTCTTTGAAAGTTAACAGATTGAAGTTAACGAGTATCTTAATTGTTATATATGTTATATTAAGACAATAATTTAACAATTCAGAACTTAAAATGTACTTACCTATATGGCTGCTTGACAGATTTGACGTAATTTGAATGCTTTTATTTATATAGGAACTGGATACCAGGTGCGGCAGCTTCATTATTTTTAAATGATGCTATCATAGAAATTAATTGTGTATTATTAGCATAACAATACAATAATAATAATCTTTATTTAAAGTCTGCACGATATGTGTAACAATGAGCCCGACCGACAGAAAAGTGGAGGACCGAGATGCACTGAGCCGAAATGAAAAATATCACATGAACGTATATAAAAACAAGAAATTTCTCTGTAAGTGACAAATGCCCCTAAAGTGGTTTTGATATTTGACCTCTAAGTGTGACCTTGACCTTGGAGATACGGACCTGGATGTTGCGCGCGACATGTTGACTTGTTGTGGTGAGCACTTGTCCCAAGTTATTTGAAAATCCATCCATGAATGTCGGAGTTATTAACCGGACAAGAAATAACTCTTTTTTACGTTTGACCTCTAAGTGTGACCTTGACCTTTCATCTTGTTGTGGTGAGCACTTTATTCGAAAATCCGTCCAGGAATGCCAGAGTTATTGACCGGACATGATTGTAGGTGGACTGACTGACGGACTGACGGACGGACGGTGCGACTATTATATGTCACCCTTCGGAGGCATACACATCATAATTTCGAGGCAATAAAAGACATTTAATATATACTCTAGATCTTTGAAAAAAAGCGTCACGTGGAAACGAAATGATTTAGGTTCAAAAAGATGTTTGTACTATTCTCTAAAGAGAGAGAGAGAGAGAGAGAGAGATAGAGAGGGAGTTATTTTATGCAAAGAAATGCCATTAGCCTAGCAGGAAAATGACGTTTAGAGACTTTCCTATTTAATTTTATAGACATTAAACATTGAGTCTGGACAATTTATAACATATATTTTCGATGCAATACCGATGGAACATCTGTCATATAATAAGCAAGTCAATTTCACAATGTATACAACACTGATTTATACTACTAGTACTACTAATGACATTTGCATATTGTAATCGTTTGTATTACAGTAAATATACTGATAAGGGATATTAATATATTATAGGTAATTTGCAAAAAGTCAAAAACATTTGAATATTTTACATGTATTACAATAAATCTACTGATAAGCGATATTAATATAGTATAGTTAATTTGCAATAGTCCAGAACACCTGCTATTGTCCATATTTATTACCCTAGAGTGCCTGAAAACAGATTTTTTCTATTGCTCGTGATGACATTTGCATATTTTGATCATATGACAGTGACATTATGTGATAAAGTAAATCTAACGATAAGGGATATTAATCTAGTCAATTTTCAAGTTTCAGAACATCTGTTGATTTAAACAGTATGTTATTCCAGAAATGTGGTGAACACTATGAGGAAAATGGCCGTTTACACTAACAGCACCCAAACGCAATGGCACCGCAGGTCCGCACTGCACCACAAAGAGCCAACTAATTACACAGTGAAAACGAAAATACACAACACAAAGGTTGGTGAAGACAGGGTTACCGACTTGGAACGGCCAATGGACAATATGGCCGATATCAGTGACAACAAGGGCCGCTGGGGGATTTAAACCCGGTTCTAGGGTGCACCAAACCTCACTCACCTTTAAGTTATTGTCATCCCAATCCCCAACGGGACAGTGTAAATAAAGATATCGGTTATATTCCATAACAAACAATGCAGCAGTATTACGCAATATACGTATAGAACATAAATGATCATGTATAAAATTATGAATATAAAAATAAAAAATCATAGAAAGCCACAAAGCAAAGTTAATGATTTGGCATGGCAGAAGCAAGCGCAACACGATAACAAACCATTAAGGGTAAGACAAGACAAGATTTAAGACAAGCATCAGACGCTACCGTCCTTTGAGGATTTAGGGAGACATCATCATAGGGTCAACAATCTGTCCGGTCATCGCATAACCAAGTTTAATAAAGAGTGTATGAAAGTGATTGTGACCATGGATCTTACGAACTTTGTAAATCACATCACCATAGAAGTCAGGTTGTGATGGTCTTTTTCGCAGACGAGTTTTAACTCACGTTTATATTTTAAAGTAGATCAGGGTTATAATAATAATATTTCAAAAGTTTTTCTAAGTTTATGGTAACGGTAGCCCTGATAGAGTATCTTCTTAGTTATACACAGATTACACATACGAATATTAAATCTCCCAACACGACTACAAGCTCTAGAAAAACGAATAAGTTGACAGTTAACATAGACACCATAAAAAAGTAGTTCGGGGAACATCCCCATCTAACATGTCAAAATTAAAATCATCTCTCGTGTCGAAGAGTTTACTTATTTTTTCTTCAATATAGAGATATTAATCAAGAAAAGATGAGACAGAATCCGAAATATTAGCTTTGTTTAGTTAAGTTCTTTGGGATACATAGTATTAACTATATTAGAAAGGAAAGTATGGTAAATGTTCAAAAAGTCATCCAAATACCAAGAGGTGTTATTAAAGGCTTCTATTACATACGCCTGAGTATCTGGTTGAAGACTCAACATGAAATCTTTTTCATAGCAATACAAAACCAAATCTGTAACAAAAGGCGCAGCGTTAGTACCCATAGGGGTTACCAACAATTTGTCTATAAATGATAGTACCAACTCCTGTCGAATAATATCTAATAGGAAAATGAGTGCTTCACAAACTACTTGGCAAGTCCACATAGTGTAATTGTTTAACCTGTCGTTAGTAAAAATGCTTTAATATTGTTACAGGCCAAACACGTAGTTTTTTCTTTAGCAAAAGTGTTTTAATTGAGAGCAATAAGTTTGTATTTGATACGTTGATGTAATAAGGTTGTATATAGTGCAGAAAAGTATAATTACTGGATGAAACTTGACGTTTATTGCAAATATTATCAGGAACGTATCCTGCATTTGTAACTGACCAACATAGATTAATCCCGGAGTTGTCATACGCTTTAGCACACAATTATTTAACGTGATCTTTAACGGCAGTAAGACAAGTCGTTAAACGTTTGGAGATGTTTGTAGTGGTGCTGGCACTTGAATTCGAAATAAATCTGTTTTTATAATGCATAGTTGGAAGATTGTTTTATTTTCATCTACACCAGCCTTGAAAGTCGTGCACCGTGCGATATTCGTGGAAAGAACATCATCTTCCCTCGTTGCTGATATGAACGACTGAACTGTTTTGAAGGCGTGGGCATTAAATTGATCCGAGCATCAGATGTTTCGACACAAACAGTAAGTGCTGTAGTGATCGCATATAGGGTCGATGTGTAAAACAAGCTTCTCTTTGTTCAGTTTATCTCGGTTAAAGTCAGTATATCGGGACTGTTTTTTTTAAAGATTGTTCAAATACTCGTACATTACGTTCAATCCTGAAAGGATCATATGGACCCAATAAAATATCGCCTAATTTATTTACTTTAATGTAAAAGAATGAGTGATTCGTTTGGTTCTTGGAGTCCAACAGACTGAATAGAGAGTGATTCGTTTGGTTCTTGGAGTCCAACAGACTGAATAGAGAGTGATTCGTTTTGGTTCTTGGAGTCCAACAGACTGAATAGAGAGTATGAAAGTGGATTCACAACATACAATCACATTCGATTATAATATTTTACTAGGAGAAAGAACACCTACTCGCTGTAGTTTTTTGTTTGGAGTTATTATACTACATGGAAGTACTTTATTTTGAATCCGTTTGACCTTGGTCTTAAAAGTCGACTACCATTTACCTATCTTCCATTATACAAATTACCAATATAGTTAAAGGTATTAATCCTGGTGTGGACTGTTTTTTATATATTGACGAATTTGTCACACGTCATCGTGCAAAAAACGTGAAAACTACTGAGAGACAATTACAACAATGTCTCAATAAATTTCAAACTTAGTCCGATGAAAATGGTTTATCAAACCGAGACTGCAATATTTCGTATGTGTCGTGCTCGGCCGTTTCCAAAGGTTCATTATCATACTCTTTTTTTTTAGGTAGGTGTAATTGAAGCCTTTAATGACACCTCTCGGACAAAGTAGAAATATTTGGGTTATATTGTTAATTGTAATGCTGACCGCAAAGGCCTTCACTAATAATGCTGGAAGAACTTGTGGCTCAAATATTTTGCTTATACATAAAATGAAAGCAATAACGTATGTTTAAATTGCAGCAAGTATACGCCTAATGCAACGTTGAAAAGGCAAGATAATTTTATTGTTAAGACTAAAATTGTATATAATGCAATTCAATACAGGAGTGTTTATCTGCTCATATTCTGTAAAATGTATATTAATATCCACTATTTATTAAGTATCATTCAAATATTCAAATGTCATTACTAGCAATACCATAAACTGGTAATTTGTTTTCAAACGGTCTGTGTAAATGATTGTTTTAGTACTATTGGCAGATGACAGGTGTTCTGGAAAAAACGACAAATTGACAGTAAATATATGTGTATACCTTTCAGTATAATACTTTAAAAATTATGTATAAAGATATCATAAGAAAATCTCTAAAATTTATTATATTCGGAATGCCCAATTTGATCCGTTATTAGAAATATTAGAGTCTTTGTCGTTTTTTTTTTTTATTTTTAGCCGGATTGCGTAGAAAGTCCAGGCTTATGGTTTGTCGATTTCCGTCTGTATGTCTGTCCGTATGTCCGTCTATGTGTTTTGACGTTTAGGTAAACATTTTTGGTTGATGTTATTTTTATACCTCATTTCTGAATAAAGAAATTCCGGACAACTTTGAAACTTAGCACACATGTTCGTTGGCATTACACAATTTTATATGACAAGAACCAATATTGTGTCTTGTATTTTTCTTGAATTATCCCCCTTTTTGTTTAGATGTTTCAGTTAAAATTCGCAATCCGGAATGTGCACCACTGTGCTTCAACTTGTTGATATTTTCTTAGCCATAATTATCTCCTTATTTCAGTAAATAAATCCGAGCTTTATTGTTTGAGGGCTTCAACTTGTTTTCTCAATAATTAAGTTCATGTTAATTATTTACCAAACCGAACTATGATATATATATATATATATATATATATATGGGGCGAAATATTTGTGAACTACCAAGGACAGACAACCTTCGGACGAACTACGGCAGGGCGCCTAGCTATGACGAGATACACAGAAATCAAACGTATATATTCACTCCTTAAAAAAGGTAGTTGCAACACACGTTGATAAACTGTATCTCTACATCATAACACACTCGTCTGAAGGCACAATTAACATATAGACGCATACATACATACAATTATAGCTCATATGAGTGGGCCATATTTAAGCGTTCAACCACACACAGCTATATTGAGACAGTGACAATGAAAGGTGCCGGATCTGGGGATACTGTGAATTCAGGTTAATATAATAAAGGGAGTGAATTTGAACTCACTACGGCAACTTTCGAAATTGGGATCTCGTAAGAGATTCATGTTCACAAGGCAGAATTATATATGGGGCGAAATATTTGTGAACTACCAAGGACAGACAATCTTCGGACGAACTACGGCAGGGCGCCTAGCTATGACGAGATACACAGAAATCAAACGTATATATTCACTCCTTAAAAAAGGTAGTTGCAACACACGTTGATAAACTGTATCTCTACATCATAACACACTCGTCTGAAGGCACAATTAACATATAGACGCATACATACATACAATTATAGCTCATATGAGTGGGCCACATTTAAGCGCTCAACCACACACAGCTATATTGAGACAGTGACAATGAAAGGTGCCGGATCTGGGGATACTGTGAATTCAGGTATATATAATAAAGGGAGTGAATTTGAACTCACTACGGCAACTTTCGAAATTGGGATCTCGTAAGAGATTCATGTTCACAAGGCAGAATTATATATGGGGCGAAATATTTGTGAACTACCAAGGACAGACAACCTTCGGACGAACTACGGCAGGGCGCCTAGCTATGACGAGATACACAGAAATCAAACGTATATATTCACTCCTTAAAAAAGGTAGTTGCAACACACGTTGATAAACTGTATCTCTACATCATAACACACTCGTCTGAAGGCACAATTAACATATAGACGCATACATACATACAATTATAGCTCATATATATATATATAGTTTATCTGTTTATAACAGACGGATGAAACAAATAAGCATTTGCAATTAGAAATAAAATGGTTTCAAAACACTATATTCCTTTTCAAATCCCAACACAAATTTGTACTTGGTGCAACACATTCTGAAATTGCGCAGACACTTGGTTCATATTTTTTATCGATTAACCCTTGCGCGATTCCGGAATAGTTATGCACAATTCCGGAACCATCGGGCTTAAGAATTCTTACTTTGCGCAGAGCAGTTCCGGAATGGTCAACATTTTCACATTGCGTATAACATATATATTGTACGGAAAGTCTACTTTCTGTTCAATCTGAATATTAACCTGTTTCAAATCTTCAAACAAGAGAAAGTAATCCATCACTTACTTAGGTGTGTTGCAAAAATATTTCACTAAATCTCTTATTTTAACTTTGAATATATAAAACATTGAATATATAACCTAGCTTTCTTTTACAAGAGGTTCAAGAGGGCATTGGAAAAGTGACTCTCTAAGAGGTTGTAAAAAAAACACATCAAGCATCACGATTGTAATATAAAAAGCGGTATCAGATACATTCGCAACATCTCGAACACTGCTTCGCAGAATTACTCAAATGTAAATCGAAGGTTGCCATATTGGTTGCGTCATCACGCCTTAGATTCCCGCCAAAACAAATTTGCATTCAAAATCAAAGTGATCATTTAAATTTTGCAATGGCATTTAGCCGATTTCTCCTTCAGTAGATTATTTACATGAAAGCAGCGATAAAACTTCACCTGCATTGTGAAAAAACAAACATGCAACGCAAATTATACATCAACACTTGTGACTAACGGCCGTATAGTTTACATAGCTACATTGTACTATTTGCTGTGCCGTTGCCTTCCGGCAAATAATATTCAAGATTTTGAACATACCGAAGCTCGATATACACCAGGCGGGATCCCGAATAATTACGAGATCTGCCGAGTTTTCACGAGTGTATCAGATAATAATACCTTTATTTTTTCTGACTATCAACTTGTATCTCATCTTTACAAATGCTAATTCATCAAAAGTATGATCGTATGGTCAACTTCCAAATTGCTAGACTGGGTTTGAAAAACTGCATGACGTTGAATTGTTTGCACAATGCACCGTCTGTTAGTAATACATTATAAAACATTTAATTATAAAATAGTAAGAACCCATTATCTAAAACAGTTTAGTAGTTAATTGAACAAACATGACCTTGATAATTGACTTTAAAATGCGTGACCATGAACTTCGTGTGCATCAGATTTCAACTCATCATTTCAAGCGGTTTAGTCGTGATGTAACATACATTGACATGATATGACCTTTACCTTTAACACATGATCCAAATTGCATGTGAGACACATCATCTGTTGATAATACATATCCATGAACAGATTCGCTTCCTAATCTGGAGCGGTAAATAAAGTATGGACCAAACACGAACATTGTACTTAATGAAGGACATTAATTCCGTAAAATGTGTATATTTTGCTAATTTCGAACTTGACCAAGATATTCTTGAAACAAAACTAAAATCAAGTTTGTTAAAACGGTAAAACGGCTTGCTAAAGTTATCGCCTTAAAAGGCTAAGGTACGCCTATATTTGAAATAATCAACGGCAAGATTTTTTGGAAACAAAGCTTCATGTAAAATTTCCTGAAAATCAAATACCGTTTATAAGCTTCTCGAAATTTTCGTGGGTCCGTCTGTCCGTCCCGTCAATTATTCCTAAATTTCGACCAAATGTGTAGCGATGCATCACTATAGAGGGTATTTGTGTATATTGTTAGGAATTTAATTGTCAATGCTCCGCCATACAATTATGACATTTGATTAATTACAATAAGCTATATATTTTGCCGTTAGAAGACTGGAAAGTAGTTTTTGGCAAGGATCAACATCATGTCATGCTGATCATTTTAGAAAAAGTCCCATATCAATATCACAGTTTTCGAAAAGTAGTCGCTACAAACTTGTTTTTAAATACCTATTTTTTGCCGTGGCGGCCATCTTAAAGATCTGGCCGACCTTATGCGAGGATCAACTAGACATCAGGAGCAAAATTCCTGTGAAGTTTCATGCAGATCCGTCAACTAGTTTCAGAGGAGAAGTCGCTACATATTTTTACTAAACAAACTTAATGTAAAAAATGATGGCCGCTGGCGGCCATGTTTAATGTTTAATCAAAATAGTTTTTGACAAGGATCAACATCATGTCATGCTGATCATTTTAGAAAACGTCCCATTTCAATATCATTTATAGTTTTTCAGAAGTAGTCGCTACTAACAATCTATTTTCCGCCGCGGCGGCCATCTTGAATTTCCCGCCGACCTGAAATTTGCCAGGATCAATTAGACATCAAGAGCACCATTCCTGTGAAGTTTCATGAATATCCGTCAAGTAGTTTCAGAAGAGTAGTGGCTACAAGTTCATACTATATAGCTATATTTAAATAAAGATAGCCATGTTTGACATCGAATCAAAACATTTTTTGACAAGGACCAACACCATGTCATCTGACTTGCGTTTGATCCTGAAACGCCCAAAATACATATATAATAAATCACCATGAAATGGTGATTTACTTGATTTATTAAAACTTCTAAAATCTTAGGATAGTGAAGATTGCAAGTTTGAATTATATAATTTGACAAATTTTCATCACCTAGATTTTTTAAATAGTTATCAAAATTACATCCAAAATAGTCTGATTTTGTAATATTTATAATTATAAAATGTTTCTTTAATACAGAACAAATTTGTTGATTTGTTATTAAATTTACACCCAAATCAACGAATAAACACGAAATCAATAAAATATGATTTAAACCTCAATACGTCTAAATCGGAGACACTCAGCGTTGTACGACTTTAACCTCCAGTATTCATGTTTTTTTCTAATCGAATGAGCACCACAACCAACACACACTTGATATTTTGCAGAAGTGCCTTTTTTACATTTTAGACACGGTAATGCTTGACTTTTTTTAATCTATATTTATGCAAACTACAATAATTAGAATTTTTTGTTGGCTTATTTTCACATGGATTATGTAATCCAATTTTAAGAAATTTACAAACATTGTATTTCCATTGTCTTTTTTGTATATAATTATTTTATATTTAAGAAAATTTATTTCTAATATATAACAAATAAAAGAAATGGAAAACGAAGAGACAATAAAAAAAATTAATACATCTGTTTGAAACAGGTGTAATAGATAAGCAAACACCATCTAACGGTATTAATGCATTAAAACCTTTTAAAGAAGTTCAAGAATATATTCAAGAACATTTACTCAAGAGACGACGTGCTAAAAAACAACGTAAACGAGAAAAGCAAAAATATGTTAAATTACAAGAAAATGTTATAAATGAACTGAAACAAGGTTTTAAAGATAAAAAATCTACTTCAGAATTAAAACTGGTTGACAAACCAATGTGTGGTCATTTCAAAGCATACGAGATATCTGTTGAGAAATACAAAGACCCTCAAAAACTATTTCGTGATAAGAAATCCATTATTACAAAACAAAGTATCAAAGAGCTAATAGAGACGAATGGATTAAAGTTTCAATTAGGTCTCACTGTCGATTTATTTAAAGATGACGGTGCTACCAAAAAATACACTACAGCAGTGTTACCAGTGAACAAAATGCCATCTTGAACTCTGAAAAAATAAATGAGTTTTACGATGAGTCATCTGCATTTATACAAGAGAGTCTTGAAAGATTTACAAACACAGCATCTGGATTGGAAATTGATCACTGTGTTAAGCTTTACCTAAATATTGCAAAGTACGAGCCGTTTAAAAGGTTCTTCATATATTCCTTTATCCAAAGCATTAGCTAACAAGAAGGCAATAATCAATGTAAAAAATGATGATGATAAATCCAGCTGCAGATCACACAGACAGATTATCAAAGTATCCTAGTATAGAGTTCTTAAAGAAAGATGGCATTGATTTTCCCACTCCAATTTCTCAAATAACCAAAGTAGAAGAACAAAACAACCTTGCTATTAATGTTTATGGATGCATAGGAAAAAAGGTATCTGTGTTTCCTAATAAAATATCAGAGCAACCCAAGGAAATAAAAAGAATTAATCTGCTTTTAATTTCTGAAGACGTTGAGGTTGATTCAGAAAATGAAGATGATCCAAACAATGAAGAAGGAATCATAGATGACAATTATAACCCCGATGATTATCCCGCTGAACCAAAAGTATTTACAACAAAATATCACTATTGCTGGATTAAAAACCTAAACAGATTACTCTATGACCAAAACAAACACCATGGTAAAACTTATTTCTGTGATCGTTGCCTTTATGGATTTTCAAGAGAAGATCTACTCACCAAACACAAAGAAGACTGCGAAAATATCTTGTAAAATAGAAATGCCTAAGAAAGGTAAAAATCATATAATGTTTCAAAATCCTCAAAATCAGATGCCTGTGCCTTATGTACTATATGCTGATTTTGAAAGTATAATCGAACCAAAACTAATCAAGTTTGGCAATAAATCTGAAATCACAAACGTACACAAAGCTTGTGGATTTCGGTACCAGGTTGTTAAATATGATGGCAAAGCTAAAGAATCTGTTATTTACAGAGGTGAACATGTAGTTGAAAAGTTTCTAAATCATTTGGAATGTAAAAAAAAAATAATAATAATATATTTGCTCACCCAAAACCATTAATCATGACGTAGCAAAATGAGGAAGATCATGAAAAAGCAACACAATGTTGGATATGTGAGAATAAAATAGTAAATGGTAAAAACGGTAAAGTAAGAGACCACTGTCATTTTACAGGAGAATACAGAGGTGCAGCACATAAAAACTGTAACTTAAAACTGAAAATAAAACAAAACAAAACACCCATACCTGTTATATTTCACAACCTCAAAGGATATGATAGTCATCTTATAATGCAAACAATACATAAAATGACAGGTAATATTACAGGCATCCCAAACAACGCTGAAAAGTATATTTCATTTAGTGTCGGACAACTTAGATTCTTGGCTAGCTTTCAATTGATGGCTTTTTCTTTAGAGAGATTGGTTGATGCAACAGACAAATCTGATTTCAAAATTACCAAAAATCAGTTTAAAGAACAAACAGATTTACTTTTACGAAAAGACGTTTATCCTTATGAATATTTTGATAGCATGGATAGATTTGAGGAAAGACAATTACCATCCATAGAGGCATTTAACAGTGAACTTAGAGGTGAAGGTATAAGTCTTGAAGATTACAAACATGCTCAAAAAGTATGGAAAGAATTAAAATGTGAAACATTAGGAGACTATCATGATTTATATTTACAAACGGGTGTAACTCTGTTAGCAGATGTATTTTTAGGAAAACATGTATGAATGCATACAAACTTGATCCTTTGCATTAATATACAGCACCTGGCTTATCTTGGGATGCTTTACCCAAACATTCAAAAATAAAACTAGAACTTTTGACAGACATTGACATGCATTTATTTATAGAAAAAGGTATGCGTGGTGGAATTAGTATGGTATCAAAACGATATGCAAAAGCAAACAATCCACATGTAGCTGATTATAACCCTAACGAGGAAAACAACTTTTTAATGTATTTTGATGCAAATAATCTTTATAAGTGGGCAATGAGTCAGCCACTTCCATATTCTGGCTTCAAGTGGGTGGAATCAGAAACCTTGCCAGAGCCAAAAAAAAGGAAAAGGATATATCCTAGAAGTTGATTTGGAATATCCTAAAGAACTTCATAAAGCTCACAATGATTATCCACTTGCACCGGAAAGATTAGCAGTGAAAAAAGAATGGTTGTCTGAATACCAGACAGATCTGTTGGAACATAATAGCATGATAAATACGGAACAACTAGTCCCCAATCTTATGGACAAAGAAAAATATGTGATACATCACAAAAACCTGCAACTGTATTTATCTTTGGGTATGAGACTAAAGAAAATACACAGAGTATTAGAATTTAATAAAAAACCATGGATGAAATCATACATAAATCTAAACACAGAACTTAGGAAAAAAGGTAAATCAACCTTTGAAAAAGATTTTTATAAACTTATGAACAACTCTGTGTTTGGTAAAACAATGGAAAATCTACGCAAGCGGACTGATATAAAACTAGTCAAAACTGACGGCTCTGAAAATGAAAAGATAAGAAAAATTATAGCCAAACCCAACTTTAAGAGGCGTATAAAATTTTCAGATGAATTGTCAGCAATACATGTACACAAAACAAAATTAACATTAAACAAACCAATCTATGTTGGGATGTCAGTATTGGATTTATCAAAGTACATGATGTATGACTGGTATTATAATACTTTAAAGAAAAGGTATGGAGCTGACTGTACCAATTTATACACAGACACTGACAGCTTGCTGGTAGACATCAAAACAAAAGATGTGTACAAAGACATGGCATATCCGAAAAACCATCCAATGCACGATGATAGAAACAAAATAGTATTAGGTAAAACGAAAGATGAATGTGCTGGTGTTCCTATGGCTGAGTATGTTGGATTAAGACCCAAACTATATTCTATTTTGAGAGCGGATGAACAACTTATTAAAAAAGCAAAGGGTGTAAAAATACGTAATTAAAAAACATATTAACTTTGAGAACTACAAGGATGCATTGTTTAACAAGAAAAAATGCACCCATGAGATGAATATGATGCGATCAATAAAGCATCAAATATATGGTATAACAGTAAACAAAGTAACACTGTCACCATTTTACACTAAAAGATACAAAGCACCAGACGGTATTAAAACTGATGCATATGGATTTTATAAAAACTTATAAATTTTGGGTATCAGCAGGAACAATAAGTAGTTCTTCTTTGACAAATCCTCTCTGTGGTGCTGGTAATTTTAAATAATATAGTCTTATACCTTGCGTCACCATATAACTTTTAATCTTGTGAATATCTACACTCCACATTGGATCAGTTGCTCTGCGTCTTCCACCTTCTTGTTCCCCGGGTATCTTACACTGGCATTTATACAGATAGGATCTTCTTTTAATGTTTTTGTTTCAACAGGAGGGGGCTTTTTTGTCTCTACATTTATTGCTTTAACAAATTCAGGTAATCTCTTTACCCACTCTCTGTTGCGTTTTTGTGAATCTATTTCTTTAGCATACTGATACCCAAACAATCTTTCAGCTAATGTTCTGTTAAATCTTTCCAATATAGCTTGGTCTCTGTGTATTTCTGTTCTGCCCCGTCTGATATTTACTTTGTGTTTCACCCTCAACTGCGATACTACACCCATGAATTCTCTGCCTGGATCCACTTGTAATAATTTTGTATATTTCAAATGCCGACTGTATATTTTCTCAAATGCTTTAGCAACTTCCTTGCTATCCTTGGAAGTCAGTGGCTCTGCTTCTTTGTATCTACTCGCAATATCAACCACAGTCAATGCATATTTATAAGTCTTGCATCCACGACCAAGCCCAAAGGTATCATGCGGTAAAAATAACAAATCAGCTTGGTGCACTCCATTCTTAGCGGAAACATCAAACCTGGGTCTAATTTTTTTCTTTGGTGCGGGAAAAATAAATCTGCCACACGGCTTGTTTTTTTAAAAATTCTAATGCCTGTTTTTCACTGACACCCGCCTCTTTTGCTAATTTTTTAACTGCTGAGTAACCTCTCCAAAATCCTTTTGGGCTGTAATAAATCTTTTCAATTTTTTTCTACTAAACATCAAAATGTATATAACTATAAAAGAAAAAAAATGGTAATCACAACTGCACGATTTTATGAAATGCTTTAAGAGCAAAATCAACACAGCACAAAGAAATGGACAGACTTGGAAACTAAATAAAATATACACTATAATTACAGATACGAAAATACTGGATACTGAATATGGTCCATCCATGGTATTGACATTATTAGACAACGGTGAAGTATGGGCGCCTGGTCATCTCAAAGATAAAATAGAGAAGTGTGCTAAATCACCATATCATATTCGACCAGTTGGATTGAAACCATGTAAAAACAACAACAAAAATAGGTATCATGCATATGACTTAGTCTTTCCAAAGTAAGAACAACAAAAAAAGTATTATACATATGACTAAGTCATTCCAAAGAAATTATAGTTTTCAACTATACTTGTTTTTTAAGAAATCAATTTATACGTCACAAATCCAGTTGCAGCCATGCCCACCACAATAAACATAATTTCTCTATTCTGTTGATCTGGAGATGGTCTATAGAAATCACTCGACTTAGGCTCTAGTTCCAAAGGCAACTGTTTACCAGTTATGTAATAATACTGCTTCATAGCCTGGTCTACATCATCAAAAGTCTGCTCTGCATGATGCTACTTTTGCAGTTGCTCATTAATAAAATCTAATCTCTCTGTTCTTTTTTTATTCCACGCCGCTTGTGCTGCGTTCAATTATTCCACTGCTTTGTCATGCCTTTGTCTTTCCTCATCCTCATCTGAATTACTTCCCATTATTGAAAACAGATAATTTGAACCGCTGAACGCCAATGCGCCACCGATCATCATTGCTGCTGCGATTGCCATTTTTGTATATATATATTCTTTTAAATTATTTCATAATATCCGCAGGAATAATACCTTGCTTAATCAACATATCCCTCGTAGCCATTGCTAACATTATATCCACAGACAGCATCCCAAAATCTACCATATTAAAATCCACTTTAGGAGCTGGTTTTCTTAATAGTTTTCTGCCAATCTCAGAATATCCAATAGTTAAAAGTGTTTATACTCCAGCGTGATACATCATATTTACAATTTGTTTTCCGTCAATACTTGTTGCCATTTTTTATATGATTATTTTTTTATTTTTTAAATAAATTATTAAAAATCAAACGGGTCTTTTGGTGCAACAGGAACAGCAACATGTGTAGCAATATGCGTAGCAACATGTGTAGCAACCGATTTCTTGTTATAGATATACAAACCCAACCCAGCAATGCCTACTAAAACCACACACGGTGGAATATAATTTTTGTATATATTTATTTTGATTTCTTCTGGTTCCTCTTCACCTGTTGTTATTTTTGTTATTTTATTTGCATCTTGTGCATCTTGCTTAACATCTTGCTTTGCAGCCTGAAGCAAACGCTTTGCCTTCCTTGCCGCTGCTCCTTTTTTCCCAGCCTCTACTCGTTTTGGATTTTTTACTTTTTGTTGTTTAACAGATTGTGTATCAACAGGTTGTGTATCAACAGGTATAACTTCACTCTCTTGGTTCTCCATTTATATTATCTGTATTTTTATTTTTATTTAAATTAATATGTCTAACAGTTGTCAGTATTGCTGTAAATGGTGCTAAGAACATTCCACACCTATAATACAACTCACAACAAGCACTTGTTACAGCATGATTAATAAATGGGTCTTCTTCCAAATCTTCTATCAGTTTTGGTGGATTGGTTACATTAAAATATTTTGATATTCACATCACATACAAGTTAATAAAAGAATTGCCTAATGTCTTGGTCATATCTGCAGTAAAGTTTGTTAATTTCATCCCGGGACATGCTATCTATATTCGTGAGTTGTATGTCTCTACCCAAATATTGACGGCTACCACCGCCAGCCACTATGGCTGATAATCTTTCTTTTTATGTTTCTTGTTGATTTGATTCATCTGTGGAAACTTCCGATATATCTTTTAATAGTTCTTCCGCATTCATTTTTATATTAATAATTTTATTTTTTGTCTTGGAATAAATATAAAATACAAAACAACCAGTTGCGATATTCACCACGCAACTAGTAATTGTTAGTATTGTTAATAGCATTGTTATTAATATTGCTATTTTTTTATTAGCATTGTTAATTTCCTGCAAGCATTGCTATTAACGTTGCTACTTTGCTATGAGCAATGCTATACGCATTACTATATTCCCCGATATTTCCAGAAGTAACTCTTTTCATTCCAGGGATGTAACTCTTTTTTCAGGGGAGGCAGTTCTAATTTTTAAGGGAAATAACTCTTTTTTTCAAGGGAAATAACTCTTTTTTACAATGTCACATGACCGTTTATATTATAAACGTCTATTTATATCTCAGGGTGAGAAGGTTCTAGGCCCATTTTCCATATTTTATCTCAGTGTACATGGAAGATGAGCCTAGCATGTTCATGCCTTTTAGGCGCCATATAACCTTTTCATGTGTTGGTGCGCCTTAAAACCCCAATTCAATTATACCCCATATCACACAACCGTTTACAATTCATTTCGCTCTGAGGTTGCCTTAGCATGTCACATGACGTTTATAATATAAACGTTCTATTTATAGACCAACCCAACACTTAGTATCTGCTAAAAGGATAACTGCCATTTTTCACCAGGTAACAAACACCGCAAGCACATAACTGATAGATAATATAACTCGATCTCATACATATACTATATCACCGACCGCTTGACTTTAAAAAGGGTTTTTAAATTAGCATTGTGCAGCAATACAATCTGATAAATTAGTTGTTAAAAGTCCTTTATATATTAATTAAACAAAAATGTGTACATTTACAATGTCACGCGACTGCAAAAATTATTCAACCCAATAACCAGTTTGTTGATCAGTCCTCAATATTAACTTGGAATACTTAGTCTTTGCTAAAGCTTTTCTTATTCTGGTTCTCTCCTCCAGAGTCGGAATAACATCATTTTCTCTCAAACAATTTTCATAACTATCTCTGTCCTTGGTGTAAAACATACACAACCATTTTGCTTGCTCCCTCGCATCTTTCAATACATAATTATATCTCTGTGAAATGACCCATACTGATTGTTTGCGTGACGACCAGAGAATGCCAACTCTGATAACATATCTTTTTTCTTTGTTAATTCTTTTGTGGCGGAGCAATCATCAATGATGTATAGTGTGGGCTTGCCAGCATATTGTTTAAAAAATAAACGCAACAGTTCTTGTAGCATTTCTTTACCGTTGCTAACGGGATTGACAATTAATTTTTTTATCTCTCGGGTGTCTTACATCTCCTATCCAGGATCTATTTTTATAAGCCTCGTTCCACTCTATGGTTGAGCACAATATAATTATATGTTCAAAAACTCCAACATACTCTTTTTCAAGTATGTCAAGAACAAATTCTGTTTTACCGCAGCCTGTCTGACCACAGATAATGACACTGTGTGGATATTTAGGATATTTAGAATCGTACTTCTTTACATCTTCCATCTTCAAAATTGATTTGCGCATCTTGTATTATATATATAAAAATATTTAAAGGTTGATCTGCATCTGCTTTTTTTATTTATTAGTATCGTTATGCCTTCACTGCCGTTTTCTATTCTTCTTCCACTGCCGTGTAATAAATTGTCATCACATGTTCTAAGGTCAAGCCACAAAGCATATGATTTTGTTAGATAGCTCTCAAGAGAAACATTGGTAAAGTTTAAGTCCTTCGCCACTATGTCTGTCTCTTTGTTTCCTTTTGATGTCAAGGCAAAATATTTGTTGATTTCATCCCAATGTTGATATGCCCTCATGCCCTGACTATACAACTGATTTGGTACGCCCTCTATTGTCATTTCAACCTTTTCAATCTTTGGGTTGTAAAAGGATTACGTGTCTGTTCTGTCTGGGTCTTCAAACAGCATTAAAATACCTTTCATGCTCCGTGCTGGTACATTAATGTTGATATTCCAAAGGGTATCAGATTTTTTTGCTATTATTTTTCTATGTCGCAAGATACGATCATTCATAAATACTATCTTACCATTGGTTTGCTGTCTTATTTGTCTGACTAATTCAACATCACTAACCATATCAAATTCCAAGCAGATATTTTTGATTACATAATATGCATCAGCATCACTGCTTTTGATAACTTTGTTATAATCGTTAAACGTTAATTCATATTCTAACCTATCACCAAGCCCCGCTTGATAAAATGGCATATGACTTTCTAACATTTCAAAGTCCAGTGGAATACAAAATCTATTTTCATAAGCTGCTGCTACAGCTTCATCCTCAACGTCTGAGGAAGCATATCCCGCACCAATTCTATGTTTTAACATGTTTGCTTTACCAACAACACCTTGGTAAGCCATGTTTAATCGTTCGGTAGGGCTTTTCCATAAATCTATATATATCACTGTCACCTATTGACATGACTTCATTGGCACTTATTTTTCTTATTGTCATTTTTTTCACAATTGTTCTACCCAGATTCTGATATATAGTAGCGTTGGGGTCTTTGGTGCTTTTAAGTTCTATTTCAAAGGCAAGACGAGCAGTACGTGGAACTATAACATCATTAGTACTTAGATTGGGAAATCTTACAAGCTGTTGCTGGTTTTGGTCTATTGTTGATGGATTATTAGTTATTACTACACTCGTGCGGATGCCCTTGGCACCATGAGGTTCTCTTAGTTTTCTTTGAGAGTTGAGTTTGTTTCCGTAAGCTGACATTGTTTTTATTTTTTAAATATATTTTTTAAAATTAAATAAAATAAACAATGGCTTAGGGTGGATTTGAATTTGAAAATCCTACGTTTGATCCAAATGTTGAAGATGCGGATGATTTTATAAGTGATATGCTG
Source organism: Cyrtodaria siliqua (assembly GCA_037043455.1). NCBI lineage: Eukaryota > Metazoa > Mollusca > Bivalvia > Adapedonta > Hiatellidae > Cyrtodaria > Cyrtodaria siliqua. Next base: position 284,766 of record JAWPHD010001063.1, read on the forward strand.
CGTGATGAAGAATCTATACAACCTGACTCAGATTTCTAGAGGCAAATTGTAAATGAAAATAATCATATTGATCAGCTTCAAGGGGAAGATAGAACAGAAGGACAGCTTACACAAAAAAGGTTGTTAGTAGATCAATCTTTTACTGAAATTAATGCTAAGGTCAGCGGAATTGATTATAAAGATTTCAAAGTGGATAAGGACAAACACGGTAGAACAATGTTATATGCAATTTGGTTGGGGAAGGATGATGTTCCAATTACCTATTATAAGGGAAATAATCCAAACGAACCAATCAAGTTTTATGTGCTGGACACTCTAAATCAAAAATATGGTGTTGACTTCATCAAAAACACTTTAAACATTTATGATTATTTAAGTCAAACTGTTAGAAAGGCTCAGAGTAAGGCAGAATTAGCAGCCTTGACAAAAACAAGAGATACCATCGCTGCAAAGAATATACCAATGCAAACTTTTTCAACAACTGAAGATGTACAAAATACAGTAGATGCTGTAAATATAATTGAGAGTGATTTGAGTAATATAATAGATGAAACTCATCCTAAAACTGCTGTTCAACCAGAAGATCTAACACTGCGAGAGATACGAGGTTTAGATAAGAGATTGCAAAGCTTTCGTGGAGAACTTACTGATAATCTCTCAAAGCTCACTGAGCTTGATAAAGACATAACAAAACAAAAACAAAAATTAGAACATGTTAGCATCCCCGGGCAAGAGGATGAGTTTTAACAAGAGCGCATACCTGACAGAATGAAAAGCTTAGAAGATGAAAGAAGTGCACGACTTGAAGCGGCGAGTGAAAACAAAGAAGCATTACGCAGTCAAATAAACAGGATAAAAGAAACTATAAATAAGGTGTTAAAAGAAGACACAACATTGGGTGAGAGAATAAAAACATTATTCAGAGAACAAGGTATTACTATTGTTAGTATTTTGACTGCGTTTGGTATGATTATATGGGGCTTTTAGTTGAGGCCATTATTCCTACATCAAGTAATGCGTTAACTCCAAAGCCAACTCCTAAACCTGACCCATCAAAGACTGGATAAAAAAACAACTAAGTAATCTTGATAAGCTTCTCGCTAATTTATCTGGTAAAGCTGCAGCAGCACTTCCAGGAGTTATTGGTGCAATAGTATCATGGCTTTTATCTGCAACAGGTAATGTTATTAATTGGCTTGGTAACAATCTATGGGCTTTGCTTGTGTTTGTTTCCGGGTTGTTGTATGTGGCAGCCAAAGAGTGGTTTAGTAAATCTCGTAAATAAGTAATGCAGCAAGACCTATTACTATAGTACTAACAATTATAGTTGTTTTGTTATCTTCGTGTTCAATCGCTATTTTTTTATCTCTGGTGGGTTATGCTCCACAGTTTTATGTATCAATGATTTATCAAAGTCAGACGATTCCGGTAGAAATTTCTTTGTTATGGTGCCTTGAAAAGGTTGAATAATTTTTGGTGGTACTGGTTTTATATTTACATCATTATTCAATCCTAATGCTTGTGCATCGGTTGCTATTACAATTTCATTATTGTAGTCTTGTATTGTTCCGATTCTCATCTCCATATCACTCGGAGACATGTACAATCCACTTCCATAGACAAAATTTACTTTACTTCTTGCATATTTTAGGGTGGTTTCATATCTTGAAATTTGACTGGGCAAGTCAATGGGGCTGTTTATTGCGTCCTCTACATTTGCCAGAAATTGTTTCTGTGCATCAAATCCGTACCAGTTCCAAGAATATCTGTTCTTGTTTGTGATTGTGAGCCAAGAATTGCCCAGCAGTATGTTCTTATGCTGTCATTAATGCGTTCTACTCCAGCTCTTGTAAAACCAGATGAACTATCTAGCATAAAAGTAGACCAGCTGTTGTCTGCTTCAGATCCTTGTGCAATGTAATCAATGTGGTATGTTTTATCACTCTCATAGACTGTGAAACTCATCGTTTTGTTGTCGTATACAGAATTTATCAAAGGATGATAACCAATATTTGTCCAGTAATTATAAATTGTTCCTAGACCATTATTATAGCTTTGTTTCTGTCTCCAGTCTGAATTTAAGTCAACGTTAAACTCCTTGCATATTCTCTCGTATGCGTTTCGGTTATATGTGTTATTAAACGCATTCCAATTTAAGTCTTGCGGCATTGCTACACTCATCTCAAATAATATTCTTCTGACTTGGTAATAGACATGACATCGAAATAACGAACCAACCAGGGCATCAGCTTTCAGATGATTGTTAAAATCAATGCCACATCCAGTTGTCGCACACCAAATAGCAAAATTCAACTGATTCTGCCAAAATGACAACCAGTCTGTTTCCCAGCTTTGGACTATAGCATCTGATTTGACGTATGGGAGTTTGTATTTTTCAAAGACATTGGGGAATGATGCTTTAAAGCCTTCACCGTTTGATGTTATAACTATGTTTTGATTTATTATATCTATCACTATTTTGCTAAAAGTATTTAAATTGTAGTGAGCATCTGGGCTATATTTGAATTCTTTAGAAATCATTTTTATTTGTATTTTTTTATATATATTAAAAACAAATGTTTCATACAATTTCAAACATAGACAATTCTATTAACTTACAACAGTATATCGATAATAGAAATGGAAATAAGCGCGTTGGATTAAAAAGTTTTACATACACTATCGGTTGGTTTAATATTATTCATAAAGCCATCAAAAAAAAGTAGCAAACCAAACATATCGTATACCAGATGGACTCTATGGCTTTCAACAGTTGGCAGATATATTTGAAGAGCTGTTTATTACCCTAACCGTTGATGCGCAGAATGGTATAGCATCTTTAGAGACGTCAACAGAGAAACGATTATCAAGCAGTCTTTTAAAAATGCTGGGATTCGATGAAAAGGGGTGGGTGGTGGAAGGTACTTATATTGGAAAACAATCAATTGATTTAGCTCCTTATAAACAGCTATATGTTCATCTGGAGCAAGTTAATACGAGTAGTAATTATTTCAATGGTGCGCCAAGCACTATTATAGGGGTTATACCTGTGGTAAATAAGCAGTTTGGAGATATTGTATGTACACGTTTTTATCCTGAATATCACTGTCTTTCAGTGGTACAATTACTGAATTAAAAATAGAAGTCAGAGATGAGCATGGCAACAAGATAGATACTCACGGTTTGCCTATAAGTTGCGTTTTAGAATTTATTTAAAAATTATATTTTTAAAATATTATATTTTAAAAAAACAATGAGTATATTTGGGAAAACAAACCCTGCGGAGAGAACAGATTTGGAGACTTTAAAAAATAATGTTCAAGATTTACATAGGCGAGTTGTGCCTATTGTTAAACATTTCAACCTTTTAAGAGATAGAGTTGATAATCTTAATATGGAATTATAACAATATTTGCAGAGGCTAAGGGTCCACTTGATTTGAATAGAATACTCTCATTTGGTAACGGTGGAGCAGAAACAAATGTGGGGCATGTAATGACACGCCGTGGTCGTATTATGGGAATAGGTTTAGCAAGAGAACGATCAGTTAGTGACGTATCTGTAATAGTTTCTGTTAATAGTGTTGAAGAACCAAATTATGGCATAACGCTTCACATCATCCCACGCAATCATGATAACTTTGATAGATCTTTAGATATTGGTGCTGGTTCTGTTATTAACTTTGTATGCAAGACTGCCAACGCTACCGCTGTAAATACGGTGGCATTATTATTAATTGAATTAATTTAATTTTTTTATTATTAAAACAATATGAAGCCACCGACAGCACCAAGTATATATCCTCCGTTGCCAGTGGAAGACGGACCGGTGCCTGTGAAAGACGGACAAAATTATAGATTACAAAATAAATTCAGAGATTGAACAGAAGTTAATTACAGAGCGAGACACACGCAAATCTCTTTATAAAAAATATAAACGTGGTATTAATATTACAGATGGAATTGACACTACCTTAATATCTGGCTGGGATTGGATTTGTTGTTCCAGTTGTGTTACCTTTGGAAATAGCAGCAATAGTATGGGACTACAGGTTAATTTTAATTTTATCAGACGCAAGCTTAATTCAAAAGCTCAAAAACATTATGAAATAAAAACTTTGGCAGAGTCTAAGTTAAATAGCATAACAAATTTGATATCAAAAGCATTGAGTGATGCACAGATATCTGAGCAAGAGTTTAAGTTGATTTTTGATGAGTTGGATAAATATTATAGTTTGAAACAGGACACCAAACAAAAGAAAGCTGAAATAAGTGAAATTCAAAAATAAATAACTAGTGGAGCAGGGAAGAAAGGAAGCAATGGCAACCTTACAAAAAAGTCTAAAAAGTGTGTGATAAATTGTTTTAGTAATGTGTATGAGTATGATCCACCACCTTTGTATTCAAGGTCGGAGAATTGTTGATTTGAGTAAAATTTTGATAACAAGTCAACAAATTTGTTTTGTATTAAAGAAACATTTTATAATTATAAAGATTCCAAATTTAGACTATTTTTGGATGTAATTTTGATAACTATTTAAAATATCTAGGTGATGAAAATTTGTCAAATTATATAATTCAAACTTGCAATCTTCACTACCCTAAGATTTTAAAAAGTTTTAATAAATCACCATTTCATTTCATGGTGATTTATTATATATGTATTTTGGGCGTTTCAGGATCATACTCAAGTTGGTCCAGAACGCCCATAATACATATATATAGAAGTAGTCGCTACAAACTTGTTTTTATAAAAAAATATTTTTAACTTTGGCAGTCATTTTGGATTTCACATTAACGTGAGATTTTGCTCCTGTAAAGTTTCAAGAACATCCATCCAGTAGTTTCAGAGGAGTAGTCGCTACAAAAAACAGTTTACGGATTGACGAACGGGCGGACGGATGACTGACGGCGCACCACGGCATAAGCTCTGTTGATCTTTGATCAATAGAGCTAATGAATGAATGAATGAATGAATGAATGAATGAATGAATGAATGAATGAATGAATGAATGAATGAATAAATGAATGAATGAATGAATGAATGAATGAATGAATGAATGAATGAATGAATGAATGAATGAATGAATGAATGATGTTTTACGGCACGTCGACACATAAATAGGTCATAATGTGCGAAAAACTGATGAACGATGAAGAAATGAAGTAGTAATTGAAAATTAATGTAAATATATAAAGATAAGACTGTTTATAAATAAAGGATGATATAATGGTAGTAATATAAACTATGTATAAATGTAAACCAACAAATGACCGTCAACGGGTTGGTAAACAAGTAAATATATAATAAGAACATATTATAAGGATTTATAAAGTCTGATTTCTTTCAGAAAATCTAAAACAAAACTAAAATCTATAGTATCAAATAACTCTTTCATAGTATTAACTGCAGAGTACCTTTGCTTAGGATCAAAGTCTACACATTTAAACTACATATATTAGACCGTTAACGGTACACAACAGGGTATACATTCTGGTGATTTCAATAGTGACCTATCACAGAATACCAAGTTTTAAATATAAAATCTAAGTAGATTGTTACACAAGTTTACAAATGTATATATTTGTTTACGTTATGTAAAACTTTTCACAATTTATAAGTTTTCTGTTAAATTCAGTAATGTTTATTTTGGTATGAACATGATGATGTCAGTGTGAATGTATTTTGAAAGCTATATAGTTGTAAGTGCAGTGAAATCGACTAAATTAACAGAGTAAGAGTAGTAGATCAAGGTCATTCATACTGACCTACTTTGTGTAGGAACATACCGCTTTCATGTAGAAGTTAAAGGTTTAGGACGTTAAAAGCTGTATATGTATTTTTCAATCCAGTAATTGCCTTAATGAAACAACTTCAGTGAATACTTTAAAGTAAATTTAACAAAGTCTGAAGCGTAGGTCAAGTTCATTCGTAGTGACCTTCCTTTGGAATAAATATAATGCTGTCATAAAGATGTAAGAGTGTATGAAGTGTGGAAGCTATTTGGCTTTCGTCTCTAATCAACACCTATAATAGGTCAATATCATTCATTTTTACCAATAGTTGATTGTAACACACTACTGTCATGTAGAAGTTAGAAAGCTGTACGGCTTCCGGTGTCTGAGAAATAGGCTTAACGAAGGAGTTGAACGTAAAACTTGGTTCCTATTTTGTATTATTAACCTTAAATAAAATAAAATAAAATAAAAGTTTCGCAACTGTCATAATGTATCGTGCAAAGTGTATTAAGAGTTTTATGCAAAGGGCCCTACACTCTGGTTTAAATATAACAGTTTAGTGAATTCGGCGGGGGTTATTTTTATTTAGTCTTTGATTTTGGAAAATGTTGCTTTTTTATGAAAACGAATACATGAATGAAGGAATGAATGAATGAATGATGAAAGATGAAGGAATGAAGAAGTCATTAAAAATCAAAATAAACATATAATGATAAAACTATTTACAAATAAGGGATGATATGGTAGTAATATAAACTATGTATACTATGTAAATCAACAAATACCCGTCTACGTGTGTGTAAACAAGAAAATATATATAAGCACATATTATAATGATTTATAAATTCTTATTTCTTTCTGGAAATGTAAAGTCAGACTAAAATCTATAGTATCAAATAACTCTTTCATAGTATGAACTGTGTAGTATCTTTGCCGCAGAGGATTAAGGTCTACACATTCCAACAAGATATGTTTGACCGTTAACAGTGTAACACAGGGTATACATTCTGGTAATTGCTCATGGTTGTGACGCTGTCATGGAGGTAGGTGCATACTCTATAAACTTGTGCGCTAGTATAATGAAGGTAATATTTTTAGGGCAATAAGTAGGAGACATCATGAGCAATGTACTTTATAAAGTCAGCATCAAACATGGGAGCTAGAGTATCATTTGTATGTCGCTGGTGTGATCCGATCTCCCTCGTGCGTCTACCAATATATAGTAAATAAAAGTGTACTTCAAAATAAATGTTTTATTGTGTAACTCAAATCGATAAAGGTGCAGTTTTATCATTTCAACTTGGTATAATAAACATTAATTGATTTGTTAGGATAAATTACTGTAAAACATCTGCCAAACGCTGCAAATATCGTTGAAATTGTATGACTGTGTGTTTTACTAATCCCCCCATTTTTACTATAGGAGTTTCTCAGACCCTAAAAACGAAAAAAAAAAAAAGGGAAAAAAAAGGGTTTTAGGGTCAGAGAAGGCTCGAATTAACATGAATTGCTTCAGTTTGCATGAACATACATGTAGTTAAATATCGGGGAAATAAAATCTGGAACTCATAGTTTCGGTTCATTAATTTGTCATTTGACCTACTAACAAAATGATGCACTGCACTCAACAATTTGGAATATACCAACAATAGCTTTGAGCTATTTGAGAAGTTATGTATAATGAGTTACAATTATTCAAATGGATAAGAAAAAACAGTGTTACCCTATGATGAGATTGCCTTTTGACGCTTAATATGTAGCCTCTGCAGGTCTCACAACACATTTTGCTGTGTGTGTTGGCCATAGACAGTAAAGTCCATTTTTCCATTCTGAACAAGCATTTACAGTCTAAAAATATTTTTGGGGAAAATACAGTTACTGCTGCTCATAAAAATCCACCAAATCTGGTACATAGCCCACTTTGTTTTTTTTAATGTGAGTGGTGGCAGTCAAGGTACTCTTTTTACTTTCACTAAACAATTTGCACCTTAATTCATACGCATTTTCAGCACCCACAAATGTGTCACATTTTACTGTCAGTGTCGTCTAATCGCTGTTCATCCAATCCCACACTATTGTTTTCTCACCTGCAACAAGAAAAGAAAATATCCATAGGCAATTATTAAAATATCTCAAACCGAAGAACACACCCCTACTTTTTATGGTGTAAGAATCACCCTACAGTCACATGCAAGGGAGCTAAGTGTAAAGTGAGACATTCAAGGGGGGCTCATGTTTGTGCATGTCTTCAAAATCATAACCGCAACAACTATAGATGACGATCTAACAAAACAAAATTTATAGATACTTTTGTCAAAGATTACATGAGTTTACGGCTCAAAATGAAACATGCATCAGTTTGCTTCTTGCCATATTCATGGAGCGAAAAAATCAGGAATTTTAATTTGTATCAAGAGTAGAAACTATTCAGTAACTTTTGTATTCTAAGAGATTGTGCTCTTAAATTCTGTAGGATTTGTGTTGGATATGTATATAATCTAAAACAAGGGTGATGTTTGTCTTTCATGCAGTGTTTCTTAATTTATTATTTGTTCACCTATGCCCATATATGATTTTTTTATTTTTATTATTTTTGTATTAAATGATGCTTTCTGAAACAGAAGTAGTGGTTAGACTTATTTACAGTCAAAAATAGTTTATTATATTACCTGTCCTACAATGTCATTTAAGACCATTCAAGTTGATGTCATCACAGGCATGGCTCCAATAAAACAAACCCTCCCTTCAACTCTCAAATTGGCATCTTCTACCAGATTCCTGTATAAAAAGATAAAATGGCCTTTACTTAGCACATGACTACAATATTGATAATAATGTCGCTAAATATTACTATTTGAAAACCTAGCTGTTATACAAAACAAAATGTAGGGAACAAATCAGAAAATATACCTAACAATGATTTAAAAGGGAAATAAATACATAAAACCAGCAGGGGAGTTAACTAGGAAACACAAAATGACACCACAACTTGCGAAAAACAGAAAAACAACCGAAAATGGCATGCAGATTAGTTTTCAAGAAATTATCACAATACAGATAACGCTTCCAAATGTACATGAACAGCGCTTAGCTTAAAAAATCTATAAAATTATAACAATCGGTATATTTCATAAAATGTCTGTCAATTCAATGTTATATCGAAACTGTTAATTAATCGCACTGAACCGCATTGCATACACTTTATACATAGTTGTTGAATTCATCTCAAATTACAGTTAGTCAGTCAGTCACAAAACATTTTCCAAATGAAAATCAGTGATCAACTGCTTGCGACCGACTGCAGTGTTTTTCCAGATGACAATGTACACCTACTCAAAGCAGTGAAAATTTAATGCAGACCATTCGGATCAGTGCGAAAAAGATAGCAGCATAATACTATATGAAACGCAGCACAACAAGTAACATGCCAAAAATAAATTCAGTACAGATCGGCGAAAAAAATATCTAGTCGACACAGGCAATCTTTACCTGAATAATGATAGAACCAGAATTTAATGTTTTATTATGACGCAAATTCACGAAATTCGCTTGAATTTCAATGATGTAATTCGCGTACATTTTTCTTTATTTAAACATATATTAGCAGAGTTTTATTTCTTAGTGAAAAATAACATTTATAATCAGAAATCAGAACCGAAAACACTTTTAACGCTATTTTTTAATTTACGTAAAAAGAGACGATGAAGAATGTAACAGTACATTAAAGTTTTGTCTGGAATCTTTTTCCCTATATATAAACAGACACACAATATATTGGATGTTTTTTTATTTGACATGACGCGAACTTTGTATGAAATGCGCATAAAAAAATATCAAGAGAGAACAAATTGCCTGCATGCAAATGGAATACAGGAAATAAGATGAATACGCTAAAAGCTGGAACACCTCATTCAGCTAACACCAAGCATGAAACAATTTCGTGTCTCGACAAATGTGCAACTGCAAATGACAAATCTTTCCAAAAGACACTGCGGTTCGAAAAAGGTTGTCAGACTACTTCAAAGCAAACAAGGAAGAGCGACTAAGTTAATAAACATATTTGATGATCATTCTCGATAAATAAGACACACCGAACAGCGGTTTTGAAATTTGTTGCACTGCATAAGTGTGTGGGGTATGTTTCTAATATTGTCAATAGCTGAAATAAATAATTTGCTATACAAACACATTCCTGTTAGAGGTCATATGAAGCTGTTTTCCGTGAACATGTCCCTGGAATAGTGTCGGTACATCGTATCCATTTGAACCCAACCGAGACGAGAACTAAACTTCCAGAAACAATTTATCGACTCGCAAGCACAAGCGTTTTTTTGGCAAATACAATCGAATATCCATCTTTTGCGGAATAGTTGATACTGCATGTACATGTGTATGCACTGAAATATGCACTGAAAACATTTATATTGCGTTTCATCAGGATGTTTCATCGCCTGGAATCCATATCGACATTACGGAAATGATTTGGGAGTTTACTACAAACAGCATACACAAAATAATCCATGTTGATCAAAGTATGGTTTATTGTCATGTGCAAAATCACTAATTTATGGCAAATTCAACTGAAATTCATTTCAATTCATCATAAAATGTTCAATTCAACTTTTTCACAGAGTTGAAAACATGAAACTCAGAAATATTGATCCGTGTCAATGAAAGCTGTACTGAAAGCGTCTGGTTGATTGTTTCTTCAAGGTCTCACAACACACTTCGATTTTACTGTGTTGTCCATAAAGTCCAATTTTCCATTCTGAATCAAGCATTTACAGTCTAAAAGTATTTTTGGGGGAAAATAAAGTTACTGCTACTCATAAAAATCCACAAAATCTGGTACATAGCCCACTTTGTTTTTTTTAATGTGAGTGGTTTCAGTCCAGGAGTCTTTTCGGCTTTCACTAAACAGTTTGTACCTAACCTAAATTCATAAGCATTTTGAGCACCCACAAATGTGTCACATTTTACTGTCAGTGTCGTCTAATCGCTGTTCATCCAATCTCACACTATTGTTTTCTCACCTGAAAAAATAAAAGAAAATATCCATGGGCAATTATTAAAATATCTCAAACCGAAGAACACACCCCTACCTTTTATGGTGTAAGAATCACCCTACAGTCACATGCAAGGGAGCTAAGTGTGTAGTGAGACCTTCAACATACCATTCTGACCTTTAACCTTTAGCCTCTGCAACATACCGTTCTGACCTTTAACCTTTAGCCTCTGCAACATATCATTCTGACCTTTAATATTTAGCCTCTGAAACATACCATTCTGACCTTTAACCTTTAGCCTCTGCAACATACCATTCTGACCTTTAACCTTTAGTCGCTGGAACATACCATTCTCACCTTTAACCTTTAGCCTCTGCAACATACCATTCAGACCTTTAATCTTTAGCATCTGCAACATACCATTCTGACCTTTAACCGTTAGACGCTGCAACATACCATTCTGACTTTAACCTTTAGCCTCTGCAACATGCCATTCTGACCTTTAACCTTTAGACTCTGCAACATGCCATTTTCAAACGGTTACACAGAATATGTAAGCAATGTTGGCACAGGTCAGGCATATGAAAGACTAGATGAATCCATTGAAGAATCGATTTACGAATGTCGTCATTTTTTAAGGATTGAATTCAATATTTCAATCTTTCGACAGGCTATGAAAAACATTAGGCTAGTTTAAAATGTGTGAAGTCCGAGGCACGTCTCGCTAACTTTAAACTATCTAATGTTGTTCATACCCCGGAAAATATTGAAATATTGAATTCAATCCTTTTATGTACATTTTGTTTGCTCTATATGTTATTGAGACTTAACTCATGTAAATTTATATGTAATTATGCTAAAGATATTGTTTTAAACCTGTTATGCATACTGTTGTTAACAGTGACGTTGCCAACCTTGCACGCTTTTTTATTTATAGCAACTTACGATAGTTAGCACGAGAACGTCAAGACGACGTTATGTTATAAAAACAAAACAAGTTAAACAAACGAAAGAACTTCACCTTGATTGTTTTAGCTCCGCCAAAAACGTAAAGTTTTTTTCACTGGAAATTTAAATGCATCACATACACATGTTTCTTTTAAGGTCAATGCAATAGAAATGTAAATAATGGGGGTTTAACGGTGGTAGTGAATGGCAACTTTACCTTTAAATAGCTTTATGGTAAATTTTCCATTCACTTTGCGTTTTATGGTTAATTTGCCAACCACTGCCGTCGTTAAAATCCCAGGAATACCACAAATTAGTAAATCAACTCTTAAATATACTTTATTTACCTGTTGTTATAGTATCAATAATAATGATCCTTTGGAGGCTGGTAATGATAAAATCATAAATAGTGCCAGAAAGATAGCATATCATCAGTTTTAGTGATGTACCGATTAATCGATTGTACCCAATCATCAGTTACTTAGGCATCCGATTACGATGATCGATTATGAAAGTCTGTCTAAAATCGATCATTGGTTAAATCTAAAAATGCACTTTAAAGGGACACTGTACTTAAGTAAGCAGATATTGAGGATAGCCAAACAACTGTCTGATTTTTATTCCACGAAAACATTAGCATAGACCCAGATAAGCCTGTAGTAATACATTCGTGAGTTTGAAAAAATAGAGTTTTATTTATTATTTGTAAATAATGTGGGACCCACTTTATTTACATTTTCTGCTAATCACACGACATCCATTAGCGCATTAGCTTTTGTACTATTTTATGTTAATCTGTGTTTCAGGCCTTGAACTTAGAACATTTCTATTAATGTATGTATTATTTCCTATCTTGTTTCTTATGGCATTCTATTTTAAACAATAAAATAATTCCAGTTGATACGCGTTTAGTTGTGTATATTTATGATATTTGTGTATATGCTCATTTTAACAAGAGTACACATGTATTTTCTAACTGTTGTCTCCTTGCTAGATTATCATGTTTATTTCTATTTTTAACATTAATTCAAATGCATTTTTCCCACTAGACTGGCATGGGCCACACTTTTACATTATTCGGCCCCCACCCCACCCCTGTTCCTACGTCAAAACATTTGTCTGAACTTAAAAGAAGTGAATCTTTAAACACACACTGTATAGGGAAAGCACCGTTCAAAAACTTTCAACATCTGAGTTCTAAATAAAAATGCGCACATTTCTAGGTAACTTGGCAACAGCAGACTGCAGTGGTTAAAATTTCCCCACCCACCGACTTTACGGTAAATAATAACTAGATATCTATATCACTAAAGTGCGCTGTGTTTTAATTTAAAAATTGTATTTTAGATTATCGATACTGCAGTAGCTTTTAAAGTTTAGGTATATCTACCGTTACTTTGACTTTCCTTATCCAGCTCAGCTGGCAATAGCCACCATTTGGCATTTATAAATTGCCAGACGGTTGTTACCTAATGGCGTCACATTAACAATGAAGTCTGGTAACCTGCCAACTGGATTGACTAGCACCAACGCGAATAGAGGTGGTCCGGATACCAAACACAGATGGGAGTTAACTGCTTTAAGTCGTCGAATAGCACGTGTACTCAACTAGAATAATACAGAACCTGGGCGGAAACCATAAGAACAGTAGGAAGTAGCTGTATTTGTATAGTAGAAACATTCGTTGCATGATAAATGCATGATCATCTTCGTGTTACACTCATATTGCCTATTAATAGGAATAAGGCACTGCCTCATTGGGAGCTTACCTCCAAAACCCACTGACAATGGAATAAAATGAAAACAAGTCATGGACCATACACTGACCTTAACATTAAAACCCAACAACGATATTGTTTTGTTAACATCCTATATTAGTGCATGATATATAAACACAAGTTTTATCTTTTATCTCATTATCTGAAATTACCTTATTGGAATGAACACAATACATCACATTGACATGTGATGGCAGTAGGTGTACAGTACTGGTTCTACCAAGGGAAAGTAGGTGGTCTGCCTCCACCACAAAAAATCGACCTCATATATAACCTTACATGTGTTTAAAATGACGTAAAAGACCTTGAACTTGTAAGTAACTATATATATATGCCTAGGGTAAAACGTATTTCTTGTGAACTCGTACCATTTCGAAATACTTTGACCGTCCCCCCACCCACAGCCACTTCCACAAACTCCTGACAATTTATAGGGGTGGGGTGTCCTGGCCACATTGTTCATACGCCTATGATCCTTTCTGAAAGAGGTTGCAAGTTGATTGTCATGAAAAACCATCCTTTGCAGGTTATTAATGCTGCTTACTTAAAGCAAAGATCGATCATAAATAACCAAAAACAATTGAGAGTCGACACAATTCTATTTTTTTTCTTGGACATTCAGGGCGTCTTGGCATGCAGCTTATCTTAGGCAAAAAAAAATATATAAGAGATTTATAGAGGAACAAAGTTATACCGGAATCAGCATCCTCGATTGATAATAACATTTGCAAATTCGAATCCCAAGTTAAGAATAACTGTTTGACGTTGTGGAATCGTATTTACCATGTTGACCTGTTCTTGCCTTTCTCTGATCTCATTTATTTATATGACATTTGGTGTGCATCTTTTTTTAAAGATTTTACATATGGACGCTTATAGTATGCATTCCGTCGCAGGACGGCGCATATCAAAAATAGTCTTCAATAATGGTTTACGCGTCTGCGTTCTTTTTTTCTCTAGACTTTTTTCATCTTCTGTTGCTTCCAATCACCTATTGGCGATCCGGTCGATTTACAACCATGAATCGTAACTGTCTTTCTCTTAGTTTACGTTTGGTTGCATGACCAAGTGTTATGCAGATAGTGTTGTATTGTGACTTTATAACGTAAACGTTGAAGAGCTTTCGAACGTTAATTAAGGCATGGACCATTATCATTTATTAGCGTTGCTAGGCCCAAATGACAGCATAGACCCCATGGTTAACTTATCTTGGCGTGGTTGGGGAGCATGCTCCCCCTTTTTTAAGTTGTAGGTAAATACACAAATGCATCTGAAAAAACTCCCCATCCCTTCTCACTATTTTATTGCACTTTCGAACTTTTTAATATTTCGATTTCTGAAAATTAGACGTAGGCCCGGGCTTACAGTGCCTACAAGAGTTACGCCAGTGGCATCACTAAGTTGTGTGTCAGTTGTGTACACTAGGGTTGTTTCAGATATCGCAGAGGGTGGGTCAACTTAACATTTAAATGTTTTTTGTGTGTTTTTTTTGTGTGTATTTTTATTTGAATAGATCTAAATGAAATTTAAGGTGACTGTAACATTTCAGGACACAAACTGTTTAGCATATTTTTGTGAGATCAACATAACGTTTGCAAAAAATGTGGGTAGATTTGGGTCATACTCTGCTCCATCCTCTTTCAGAAAATTGGGAGGAGTGGTGAGGAACCCCCTGTTCCTTTCTCTTGTTATGGCACAAACTCAATTATGATTATCATGGCAGCCTCGTTTCTTGTGTCACTGATTAGGACAGAAGCTCAGCGAGATCTTAACGCGCATACTGCATAGGGTATGACATTCCCTGCACACGGGACTGGCGGCCTTACATCACCTCTGAAGTATCGCACACTTTCTACATTACCTTGCCCGAAATAAGTGCTGAGGGGTGTGTTTAAAAAAACACGAGCAGTTACCTCACGAAAGGAAAATATGCTAACCAACCCCGCTCGGATCGAGAGGAAAATATGTTAACCACTCGGTAACACAGCTCTTTCCTACGCATGCTACGCCTATACTGGTTGTGTACGAGTTATCGTCATTCACCAGATTTCGTCATTATCAATAAAACGCTCGATGTTGTGATTATTTTTCGACCCCACTTTACAAATCACTAAATACTATCATCAGACGATTGGGGAAGAAAAAATAGTTTAGAAATGTTACCATACACTCTCAAACCAACTCGTAATCCTATATGAATACCGTTATAAACAAAACACAATCGGGGGAATCACACGCTAATGCGCATGCGCAGGAACAGTTCCTTTTAAAATAACTGACCTTTTACATCGAACCATTAAATCAAATTGACATGCACAAACAACTAAAAGTATGTTGTAAACATTTTCAGCCAAGGGAAACAACTAGTTCACGTCAATCAATTTAAATTTGCGGACAGTTATTTCCCTTTAAATTATGAACGTCGAAGTGAAGTAAATTACATCCGATACCTACAGTTGAAAAAACGTTATAAATTGTAGATATTTTTTTTTTCTAGATATTTTTTTTTGTGTATTCATATGCAATGGTATATTTATGTTTCAATTAATTTTATCATCCCTAACATGGATTTTTGGGTATTAAACTGAACATGACGATAACTACTGCATCAGCTCAAACGACCGGCCCAATTCAGTCTATATTTAGTAACGGTCACGTGACACTTGTTACTGAAAATAGGAACAATGTAAACACGGAATATTTACGGCAAAGGGGTAAGCTTCTCTACCGGCAAAATATTTATGAGATGACTAGTTTTGATTTAGATGTATTAAAAAAAAATCAACATAAAAATGACGATATCTGGTATACAGAAAGTATTGTACAGTACGATTGTGCGAAAATATAAAAGAGGTTAAATACACCATTTGGTAAAGAATAGATCTATTAATCATGTATCTAATCGAGAAAAATATATTACGTACCCTGGTGTTGTTATTTTTGACATCACTCTGGCATTAGTTTACCTAATGACGCGTTTACCTAATGACGTTACAGCAGAAGAATTATGTGAATTATGTGACGTCACGTTAACCTCTTTTGTCTGGTAACCTGTCCAAACGAAAGCGAATACGGGTGGGCAGGGTACCAGATGGAGATGGGAGTGAACTGCCTTTGAAAGACGATGGGAGTGACCTCCCTTTAACAAGGGAGTTAACTAACGTTTTTTTTACCGTGTTTTTTACCGATAGTATCCCGTTACATTGTCCCGTTTTATTGGATAAAAAAAGGGTAAGAGTGAAGTTTTGCGCACCCTAGAACCTGGTTTATATCCCCAGTGGCCTTTTTTGCCTTTGACCATTCCAAGGCGTTATCCCTATTTTCAACCTCTATGTTTGCGGTGTCAAATATTTTGTTTTAAGTTGGCCTTGTAATTGTTGTTCGTTTTTTATGCGTGGTTTTGGTTGACTGCTACATTTCCTGCTCGACTTTTATACTTACTTTTATAATCAGCTTGTCCTGACTGTGAAATAAGCCATACCGTGTCTCCTCAGTTTTAACCCGCTACATATATATAATGGACTGTTCTTTCTTTGCTTTAAGACCATTCCATTTATGCAACAAAGGGGTGTTTTGGGTAAAACGAATGATCAGCACTCGGACATTGTAAACCCTGATCAGCCTGCGAGTTACAGGCTGATCTGGGTTTAAAATGGACACAAAGACTTTTATAATTATCGTGTTTAGCGGGTTAAGGGTTAACAGAGATCTAAAAGGTAGTGGCATGTCATCTTTGGTTTTAATGAGATGTTGAAAAGGATCTCATATTATCCTAATCCGGATGTGACTGTGATACTCAAACCTATGAACTCCGGATTAAAGGACCACTGAGCGAACATTTTGATCAGCTTTTATTTTAAGGATTTTTCAAAATGTGGAGTTCGACAAAGAGGAATAGAAACACATTTCACTGCTCCAGATACGTTTTCAGCAAAGTGTACGCATGGAAAAAAAACACTTTACGTATTAACATTTACAAAATGAATGCGTATTCTTAAAAGCAAGTTTTCGACAAAATCATAACTATAACAGATATTGCGTATTTCCTCTTTTCCTTATATACCTTCACAATTTCTGTCTGCCGTTTTTTTAAATGGCATTAATTTATGTCAAACAGCCGAAAAATAGCCGTTTTTCCGCCTTGCAAGCATCTATTAGTGTTTGCTTGAGGCATTTGTTTGTCATTCAGTACCTCAAACTTCAACAATTATCTACTGAATATGACTGGATGTCCTCATATATACTAAGCTATTGAAGTGTGTACGCGGGAAATTGGTTCTCAAAATGCATCGGCGATTTTTTAACGCGTTTTTGTACGCATTAATTGTATGCGTCTTATCTGGAGCACTGTATTTTATAGTAATTGCCAATGGTTATTGAACCATACGGGAATTTCAGCTTGGGATTGTGATCGTTACAGAGCTGTAGATAAGAGGAGTATTTTACTGATACTTTTGTTTTACAAATGCCCTCATATTTTTAAAAAAAAGTGTGCGTATCATGACTCATCAACTAAACATTTAAAAATCATGATTGTTATATTTGTATGTACTATCCTGTAGAACAGCTTACTCCATATTTACATGATGATCATGAGACTTATATTAAGAACAAAGGCTAAACACTGTTTCGCTTTACGTGGAATTCATTTAATGAGAATGGTTGTTTCTTTTAAAATGTATTAAATGGATTCATGTCAAATTGGAAGCATGAACTATTTAAAAAAAACTCCTCCGAACGTTTTTCTTGTTACACATTCATTTTGAATCTGATGAGTAAATACTCATTACTGTCACAAATTATCTAGTACAGCTCTGTAGTTTTAGTTTTAGACTTTCATCAAGTTATGCTATGAAGATTTGTTTTAATAACAGTTTGACAATGAGCAAACTCGACGCTTGCATACGGAGAAATAGCCTCTAATTAAGTTAATGTTTGCAAAATACATATATACTGAAATAAAAAAGAAACGCATAATCAAAAAATTGTCTATACTACACTGTTAGATATACCTTATTCTACGTACTATTCCAAATATATCTCAACGTGTTTTGTACCATAATCAAAAAATTGTCTATACTACACTGTTAGATATACCTTATTCTACGTACTATTCCAAATATATCTCAACGTGTTTTGTACAAAAAGGGGCTACAACTAATTACAGAAATGACAACCCTGTCATGTAGTATACCTTTTAATCAAAGTATACTTTGTTACACGAAATTTATAAATGTTGAAGTTTCGCTTGAAAAAGTTAAGCCATTTCAGTATTGTGTTTAATGTTAAGAGATTGCAACGTTTAAAGCCGAAGTTTGCTCCCCTGCTTGAGCCAAATATGCTTTTTGTCGATAATGAAACTTTAAAGGGATAACCATTGGTGTGTTCGGTGCAGTTTAAGCCTTCTTCCCGAAAGGACAGGCCTAATGTCGCCCTGTACCATTCGGTTAGCAGTAGCATATTAAACATACAATATATAGCGGAAATACCCATTATGCGTTTCTTTTTCCTTTCAGTATAGTAAATGTTACCTGACTTCCACTAAATTGAGTAAAGATAATTGTTTCTCAAAGCTATAAACGGGACTCTAACCACACCATTGCTGGAGAAGGATATAGTTTCCCAACATGTGTTCTTTTTGGAGACTATGAAGGTTTCTGTCAATATTAAGGTACCGACAATTTTGATTTCTGGGCGGGGGTGGGGCCTTAGATTTTTTGAAAAAATATTCTGGCCCTTGAATTGCTGAAACAAAATATCCTGGCTCTGACTTGGGAGAAAAAAAATAAACAGTCCCTCAAACTGTTAAAAAAAAAAATCCTGCCTATCTCACATTCTTTGAAAAAAATAATCTGGCTGAGTTCAATTAGAGGAAAATAATAATCTGGCTCCCTCTTTAGTCTATGATAAATTAATTAATCAGCCAAAGTATTCAACATGGACATTTTAACAACAACTTCTGCTCAGAAGTTTATCGAAATCTCCAGTTGAAGAAGTTGAATGCATTTAGAAGACAGTGATAGTATTCATGGTTGTAATAAATATGATGTATATAGATCATGGTAGTAATTCATGGTAGTTATAAATGTGATAAATGTGGTATACGCAGACAAAGGTGGTAGTACATGTGTTGTATAAAGTGTTATAAAGTGGTCAAGGTAGTAATTTGGTATACAATGGTCATGGTAGTAATGAATGTGATATTGATATAAAGTCATGGTTATACTTAATGTGGTACACGTAAGACAGTAAGAAGGCTGTTATTGTTTGATAATTTGTTTTACGAACCCTCCTACGACAAAACGAAATAAGGTATTTTATTTTTCCGTAGGGAATTTAATAGTTTTTTTTTCTACCTCCTCCCAGATTGTAATAGAACATTTCATTTTCTTCTTTTCAAATAAAATAATTAAACTATGCTTTATCGATTTTTTCTTCTTTTTTTTCCCCTACCTCTTACATCAATTCTCTGTGTTGATGGTTCGTAAAACAAAGAGTAAAAAATAAAGGCCTAAATTTGACTGGCATTGGTAATATATGTAAATATTGCAATCCTGTGAGGGGGACAGTGAATATTTGTTAACCTTCTGAGGCTATTTATTTTATTATACTGAAAAATATCTTTGAAAAAGATATTTGGTTCTGCTAAATATTCCTTTGAAACAAACCATGAGAAAACATTATTTCTTCTCACTGTTCAAAATCACTATTCTCAGCACCTATAAAATAAATCTTAGTGTTCTTTCGGAATCTTCAGCTGTGAACTCATGAGTAAACTTTTCAACTCATCTTCAGAAAGTTGTGCAAACTGTGTCCCCCATTTTAGTAAATGTTCACTGATTTTCATTTGCGCATGTATTCATGCACTATTCAGCATAGGACACCCCAATAGTAATATAAATTTGCTTTGACTTCACAATCATAAGACAGTACAAATTATACTTGGATGACATTACAAAAAAGACCACTCCATGGAGACATTACAAGCGATGAGATATTACAAAAATGGGAAAATAACAGTCTGTGCAAACTTAACATTGGTGTTTGACATGAGGTACATTATTAA
Source organism: Cyrtodaria siliqua (assembly GCA_037043455.1). Lineage (NCBI taxonomy): Eukaryota > Metazoa > Mollusca > Bivalvia > Adapedonta > Hiatellidae > Cyrtodaria > Cyrtodaria siliqua. The sequence continues at coordinate 305,302 of JAWPHD010001063.1, forward strand.
TAAATTGGCATCAGTGGTCATGGTAGTAATAAATGTAGTATGCATAGCTCATGGTAGTAATGCATGGGGTATTCATGCAGTGTTCATGGTAGTAATGAATGGGGTATTCAGTGGTCATGGTAGTAATAAATGAGATATACAGTGGTCATGGTAGTAATACTTGTGACATACAGTGGGCATGGTAGTAGAAAATATGGTAAAGAGTAGCCATGATAGTTATACATGTGATGTACTTTGGACATGTTAGTAATCAACATGGATGTACTTTGGACATGTTAGTAACCAATGTGGTATGCAGTGGTCATGGTAGTATTACAATACAAGGGTCCTGGTACTTATGCGATGGACTTTGTGAATATCATCGACAAGTAAGTGGACTTAAGCCCCAGCATTCGGTAGGCCCTACCACCATTAAGTATACACTGTAGCCAGTTAGCATTTCGTCTGCTTCAAGATAAGGATTTCAGCATTCTGACCAATCACTGTTATTATTTTTACAGATATAGATGCACCAACATTTAAAATTTGACAGTTAGGAATAAAAGTTTATTTCTAGAAAGTTAAGAAAATAAATACATTATATAATAATTTTGATATATCTGTACAGAGTAATATTTAGTGTATTTACATGCCAAATTTTATGGTTTAAAAATGCTTTATTATTTTGAAATTTGTAATTAAACCTCTCTGAGCAACATAATGCATAAAATGATCAGAAAAAGTTTATCTGTGGCCATTTTGTTTTTTTTATACTCAACGCTGGCCTTTGAGAAGCAGCTTCAACCACATGCAATGCTATGTTACAGACAAAGCTGTGCGCTATATGCCAGTGTTAATAAGAATGGTATGGAACATGGTAGACATTGCGCAGCGCAAGACAATCCCCTACACAACTTCCAATCAATTCATAATTTAGAAGAGCAAAAGGGGGCTCACATAGAAATCAAACAAGGACAAGGATAACTAAAGATTAAAACCTGGCAAATGGCGAAAGAAAAAAGAAAATGGCCCTAAATTTCAAACTTTGGCGAAAGTGTTTGGCGACATCAAAACTGCCGAAAAGCCAAACTTGTTTAATTCCTATGCCGTAAGCGGCCTGTTACAAAATGACATGTACATTAATCACCAAGAGAGTACTTGATTGTAAAAAAAAACGATAACCAACCAAGTCGGATTTCAGTGAAACTTTGCAGGGATGATCAGTACCAGGCGTAATGGTGCATATCATCACAATGTACCGCTTGAATGAGTTTTGTCTGAGTTATGGCCCTTTAAAGGTTTTACTACATAAACATTATCTAGACTATTTCTCTTGAACCCTTGGCTAAATTTCAACGAAACTTTGCAGGGATGATCAGTATCAAGCCAAATTATGCATGTCATTGCCGTATTTTGATTGCAAGATGTTTGGCGGAGTTATGGCTCTTTAAAGGTTTTAATACAGAACTTGTTTCCAGACTAGTTCTCCTGAACCCCTGTCCGGATTTCAGTGAAACTTTGCAGGGATGATCAGTACCAGGCCTAGTTGTGATGTCATCGCCGTGTTCCGGCTGAATATTTTTGCGGAGTTATAGCCCTTTAAAGGTTTTGAAATTTATCCAGACTAGTCTCTTCTGAACTTCTGGGCGAATTTTAATGAATTCTGGCAGGGATGAAGGGTACCAAGTCCAGTTGTGCTTATCATCGCCGTGTTCTGGTTGAAATAGTTAACCTAACATACACTAACTTTATCCAGACATTTTTTCCTGAACCCCTGGCTGGACTTCAGTGAAACTTGGCAGGAATGATCAGTACCAAAAATGAGATATAGGGTCCTATAGAAACCACAGCGTCCGAACGCAATGCCATCGTAGGTCCGCACTGTACCGCAAACAAGGACTTGAAAATAAAATGAAGGAGACAAAAAACAACAGAAAGGGTGATGAAGACAGGTTTACCGACTTGGAACGGTCAGTAGGCAATAAGGCCTACTGGTTAGCTTGAATTGATTTTGTATGCGCACAATCCTCGCTATTATCCTGTCTTCAGCGCCCAAATAGACAAGACAGTGTAAACAAAACTACATCCCATCAAAAGGATTTCTCTAACAATAAAGTCCACATCCAGAAATACTAGCTAAAGAAACACATACAAAAAATAATAAACATCTCAGGATGTATCCAGAATCGTTATGAACAACCATAGTAGTTGCAGCTAAAGATAAACCCAATCTAGGGTACGACCAGAAAACTCAAGGGACGAAAGCTCATGCACCCATCTCCCTTAGTTGGGGTTTCAGTAGGTTCCATCATAGAGTTCCAAGAGGTAGTCTAGTCATCGCACAAGTGAAAAGTGAAGCGTAATGACTGACTGTAGAGGGGTCAATCACTAACCAAAAACCAAAGGGTTATATCCTTTTCTGACGAACTTCCTGATTAAATTTGTAAAGCGGTCAGGAAACCCGTCAGACCCCTTTAACTTTCGAAGTTTATAGACCACATCTCCATAAAATGAGGGTTGTGATATGCCTAGTCGCAGAAGTGTTTTAAGGTTGGTGTTGTACCCGCAGGCCCTCGTTGCGGCGGTAGAATTTAGAGAATGATCTACGTAGTTTGTGATAACGAAAACCTGGCTGAAGAAGTTTACTTGTAATAACTTTATTTCGATCATTGAAGTCTATAACATCATTACACGCTCTAGCAAATCGAATGAGTTGGGAGATATACACCCCGTATGGGTTAGCACGAGGTTCATCTCCATCCAGGTGTGGATAATTAACGATGTTAAAATTGAAATCATCTCTCTTATCATAGATTTTAATATGAATACAATCATTTAAAATCGAGAGATGAAGATCGAGAAATGCTGCTACTGTATCCGAACTGTTGGTTTTATTCAACGTGAGCTCTGGTGGATAAATGTTAGTAACCATATGAGCAAAGAACGGATTATCAATATTGAGTATGTCATCAAGATACCGAGAAGTATTATTAAATGCATCAATAATTTCACCCTGGCTAGAAAATGACAAACTCAACATAAAATCTCTTTCATAACAGTACAAAAACAAATCTGCAACAAGTGGCGCACAGTTAGTACCCATAGGAATACCAACAACCTGGCGGTAAATAGTTTTACCGTATCTTATAAAGATGTTACCCAGAAGAAAAGATAAGGCTCTACAAACATCAGTACAAGTCCACACATTATACTTATCAATGGGGGCGTTAGTAAAGAAAGCCCTGACATTATTACAAGCTAGAAAAGTTGTACCTTCTCTAGCAAATATCATCTGAATAAGCTGAAGCAATTTTTCTTTGATAAGATTATGTGGTAGTGTAGTATACAGTGTAGAAAAGTCGTAGGTGCTTAGAGAAGAGGCATGAAAATACTTACACCGTAGTTTGTCAAGAACTTCTCCAGAGTTTTTGATAGACCAAAACAGATTGATTCCTGAGTTCTAGTTGCGCATGTTGTCGTGTTCCCCATCAAAGACTTCATATAGCCAGTAGAGCGATACAGGCCATCTTGGGACTCTTGTTTAGTGATTATTTTCCTTTTTCTGTGTTAGATTTTATTATATAAAATTCGAGATTAATCTTCGAATATAGTATATGTTTGGCAGTATTAATAGTTGACTCTAGTTGGAATTTCAATAGTAGGACACCTCATGAGAGATAGACAATAAGGAAGAAGAAAATTAATAAATTTAGGCAGATAACATCCTTTCGCCTATAATTAAATAGCTAGTAATTTAAATAATTCAAGCATAAATATGCAAGTTTATTTGAACAGGTGAAACCAATAATTTGTATATTTTTTCCAGAGGACATTGCAAGGAATAATTGTGGGGTTGCGAATGTACACGAGTATGTTGGCAGATTAGGTGAAACAAGACCAGGTAAGTGTACAATGTTAAAATGTATGAAGGACATTTTCAGATCACTTGAGTCAAATCCTCAAAGTGACCTGAGCCGAAGGCTCAGGGAGATATTTTGAGATCACCCTACGTCCGTCAGTCCGTCCGTCGTATTTTTTTTACAAACAACTTCACCTCAGAAAACACTTGGACAATATTGACAATATTTCACATGGCTGATTCTCGGGTCATTGGTCGTCAGATTTGTCAAAACCATGCTTATCCGACATCCGACATGGTCGTCATTACCATAAAAGCTTAAAAAACCTCTGAACAGAGTTTGGCAGTTTTCCTTTATTAATGATCGCAAACCCCTTGAAAACCAAATATGTTCAACTGAAAACCACAGGGTAAAAATGGCCGGGCTCCAGAGGTCCAAAGTTTGCAAATGCAGAGTTTGCATGTATTTTCTACTATGGTTAGTCATATCTAACCTAAAAGATTTTAACTCATCGATTTTAATATTTCTGATACTGTCGCTTCCTTCCTGGGATCAAATCTAGTCCCATCACCCAGGGTCAAAATTTATGTAGAAACGTCTTTGAAAACAAATTTTCTTCTCTAAAACTACAAGATCTGGAGGTCTATTATTTGGCATGTAGCATAATCTTATGGTTCCATACACAGATTTTATCTCTGCAGGCCGAAGGCCGAGGGCCAGCAGAGCTTATGGGATGACGATTTGTCCGTCGTCCGTCCGTCGTCAGTTAACTTTTGCCTCGTTAAGACAATAGAACCTTCATTTATCATCCGATTTTTACCAAACTTTAGCGGATTGTTAATATCAGTAAAGGCTCGAAAATTTTAAAAACCACCCAGATCAGACAAGTAACTCCGGAGTTATGGCCCTTGATTTAAATAAAATGCTACATTTTGCCTCGTTAAGACGATAGGGCCTTCATTTTTTATGCGATATTTACCAAGCTTTAACAGATTGTTAATATCAATAAAAGCTCGGATATGTTCGGAAACCAGCTATATTGAACCAGGAATACCAGAGTTATGTCCCTTGAATTATTGAAAAATGCCATTTTCAGCCTTGTGAACACTCTAGAATATAACGCCTTCATTTTTTTTCGATCTTATTCAAATTTGGCCAGATTGTTGATACCAATGAAAACTCGGACGAGTTTGAAAACCAGCTATATTTGTTTTATAAGAAACCATGGTTCCTGGGTTCAATTTATTTTTTGTTATTTTGTTGTTGTTTTTGTCATGAAAAATTCTTTAATTTCAAAAATATTCTTCTATAAAACTTCAAGAAATAAAGGTTTATTATTTTTATTTATTATCAGTTTATGGTTCCTCTACCAAATTTATTCAAATGGTGATCATGGGATCAAAGTTTGCCCTGCCCCAGGTTCACAGTTTTACATACACTTATATAGAGAAAAACTTCAAAATCTTCTTCTCTGAAACTATAAGTGCCAAAGCATCAGCTTATTGTCCTCTCCTTTCTTTGTTCAAATGGTGACACTGGGGTCTAATTTGGCCCCGCCTCAGAGGTCACAGTTTTACATAGACTGATATAGGGAAAAACTTAAAAAATATATTCTCTGAAACTACAACTGCCAAAGGTTTAATATGTTGTATATACACTCAACTTATGGTCCTCTACCAAGCTTGTCTGAATGGTGACCCTGGGATCAAATTTGGCCACTCCCCAGGGCTCACATGTTTTACATAACGTTACAAAGGGAAATACTTTAAACAAAATCTTCTTCTCTGAAAGTACAAAAGCCTGAGGTTTAATATGTTGTATTTACCATCAACTTATCGTTCTCTACCTAGTTTGTTCAAATGGTGACCCTGGGGGTCAAATTTGGCACCTCCACTGGCTCACTTGTCGTACTTGGTTTGCGTGTTTATATGAAAGAAAGTTTTGTTTTTTTAAAGCAAACCGAACTTGAGCCAAATACATCCCTTCCCCTATATCTTGGTAATTGAAGACACTTTATGAAAAACTAGTTTGATATTGCCATATCTGACACATAATCATTCTATCCCCGTCCAACCCCACCCCATCATGGACACCATATAGCCAGTAGAGCGATACATGCATTCTTGGGCCTCTTGTTTAAAATGGTGACCCTGGGGTCAAATTTGGTCATATAATCATATATACATGATCATTTATGTGTTATACTTATATTGCCTATTAGCGGTGCCGTAGTTTGTTAGAGAATATAACCTGACGGGGATATCTTTATAAAACAATTGTCACATTTTATTGGGATTAAAAAAAGTTAAGAGTGAGGTTTGATTCACCCTATAACCCCTTTTCTTTTTTGCCACTGAGCGTTCCAAAGCTGTAGCCCTATTGTCAACCTTTTTATGTTTGTGATGTCATATCTTGTCTTTTATGCATCTTTCTAATTATTGTTTGTTTCTGTGCGTGCTTTTGCTTGATTGTGGTCTTTGAATGCTACATTTCTTCTTCGATTTCGGCCTTTTTTGCCACTGACCGTTTCAAGGCGATAACCATATTGTTAAAAATAGACACAAAATGTCGGACAGGAAATGTAGCATTCTAGGACCACAGTCAATAAATTACATAATACTGTAATAATTCTGCAATCAACCATGTTTGATGTAGAGGGACATTATGTCATCGGTTGTTATGTGTATATATGAAGTTTAGGAACAATTCATTCGAAACTCTTTGAGAAAAATGTGTTAAACGACATTGTGCAAAATTAGACTGAAAATCCCTATACAAACAAATGGTCATCATTCTGTAATAATCAGGCAATCAACAGTGTGTGATGTATAGAGACATAAGGTTATCAGTTGTTATGTGTACATGAAGTTTGAAAAACCCATTAAATACTTAGAATTGCAAGTAATAAACATGTGTTACGATACGCGACGCGATGGTACAGACAGCGTGATTCATGTATATCCCCCACGTGCCCTTAATGGTTTATTCTCTTACTGCTCTGGCTTCTGCAAAGTCATTGAGTACTTTCATTGTGGGTTTCTAGGCTATTTTTTTTTGTATTATATTTACACGATCATATTTGTGTTTTACTTATATTGCCTATTGATGCTGCCTTGTTGGTTAGAGATTAGATCATGGCGGGGATTTCTTTATTTACACTGTCCTGTTTTAATGGGATGACAGTAGGGTAAGTGTGAGGTTTGGTGCACCCTAGAACCTGTTTAAACCCCCAGTGGGCTACTTTGCCACTGACCGTTCCAAGGCGGTAGCCCTATGGTCAACCCTTTTTGTGTTTGTGATGTCGTTTGCATTTATTATTGCTTTTGCCTTTTTGTTTGTCTGTTTGCCTGTTTGTTTCTGTGTTTTGTGGTTTACTGTCCTTCTTGAATGCTACTTTCCTTGTCCGATCTTTTTATATTTCTTGTGAAAGCGAGGGTATAATAATTGATAATTCTTCTCTTAACTTATCAAATATTTTTTATCTCACCGATTTGAACTGTTATTGTTGTGTGTAGCTACAACGGACAAGGTTGGATGGCGGGAGGTATACAGTACTGGTTCTACCCAGGAAAAATTGGGTGATCTGATCAACCACAATAACATCGACCGTCATGTATGTCCTAAGATGTGTTAAAAATGACGTAAAACACCATTCAAACGCTACTGTGATTTAAAAGGTAAAGACGCTGCGTTTGAAATGTAATGGATACCCATTATTTTTTTTGACTGGTCTCACCTCTCACCGCTGCGGGTTAGAATCTCGATGGAGCTCGACTTGTAAGTGATAAAGTGTCGATCTACATATGGCGTGTGGTATACAATACTAGTTCTACTAGTTCTACTCAGGAATAAGTCGGATGTTAGCCTTACCGTCATACATAGCCGTAAATATACTGAAAAATGACGTTAAGCACAAAACAAACACATATTTTAATTGGTACGCAACAATATGTTATTGCTTTTGACCTTTGTTTAAACATATCACTCATATCATATACTGGCATAGACCTACATAAGTATAGTATTATGGATAAATTACCTTTTCAACCACTGATACAACTTCAGTCAAACAAAGCATTTACTTCGGGAAGCATACATCGGTTCTACTGATATTCTTGTTATATTTTCAAATTGTTAAGAGTACATGTGTTACTTATTGACGTGTTTTTCTACTTGCAGTTCAACTGGACAATAGCAGAATAGTTGTGTTGGACTCGCGTCACCATGTTTATTCAAGTGATGCTCTGGCTATAACAGGTATGGATTGTTTAAAAAGCATTTACAATATCATTTTACCACAAAACCTGTTCTCTGTGAATGTAACAAGGGACCAAAGAGCAAAATGTCTTCCCATTTCTCAAAAGGTTAGTACGTTATGGATTAAAAATAATAAATACATGGATTTGAACATTGGACTCTAAATGTGCTGGGTGATTAATAATATCTTAACATTTAAAGTATCCCATTAGTATCGGTCAAAATCACTTTCATACACTCGTAATTAAACTTGTTACAAATGTTATCAAAAAAGGTTATGACCCTATAGTTTTGCAACGTACTGCATGTTTAGTGGTTGACCCATTTACAGTTCACCACTCTGCTGTCCTCTTTGATAGTGCGATGACCGGACAGATTATGGACCCTATGATGACGTTTTCCTAAATCCTTAGGACGGTAGCGTCTGATGTTTGTCTTTAATCTTGTCTTGTTGTACCCTTTACGGTTTATTCTCTTGTTGCTCTGGCTTCTGCCAATCACTGAGTACATTCTTTGTGGCTTTCTAGGCTAGTGTATTTTTTGTATTTATATATACACGAGCATCTTTGTGTTTTACTTTGTTGCCTATTAATGCTGTCTTGTTCGTTAGAGAAAAGTTCATGCCGGGGATTTCTTTATTTACATTGTCCCGTTTTATTGGAATGAAGTATGGTAAGTGTGAGGTTTGGTGCAGCCTAGAACCTGGTTTAAACCCCCAGCGGCATTTTTTGCCACTGACCGTTCCAATGCAAATGCCCTATTGTCAACTCTTTTAGTGTTTGTGACGTCATATGCCTTTATTCTTTATTAACATTGCCATTCATGTTTGTCCTTTTGCGTGTTTTGGGGTTTACTGTGTTCTATGAAAGCTGCATTTTCTGTTCGACTTTTATACGTATTTTTAAACAACGACGAATTTTGTGTAATTCATTATTTTAATTTTGTTTGAAGGAGCCAGGTATGGTGGTATCACTCCCAAGCGCATCTTATATGGTGGCCATGTGATGAAATCATATTAAAACCAGGAACTCACATCAAGATCCAAATAAACAAAGACAGTTGTTTAGTTCGAGATGACATGCAGTTGAAGGACAAAGGCAAAGTGTCCAGACCTGCAACTCCAGGAGAGGTGATTGGTTCAGGAAAGAAGAAAGTAATGACAACGAAACGTGCTTTGCGATCTACCATTAGTTTGAAACGCGTTGGAATTGAGGAATCCAGGGTTCCCGAATCTAAAGTCCGCACATGCTTAGAGAGCTAGGAAGGTCCTGTCGCTTGTATTTGTAAATGGGCGTCTCCTACACAGTTGTTTATTGGATTGGATTGAATTTGATTTTATAGTCGCACCAACAGCTAAGGTCATATGGCGAATTTCCAGCTTCCATTGGTGGAGGAAGACCCCAGGTGCCCCTCCGGGCAATTTTCGTGCACGGGCGGGCACCTGGGTAGAACCACCGACGTTCCCACTGTTGTTTATGCGAATCCTTATTCGCGTATACTGTCTGAGGGCGTCTTTGTGAACAAGTACACTTTTTCATACGTTTATGTATTTTTCACTAGGTTTATATTTTGACCCCAATTAACTTTTAAGATAGTGTAGACATTTGTTGATACACTGAACTCAAGTAAAGTTCATTATCGTAAAGTTCGTTAAGACTACATCATATGGCAAGAATAGCTTCCGGTTTGCCGCCCCAGTGTTGTGTAACTCATTACAGGACGAATATAGAATTGCATCAAATTTCAATAAAAATCAGATATCTTTATGAAATGGCAAATATTGTAAATGTCATGCCTGTCTGTAATATTAATCACATATAAAAGCTACGTGCCACCACAACCTGGGATGACATACCCTACATGTTGAGACATCTTGTAAGTTGTACTTCAGCCTTACTGTTGTATTGCTTTAACGTGTTTTTTATTATTTTACTTTGTATCTAATGCTGACATAATAACTTTATAAATAGTCCACAACTAAATGAGTGTGGGGACTGCCCTACCTCATAGCGTCATGGATGTGTATAAGAGGTTGTGTTGAACTTGGGATGAACTCAAATATATTTTTTGTTTTTAGTTTATTTCAATGTGACTTTTTCAGGTCATATAATTGTCATTTTTCACTAAACATCTTTAATAATGGTGGCTTTGTTATATGTTATCGTGCAAAAAACATGAATACTATCGAGAGACAATTACAACAATGTCTCAATAAACTTCAGAACTGGTCTGATGAAAATGGTTTTAAATTTTCTAAATCTAAAACTAATTGTATGCACTTTTGTCAACTTCGTAAACATCATGAAGACCCTCATCTAACACTGGATGGGTCACCAATACCAGTAGTGGATGAGACAAAATTCCTTGGTCTTATTTTCGACCGTAAATTAACGTTTATACCACACCTTAAATACTTGAAGGCCAAATGCCTTAAAGCTCTTAACTTACTTAAAGTTGTTGCAAACACTAATTGGGGAGCAGATCGAAAAGTCCTCTTGCGACTTTACAGATCTCTTATCAGATCCAAGCTGGACTACGGCTCAATAGTATATGGATCGACTCGCAAGTCGTACTTGCAGATGCTCGACCCTATACATAATCAAGGATTACGACTCGCCTTAGGTGCCTTTCGTACATCACCAGCCAAAAGTCTATATGTTGAAGCCAATGAACCATCACTGTCTCACAGACGAGACAAATTAGCTCTTCAATACGCCATTAAATTAAAGTCTAACCCTTCAAACCCAACTTTCGATAATGTTTTTAATCCTAGTTGTGAACCTCTTTTTGATCGAAAACCGAAGGCCATTCGACCATTTGGTCTTCGTATTAAACCAAAATTAAGAGACACTGAAATCGACCTAAATTTGGTTGCCAAATACAAAGTACCACAAATTCCACCGTGGACTTTGGAAACTCCAACAATTATTTTTGATCTTTGTAATAATAACAAATCCAGTACAGACCCTACTGTCTTTCAAAGCAAATTTGATGAAATTAAATCGAAATACTGTGACTTTCAACATATCTACACAGATGGCTCTAAAGATGGAGATAAGGTAGCTGCAGCAGCTGTTGTTCACAAACACAGCATAAAGAGCCGCCTGCCTGATAAGGCCTCTATCTTTTCAGCTGACCTTAAGGCAATTGAACTTGCCTTAAATTATATTCAGGAATCTGATGATGACCATTTTGTAATCTTTTCTGATTCCCTTTCATCTCTTCAAGCACTGGGTAATATGAAACATGATAACCCAGTTGTGCTTCAACTTTTAGAAAAGTACAATTCTCTTATAATTGATAATGTTATTATTTTCTGCTGGCTTCCAAGCCATGTAGGAATACGTGGTAATGATAGAGCTGATAGTGCTGCTAAGGCAGCATTATATTTACATATAACTAATACCAAATTACCTTATACTGATTTTAAAAGTTGTATTAACACATATATTCTTAACTCTTGGCAAGCCGCTTGGGATTTGTCAGTTAACAATAAACTCCATCCAATTAAACTGTTACTCGGAGAATGGCGTTCTTCTAGTAGACCCATTCGTCGAAAGGAAGTTGTCCTAGCCCGGTGCAGGATAGGGCATACACGTTATACTCATTCATATTTATTACAAGGTGAGCAATTACCGGAATGTATACCCTGCTTTGCACCGTTAACGGTCAAACACATCTTATTGGAATGTGTAGACTTTGATCCTATGCGTCAAAGGTACTACAATGTTAATACTATGAAAGAGTTATTTGATACTGTAGATTTTAGTCTTGTTTTAGATTTCCTGAAAGAGATCAGACTATATAAATCATTGTAATGTGTTCTTATATATATTTACTTGTTTATATACCCGTTGCCGGGCATTTATTGATTTACATACATAGTTTATATTACACCTTATCATCCCTGATTTTAATTTTATTTTTAATAGTTTTATCTTTATATATTTACATTAATTTTTAATTAATACTTCATTTTTCATATTTTTTTGCGCACAATATGACCTATTTATGTGTCGACGTGCCGTAAAACACCATTCATTCATTCATTCATTAATAATGGTGGCAGATATGGAATGGAGGGACTGCCCAATCTCCATTGATGCCATTGCTGACTATGAGAGTATATTTATATGTAACTGTTAGTTTAAAACACACTATTTTTAATACTTCATAATTCTCAAAATGACAATTTTAACCTTTGAGCTATGATTTTAATGTATCTTATATATTCTTTAATTTTAATGTCTCTCATATAATAAAATCATATTCCAGATCTTAAGATCAATATCCATATATACATATAATTTTATATGAATATTCATGATAACTTTTGCTACAATAATTTTAAATGAGCTTAGGCAAATCGCGCATAAGTTGCTACATTGTTTAACCTCTCTGCTTTCTTACAATATCTGCTTGTTTATGTGCTATTTATGTGTACGTATGTTATTCAGGTCGGTTCAAAAGCTTATTAGGTCAGATTTTGAAACAAATATAGAACAAACGCATACGTACATTCTTTGTCATTTATATTTTCTGCTACTCATATAAATATTTAATAACTACATCTTCTGGGGGGAAAAAAAGAAGATTATGTTTTGCTGTTCTTATCAACCTTATTTGACAGTTGTTTCCTCTTTCATATAACTAATAACCACTGTCCCCATTACTTACCCATATCAAACTTTATCATATTGTATTAACAATCATGTTGTTACTCTGTAACCTGATTTGAAATAAAGTTTATGTTGTTGTTGTTGTAGTAGATTATGTTGATTGTTTGTATGTGCAAAATATACACCTCAAAATAAGAATATTTCTCTATATGCTTACCAGTGAAAGACTACATACCATTCAGGCGCGTAGCCATGCATACACCCGTACGCCCGGGCGTAAAGTTCGCCAGAAAAATGGAAAAAAGAAATGGTCCAAAAATGCAATAAAATCCGAAGTGGGTTAGGAGATTAGGGGTAAAATATTTCCAGCAGTCGTTTATTTTTACCGATCTTAATTTGTTACACAAAGTATAAATACATGCATACTATTTAAATTGACTTTACATATGCTCTTTCTTTCGCTTGAATTATACATCCATTTAATCTAAGCTAAACATCTGAAATCTTACGTACGATCGTCAAGAGCCCCCTGAGCAAGGGGCGGTGGACCCTTGGAACCCCGACGTGCGTACAGTTCAAATTTACCCAGCTACGCCCCTGCCATTGTTAACAGGCTACACAAATTTGTGTAAGCAATGTTGCATTAAAATGGATATTGTCAGGTTTTTACATTATATGAAAGAACAAATGTTGATATACAGTGTTCTGTTAATTAAAAAGAGTCCGAGATTTTTGTTCATTAATTTGCCCCAAAACAACAATACTAAAAGTTCTAATATTTTATGTCGATTTATTCATTACGTTTTATCACTACTGGTTGTGTACCAGTTATCGTCATTTACCAGATTTCGTCATTAACAATGATGTTGTGATTATTTTTCGACCCCACTTTACAAATCACTACACACTATCATCAGACGATTGGAATTTTTAGAAATGTTAACATACACTCTCAAACCAATCCGTTTATCTATATAAATACACACAATCGGGGAAATCACGCGCTAATGCGCATGTGCAGGAAAAGTACCTTTTAAAATATCTGACCCTTTACGTCGAACAATTGAATCAGTTTGACATTCCTAAAATGCGCTAAACATTTTCAGTCAAGGGAGACAACGAGTACACGTCAATCATTTTAATTTGCGGACAGTTATTTCCCTTTAAATTATGAACGTCAAAGTGAAGTAAATTACATCCGATGGTACATTTGAAAAATCATTTTAGGATGTAGATATAAGTTTGTTCTAAAAACAAAATTGTGTGTATTCAAATGCAATGATATATTTATGTTTCATTTAATAACTTCAAAAGTGGGTTATTCGGTATTAAACTGAAGATGACGATAACTACATTCGGCTCAGACGACGGACCCATTTTAAGTCTATATTTAGTAACGGTCACGTGACACTTGTTACTGAGAATAGAAACAATGTAAACACAAAATATTTACGGCAAAGGGGTAAGCTTCTCTACCGGTAAAAATATTTATGGGAAGACTAGTTTTGATTTAGATTTATTAAAGAACCAATATAAAAATGACGATATCTGGTATACAGCCAGTACCGTTGGAACTATGAACGCGACATTTACATTTCCCCCGAAATTTACTAGCCTTTCACAGTTTAAAAGCATACACCGAATAGCTTTGATAAAACACTGTTTTTTTATTCCATCCAAAATGAAGCATATTTGGAAATGCACGCTTATATGTAGAGTTATTCTAAAGAAGTTTGTTAAGGAATCAATAGTCATGAAAATATTACTAAATAACTTTTTTGGTTGAGTCTTTTTTATTGAAATTTCAAAGTAAACAATGGTATAAAATGTTCCTAAAGAATACAAAAACAAACAGTTTCCAAATGTGTATTTAAACGTGTGCGATGATGCAAACGTTAATCTTATTGAAATATAGAAGGGATGGTCCTTATCTTATTTTGAGGAGTATATTAACTAACAAGGAGTATAACGTTAACATTTGGTTTTTGATATATCGGTATTTGTTCCTTTGTTAACAATGAAGCTTCCATTTTGACAAACGTAAGAGAGAAAAGTTTGTTCCCATACTCAATAAAGTCAAGTCTGTTACTTTTCTCTCTTCTTTATTTTTGTTGCTTCCAAGGGATCCCCTTTGAACTATTTAAACAGACTGTGTGACTGTGTGTGAAATATTTCTGCAGAAATGACACCGACGTCAGTTTTTTTTTAATACAACTGATATTAATCTTTTCTTTCCTCACAAACAGGCAAAACGAGGTTATGGTTGTGTAGGACTGATTGTTAATGCGTATATCGATTCACCCAATATTTTGTGAAACGTATGACACCATTGAAGGTAAGAGTGAAGTTTGGTGCACCCTAGAACCTTGTTTAAACACCCAGCGGCCCTTTTTGCCACTGACTGTTCCAAGGCGGTAGCCCTATTGTCAACCATTTTATGTTTGTGTTGTGGCAAGCCTTGTATTCATCTTTACAAGTTTTCACAGTGTTAAAATACTTCATTGAAGGTTCCACCGGTATATGCATACCATCTTCGGGATAAAATGAATGAATGGTGTTCTACGGCACGTCGACACAGAAATAGGTCCTATTGTGCGCAAAAACTGATGAAAGATGAAGAAATAAAGTAGTAATTAAAAATTAATGTAAATATATAAGAAAAGAACTATTTACAAATAAGGGATGATATGGTAGTAATATCAACTATATATGTAAATCAACAAATGCCCGTCAACGGGTATATAAACAAGTAAATATATATTAGAGCACATTTTAATGATTTATATAGTCTGATTTCTTTCAGGAAATATAAAACAAGACTAAAACCTATAGTATCAAATAACTCTTTCATAGTATTAACATTGTAGTACCTTTGGCGCATAGGATCAAAGTTTACACATTCCAACAAGATGTGTTTGACCGTTAACGGTGCAAAGCAGGGTATACATTCTGGTAATTGCTCACCTTGTAATAAATATGAATGAGTATAACGTTTATGCCCTATCATGCACCGGGCTAGGACAACTTCTTCTCGACGAATGGGTCTACTAGAAGAACGCTATTCTCCGAGTAACGGTTTAATTGAATGGAGTTTATTGTTAACTGACAAATCCCAAGCGGCTTGCCAAGAGTTACGAATATGTGTGTCAATACAACTTTTAAAATCAATATAAGGTAATTTGGTATTAGATATATGTAAACTTAATGCTGCTTTATCAGCACTATCAGCTCTATCATTACCACGTATTCCTACTTGGCTTGGAAGCCAGCAGAGAATAATAGCATTATCAACTATTAGAGAATTGTACTTTTGTAAAAGTTGAAGCCCAGCTGAGTTATGTTTCATATTACCCAGGGCTTGAAGAGATGAAAGGGAATCAGAAAAGATTACACAATGGTCATCATCAGATTCCTGAATATAGTTTAAGGCAAGTTCAACAGAAAATATAAAGGCCTTGTCAGGCAGGCGGCTCTTTATGCTGTGTTTGTGAACAACAGCTGCTGCATCTACCTTATCTCCATCTTTAGAAACATCTGTGTATATATGTTGAAAGTTACTGTATTTCGATTTAATTTCATTATTTTTGCTTTGAAAGACAGTAGAGTCTGTACGAGATGTGTTACTATTACAAAGATCAAAGATAATTGTTGGTGTTTCCAAAGTCCACGGTCGATTTCAGTGTCTCTTAATTTTGGTTTAATACGAAGACCAAATGGTCAAATGGCCTTCGGTTTTCGATTAAAAAGATGTTCATAACTAGGATTAAAAACAGTATCGAAAGTTGGGTCTGCAGGGTTAGCTTGTAATATAATGGCATATTGAAGGGCTAATTTGTCTCGTCTATGAGACAAGTGATGGTTCATTAGCTTCAACATATAGACTTTCGGCTGGTGATGTACGAAAGGCACCTAAGGCGAGTCGTGATTCTTGATTATGTATAGGATCGAGCATCTGCAAGTATGACTTGCGAGTCAATCCATATATTATTGAGCCATAATGCAGCTTGGATCTGATAAGATATCTATAAAGTTGTAAAAGTACTTTACGATCTGCTCCCCAATTAGTGTTTGCAACAACTTTAAGTAAATTAAGAGCTTTAAGGCACTTGGCCTTCAAATACGTAAGGTGTGGTATGAACGTTAATTTGCGGTCGAAATTAAGACCAAGGAATTTTGTCTCATCCACTACTGGTATTGGTGACCCATCCAGTGTTAGATGAGGGTCTTCATGATGTTTACGTAGTTGAAAAGAACGCATACAATTAGTTTTAGATTTAGAAAATTTAAAACCATTTTCATCCGACCAGGTCTGAAGTTTATTGAGACATTGTTGAAGTTGTCTCTCAATAGTGTTCATGTTTTTTTGCACGATAACATATAACAAAGTGGTCAACATATAGAGAAGAATCCACACCAGGTTTGATGCATTTTACTATGTTGTAAATGTTCATATTAAAAAGGGTGACAGAGAGTATGCTGCCCTGTGGCACACCCATCTCCTGTTCATGAATGTCGGAGAGGGTTGAACCCATTCGGACACGAAACTGTTTATCGTCTAAGAAATTCTCTATAAAAATTGGTAATCGGCCTCTAAGACCAAGGTCATAAAGATCATTCATGATACCGTAGCTTCTCTAATAAATTATTCAAATCGAATGAGATTGTCTGTTGTGCCTCGTTGGCGCCGAAATCCACTTTGATACTTTTTTATCCGTTTGTTGGACTCCAGGTACCAAACGAGTCTCTCTTTAATCATTCGTTCCATGGTTTTACATATACAACTCGTTAAAGCAATAGGGCGATACTTTATTGGGTCCGTATGATCCTTTCCAGGTTTGGGGACAGGAATAACGATTGCCTCCCGCCAAGAATCGGGGAAATTTTTTGTCACCCAAACCTTATTAAATTTATCAAGATGTGTAGAGAGACAGGTTTCAGGTAAATGTTTTAATAATTGATAATGGATATCATCAGGACGAGCTGATGTATCATGAGCCTTTTTAATGGATTCTCGAAGTTGTTTGAGAGTGAAGATTTTATTGTATTTCTCCAAATATTTCGACATGAAATTCAGCTTCTTCTGTTCTTTTAGTTTCTTATTGTTTAGAAAATTTGGGTGACAATTCTTAGAAGAAGAGTTTTTAGAAAAAGTTTCTGCCAAAGTGTTTGTAATATCTTTGACAGAAGTAATGTCTTCATTATCAGTTTTAAGATGATTTACACAACTTAAATTACCTTTACCGTTTGTTTTCCGTACCATGTCACACGTCTTCTTAAAAGATGAGCGAGAGTTCAGCCTAGAGACATAATATCTCCAGGATTTACACCTTCGGGATGTCTCAGATTTCTGTACTGGTGATTTTTTAAATACCGAGTTCTGCTCAAACCGGGGCTAAAGAGCGTTAACGGTAGAAAGCACGTTTCACGACCGTTCATGAACAGTCTCAGTCAAAACGGAAACTTTACTACATTTTATGTTTATTGTATTCGACGATACTTTTTGTTTCTATGCGTGCTTGTGGTCCTTGAATACTGCATTTCCTGTTCGACTTTTATATTAACTGTTAGTCAGACACAACTAAGGCGTGTATTTAACGGAAACAAACACATCGATGTAAGCGTAAGAAGCATAGCTTAAATGAAAACAAAAATGAACTGTTCTACTTTCGACAATGTGCAAAAGCATTTGCTGAGTTTTAATTACAATGCATCTCAGATTTTGAAACATTTGAATTTTAAAAAATTGGGCTTTTGTCACTGACCGTTCCAAGGCGGTAGCCAAGTTGTCAACCCTTTATGTTTGTTCTGCCGCATACGTTGCTTTGTAAGAGAGAGTATGGTCTCATCGAGTTGGTTGATTTAAAAGTGAAGATGGGCTTAGCCCATCGAGGTGTTTAAATCAACAAACTCAATGAGACCATACTCTATTTGTTTGAAGCATGTCCATTCCATCTGTCAGTCATAACCTAACGTCCAATTATTGGTGGTAATTAGAGTACACCAGCCATTTAGACAGGTGTTATTTTCAATTAAATGATTTACAACTGTGCAAATACAAAGGTAATGTCAGCAACTATGCCACAATTCCTTGTATAAGTTATATGTTTTTATGCGTATTTTTTGTTGACTGTGATCTGTGAATGCTCCATTACCTGGTCAACCTTTACACCTACTTTTAGAGACGAAAAAGAGATACTCTGCTAATCGGGCGTTTGGAGATATGTATATGAACTTCTGGAATGCTAGTGGAATGAAATTAACGTTTTATTTACAATTAATGGAAATAGTTATTGAACCCTTTCGTTTCTAATTTACTGGAATTCGGGTTGGACTTCGTGGGAAGTCAAGTACGCAACTGAATTTGCAGAATGTTGGTGTATGTCAAGAACAATTTGTTAGACATGTACGAATATTATATTAGTTGACAAAGGTAGATCTCAAGAAAGGAGGTAATAACAGCGGTTATAATCTTAGATGAAGATGTATGGTTATATAAACCATGTAAGTCATTGCCGGGGTAGAATACAAATCAAATCTCGCTAGAGGTTGCAGAAAACTAAATACTTTCCCATAGACCTCCTGTGGCACCTGTCAGCTAATATCTCAAGAATTATACACCAGATTTTCTTTAAATTACCTTATTTCATAGATATTTCCATCAGAAGGTATTTCTTTCTGGCTAAATTGTTTGATACATTCAATCTGAGAAAAATTATGTCATTCTTTTTTAGAAAAAACTCCTTTTCGACAAAATATGAGGGCTTAAAGGAGCGTCGGCTTAGGCAAAATTCCTTCGGTTTTTACACTTAAATCCAGAATCTTCAAAATGCCATATCTCGACAACCGTTCCAATCTTTTGCTTCAAATAAATTGATTTTAAATTATTTTATCAACAACATGTGATTTTTAACCAGTTGAAGCTATCTTGAAAATAATATAAACTCAAAAATGATATTTGTGATTTTCAGGGGTCAAAATAGCAGATTTTACCATAAAAATGCCACTGTTTTTGTATATATTCAAAATCTGCCTTCAAATGAATTAATTAACATTATTCAGCAGTTCCTATATGCGAAACCATCAAGAAAATGCAACTTTTCAGTTTAAAAATGACAAAAAATACCATTTTTAGGACCATGACATGTTTTACAATATGCTCATTACACAAGTTTGCCTGTAACTGTACTATTTATTGTATTTTTTATTAGATATTGTTTGTAGCATCTTACAAGTCATTTTCATGCAACCATGCAGCCAATAAGCACTGTTTAAAGTACAGATCCATGAAAATTCATTAAAATGAAGGGGGTGGGGTAGAAAAAAAACTTTTAAAAAACATAGAAAAGGTCATATTTTTTGCCAACTAAATAATTTAATTTGTAAAATGTATTAAACCGCATAAAATATTTGCATATCGACACTAACCGTATCGAAGCGATGAACTCAAAGTCAGAGTTTACCTCAACATCTTTTTCAAAACAGACATAAGCGGTTTTTCGACATCTTTTCGGATAGATGTAGACTGTCGCTTACTGACATTTTTGCCAAACAATGTATGCAAAGCCCTCAGAAATGAATAAAGTTTACTAGATATACCTTTAACTGTGTCAAACATGTGCATTACAGGCCAATTGTGTATACCAGGTGTCAGTTATGCCTATTTTGTGTCCACAACCCTTAATAAAAGAATTTAAAATACCTACTTTGCATCATAAAACTTCGAAATATTTAAAAATTATGAAAAGACTTATAAGAAAAGTCAAAATACACCATAATTCAACATTTCTCACACTTCCAAATCATTGAGTTAGAAAAAAAGTATGTCTACTTTCACTTTTACCCTATGCAGAATCTAGCCTATAGGTTGCAGAAAACTAAATACTTTCCCATACACCTCCTGTGGCACTTGTCAGCTAATATCTCAAAAATTATACACCAGATTTGCTTTAAATTACCTTATTTCATAAAAAATTCCATCACAAAGCCTTTGAAAGTGTGAAAAAGACAACTTTTCCAGCACAAATTCTCTGCAAAATTTTCAAAAACATGAAAAAATATTTTTTTATTGAATTTAATGATCCTAGCTGATGAGGATTATTTTACCTATAGTTTATCCTTCCTGAAAATGTATATTTAATATTTCAAAGTTATATCTGCTGACCTCTGTGAACTTTCACTTCTGTACTGAATCGTACACAACAAAATGGGGGCTTAAGCCAGGCTATATTTAGCTGTACGCAGCCTATAGGTAGAGTGGTAGGACCCCACCACCACACCCCTTCATGTTCATTTTGTCATGTTTTATCATTCTCATTCAAGGTCTTCATTATGAAACCGCGTATGGAAACATGAACACGTGGTTCTATCGTAAATGGAGTTTCTGCTATCGAATTTACATTTATTCTGCAGGTTAGAAGGTTCTAAGCCCATTCTCCATATGTTATCTTGATGTTAATTGAGGATGAGTCTGGCATAAAATGATGTTCATTCATGTTATGCGCCATATAACTTTTCATGTGTTGGTGCGCCTTAAAACCCAATTCAATACCTACGTTTCGATATGAAATCCGGCGCTTGGAACTTTGTATATGAACTTGCGAAATGCTAAAAGCATGATATTAACTGTTTATTTACAATTGATGGAACTAGTTATTGAATCCTTTCGTTTCCAATGTTCTTGGCTGTGGTTTAGACTTCATTGGAAGTAAAGCACGCAACTGAGTTTGCAGAATTGTGGTGTATATAAAAAACAACTTGTTAGACATGTACATATATTGTCAGCTGACAAAGGTAGATCATGAGAAAGAGGTAATTAAAATGGTTATAATCTTAGATGAACCATGTCATACCATTGAACAAGCTGATTGGTTTAACTGCTGACGGTAAATATGCTGCTCAAACTGTAATACATACAAGTCAAGACTCAAGAAAAACTGATATGTTAAACTTTGTTAATAATGTTTTTAAACTCCAAGTTACTTTAATAATTACTGAGGAGACAATGTTTACATTTGTATATAGTCTCTGGTTATAAACATTGTCTTGTCGTCTCAGTAGTTATACGAGGGGCAGTCAGAAAGTTCTGAGACTGCCTTCATAAACATTTAATCTTTCTGTAAATAGTTTTTCAACCTCTTTTGTATTATATATATATATACTATATTTGGATGTCCCATGCGTCGTATAACCGTTGCTATAGCAATCCATGTTCGATATCACGGTTGTTTATTGTTTTCATATTTGGCGCCAACTTGGAAAATGATATCAAACGTTAAACAACGCAAGAAATATTCCAGTGCATTGGTATTTAGATGGCACCGACGATTTACGGAAAGTCGCAAATCGACAGATGATGATATGCGCACAGGAAGGCGAAAACATGGACTGATTGTTAAACACAAAGTGAAAGACTCCCTCGAGACAGACCGAAGAATGTCTAGGAAAGCGCTTGGAATTGTCAAGGCCATCATTAGCTGAGACTTAAAAATAAGTAAAGTTAGCGCTGGCTGGATCTCAAGGCTTTTCAGTGAACACTCTAAAGAGAGAAGAGTGCAGAATAATTTTAACGTCGCAGCGACGTCATTAACGTCGTCGAAGTGCTCCGTAGTATGCAACATGTATGTTTACAAATAATTACTATTTTGTTAATTCTGTGAATAACTGAATTTGTTGTTTTATTATGAGCTCAAATTATAAAGTTGTAGAATCAGTCTCAAAACTTTCTAACTACCCCGCGTAGTTTAATATGTAAAAATATTAATATCGTTTTTAGCTCTACTGACCGAAGGCCAGCAGAGCTCATGGGATGCCGAGTTGTCCGTCGTCCGTCCCTCCGTCGTTAACTTTTGTCTCGTTAAGACGATAGGGCCTTCAGTTTTTATCCGATATTTACCAAACTTTACCAGTTTGTTAATTTTAGTGAAAGCTCGGCAAGTTCGAAAACCAGCCAGCTTGAATAAGTAAAAGCGAAGTTATGGCCCTTGATTTAGTTAAAACGCTATAGTTTGACTCGTTAAGACAAAAGGGCCCTTATTTTTCATCCGATATTTACCAAACTTTACCAGATTGTTAATATCAATTAAAGCTCGGACAAGTTTGCAAACCAGCCAGATCGGATCAGTAACAGCGGAGTTGTGGCCCTTGAATTAGTTAAAAATGCTATATTTTACCTCTTTAAGACGATAAGGCCTTCATTTTTCATCCGATCTTTACCAACCCTTACCAGATTGTTAATATTAATGAAAGCTCGAACAAGTTCGAAAACCAGCCAGATCAGACTAGTAACAGAGGAGTTATGGCCCTTGATTTAGTTAAAAATTATATATTTTTCCTCGTTAAGACGATAGGGCCTTCATTTTTCCATTCGACCTTTACCAAACTTTACCAGATTGTTAATATCAATGAAAGCTCGGACAAGTTCGAAAACCAGCCAGATCGGACCAGTAACAGCAGAGTTATGGCCCTTGATTTAGTTAAAAATGCTAAATTTTACCTCGTTAATACGATACGGCCTTTAAAAACGTTTAAAAAAAAAGGAAATTGCAGTCACTCGCTTCATTGATGTTATTAGAGTTATGTTAGCCAGTAGAGCGTCCACGTTATTTTTGTACGTGTATGTATCATTAGTGGTTAAGGCTAAATATGTATGTTTTATACGAAACTCAAATAAACAATAACAATGTAAAACATATGTTGTACATAGTTTCTGGTCGACGTGGAAGAGTATCTAATATTACATGGTATTGAAATCCACATACATGGTATGGACTGAAGACCTAGAATGTTATACGGACCATACAGATATAAATGTTTAAAGCACAAATAGTACATGTTCTGCTGGACACATAACCACATGGTCATATCCTCTTTCGGTGGTTTATTTACCTGTGATCTTTTAGTCAAATACACTTCTCCCCCCTATTATTACTCCTTAAAATCCCATAATGTTAGATAATTTCCATAGATTGACTCCTTGATATTGTCATTATGGTGGAAATGTTGGAAATTGACTCGCATAAACAAATTTGTTGATAAAACAACGTCTTTTCAGCTCACCTGAGCAATTTAGGTGAGCTATGGGATCACTATTCGTCTGCCGCTATTTTTTAATTTAAACGACAGAAACCTAAAAGGCAATTTGGATCAAAGTTTCCCGAGGATAACTCTTAGATCAATGGCTTTCACGTGTGTTAAATATAGTCAACCCAAGATGACTGACGTTATGAGTCGAAATCACACAATACTGAACAGATTCCAAAAGTTGCCCTAGGTAGCAAGTTTTGCAAGTAGATATAAAAGTCGAACAGGAAATGTAGCATTCTATGACCATAGTCAACCATAAACATACACAGAAACCAACAACAACCACAAAGATGAATAAATGGCAAGATATGACATTACAAACATAAAAGGGTTGACAATAGGGCTATTGCAATGGAACGGTCAATGGCAAAAAATGCCTCTGAGCTTTAAACCAGGTCCTAGGGTGCACTAAACTTCACTCTCACCCTAGTGTCATCTCACTAAAACGAGAGTGTAAAAAAAGAGATCCAAGCCAGATTGTATTCTCTAACAAACAAGGCAGCATTAATAGGCAATATAAGCATAACAAACAAATATATAATACAAAAAAAGTCGCAAAGCATGTACTCAGTGACTTTGCTGACACACATCAAGCGCTACCGTACTATGACGATTAAGGTAAGCGTCATTATAAGGTTCACAATCTGTCCGGTCATTGAACAATCAAAGAGCATAGTGGGAACTGTGGTAATTGACTTGTTCTTATTATCTCTACTGACAATTTCATGATTAATTTCAGAACATGTCATGCCACACGCATGCCATCGTACCGTTGGGATTTTCACTTCAGCTCCTTATCATATGTATGTCCATGCTTCCTCACTTTGCTTATTCTTCATATTGCTGAATATACATTCCATATCGCACTATAGTGGTACAATTGTAAAACCGCAATAGGAAAAACACCCAGAGATAATATGCATTTCTCAAAATGTCTTTTTATAGCGGTTTTATCTATAACACTATTACTATGGCTTACGACGATTATATTATTGTTATTATACATCCTAACCCATGTCCTGTTTCCTCAAATAGTCCGTCTACACGGTCGTCATCTTCCTCAAGCAATCCGTCCTCTGTCTACTCGGACCTATTAGATATTTCCAATCACCTGTCACTGGTCCATTATAACGCACAAAGTAGTCAGCCAAATTATATTTTATAAATGCTGAACTCTATACCTTTGACATTCTATTATTTTCTGAAACTTGGCTCAATGACTCTATTTCTCTCTCTCTCTCTATTTCTCTCTCTCTCTCTATCTATTTCTCTCTCTCTCTCTTCTCTCTCTATCTCTCACTTTCTCTCTCTCTCTTTCTTTCTCTCTCTCTCTCGCCCTCTCTCTCTCTCTCTCTCTCTCTTGCTTGCTTGACAGCTCACTGTCTGTTACCTCCTTATTTCTTTACTTATTACTTAGATATATGGTCGTCTGAATTAATAAATAAATCCGTTCTTTATTCCTAACCTAACCATCTAGCTGATATTGTTATTTATTATTGTTATTATTATTATTATTATTATTATTATTATTATTATTATGAAATTCTCACCACAAGTCCGGCGTTTCTCCTATTTTTATCTGAGAAATACTGAAATAAATGTTGTTGTTGTTGTTGTTGTTTTTGTTTTTGTTTTATTTAGACACATAAAATGTGTACCGCCATGGTTAATCAAGATCTTTAAACGTTATGAAAAGCCATAACGATCAAACATATAAAAGTGCAATAAAAGGTTGTATTTAATCCACTGTTTCGTAATCGATAATAGCAAAAGGGCATACATTAAACAATATCTTACAAAATAATTTATTATCTCAAATCATATTTGAAATAAACTGATTAACAACAGCTGTTAACTTTTCAAGATAAAACACGGCTTATACACACATAAAATAATAATTATCACATTATTTACATATAAAATAATGCGGGTACTAGCATAAAGTAAATGTTAGTCTATCAATTCTTGGTTTGAAAAAGAAATATAATTTTTTTAATGTCAGTTAATGTTCTAAAATGTGTTTATCACAGAAACTTTATTATATAATATTGCACGAATATCATCATACAAGGAACATTTAACCAAATTTTTACAAAACGGACAGGATATCTCAGGTTCTGGAATACGCACGTATCTACAGTTTCAATGCGAATAGGTCCACAGCGGAATTTGGCAAAAACCGCTCTGTGTTTTTAAACAATTACAAGTTAGTCGCGTTACTTAGACACATAATAACATCTTCATATTTTTCTTGAAATTAACTGTTTTACAACGATGTAATAAAACATGCAAAAGTAATGAAGTACGTCTGATCAATTAATTAAAATATAATAGAAGCTTGTCTGATCAATTAATTCATAATAAATTACATGTTTTTCAAACAATGTCTAAGTGAGGAACAAATGGATGATTCAGAGCTAGTTTTCATTATCATTTAAATAATAAATAATATTATTATTATTATTATTACTAATAATAATAAAAAATAAAAAAATAATAATAGTAGTAGCAGAAGTAATAGTAGTAGTAGTAGTAGTAGCAACAGCAGCAGCAGCAGCAGATAAATACATACATGGACTCTCTAAAGTATGTCCAGGCTTTAAAGGGGCTAGAGGAAAGAGTAACTGGTGCCAATACAGTTACAATAGAAAACATCATAAGGTGCTGCGCATTCGGTAGCGCGGCGGATTTGTAACCGGAGGCCCCGGGTTCAATCCTCTGTGGTGCCACTGAGTTCCGTCGGTGTATTCTTGGGCAAGACACGTTCCCTTAGCCTCGTCCGTCGGATGGGGACGTAAACCAGGCGGTCCCGTGTATCGGTCTATCCTCCGAGCACGTTAAAGAACCATAGGAATCTATTCGATAATAAGACACTTGATAGATTCGAGTGAATTATAATTCATGAACATGGTTCATAAAAACACAGTCACGATATGATGTATTCGTGTTATAAAATCATCAATATTAATCCATATAGGGTTCACACTCCTAGCAGTTGTACACATGTTTGTAATCAAAGTGTAGCTGGATCACACAACAACACTTTATTATAGCCTTGACGCATCAAATGCATTGATGTGAATGATTGTATTCATAAATTACGTTACAATTGTTCATGCTAGACTATGTTACATATTTCAGTAGACTACATTTTAGAATTCGTTACTATTACATATTTTTTAGCCGAGTCGTCGAGTTTGGCAGGCCGAACTATTTCTAACTCGATTATTTTTTGAAGCCTAGTATAGTGCATATGTAAATTGAATATGCAACTGAAGATCAGACTACACCAATTACCAACCAATCAGAGGGCAGGGAAAAAGTTCCAGGTTGAATTCGGAGCTATTACACAGAATCTCTTAATTTTGATTAGTTGACAAGGTAAACAAACCAAAAAATCTTGCTAAAAGATTAAAATTCAACTTTTGAAGAGTACTTATAAAGGTTAAATCATACATTTGTGCAATGTATTCATAATGTGTTGCATAATCAAAAAAAGAAGTATATTTTACATTTTCCTCATGTTTTTACATGCAAGTAGGTGGGTCAGCACCATCCGATCCAAACAGCTTTTTCAAAACATACTCAACATATGGTTAATTATTTTTTTTATGATAAAACTATGATAGGTCTTTCAAAACAAGTAATAAAAAATATAGCTTCCTATATTAGGCAACTCATTACAGAGCTTAGAGCTATAAGGTAGGCCTATGGAAAATGAATTGGTGTAGTATTACCTAAAGATAGATTATGCATAGGGTAAAAGTGATAGTAGACATACTTTTTTTCTAACACAATGATTTGAAAGTGTGAGAAATGTTGAATTATGGTGTATTTTGATTTTTCTTTTCATGGTTTTTAAATATTTGAAAGTTTATGATGCAACATAGGTTATTTAAATTCTTTTATTAATGGCTGTGGACACACATTTAGCCATACCTGACATCTAGTATACACAACTGGCCTGTAATGCACATGTTTGACACAGTTAAAGGTATATCTAGTAAGTTTAATTAAATTCTCAGGCTTAGCATACATTGTTTGGCAAAAATGTCAGAAAGCGATAATCTGCATCTCCCCGAAAAGATGTCGAAAAGCCGCTCATGTCTGTTTTGAAAAAGATGTTGAGGTGAACTCTGACTTTGAGTTCATCGCTTCTATACGGTTAGTGTCGATATGCGAATATTTTATGCGGTTTAATACATTTTACAAATTAAATTATTTATTTGGCAAAAAATATGCCTTTTAATATGTTTTTCAAAAGTTTTTTTCTACCCCACCACCTTCATTTAAATGAATTTTCATGGATCTGCACTTTAAACAGTGCTTATTGGCTGCATGGTTTCATGAAAATGACCTGTAAAGATGGTATAAACAATATCTAATAAAAAAATACAATAAACAGTACAGTTACAGGCAATCTTGTGTAATGAGCATATTGTAAAACATGGCATGTCCCTAAAAATGGAGTTGGGGAGGATAGTCTCAGAATTATGTTTTGTCATTTTTAAACTGAAAAGTTGCATTTTCTTGATGGTTTCACATATAGAAACTGCTGAATAATGTTAATTAATTCATTTGAAGGCAGATTTTGAATATATACAAAAACAGTGTCGTTTTATGGTAAGGCCAAACAAAATGAATACTCTGTTTCCGCTAACCCGACCGACCCTATTTTTTTCCGCCGACCCTACAGTTTTTTTCACCGTTTTTGTAATAAAAAATATGTTCGATCGTTTTTGCTCTTTTCTATTCCTTTCCGCATAATATAAATCTTTCTGGTAATAAGTCGTCCCGATACTTGAAACGCATGTCAATAAAGCGTCTACCGATCCGTCCTTACGGTGACAATGTTTTTTGGAAAAATTCGTTGTCAGATCTGTTGAGTTTGTCCCTAATTTTAACGACATGGCAACAAGTTTACTGCTGGTTACGTTTGACAAATGCAGACATTTTCCTGGATTGAAAAAACTGTACCCAGTTGAGAATTCAAGCAGAATAATTGACATTTTTTCGGAATATCACGGTGTGCAACCCAGCGAAAATTTCGAGAAATCTGGCCCTACTTTCACTGTTTCTGGTTCCACTCATGTAAACACAGATGAAAACTCAGCAAACACCTCACTCGACACAAATGTAATGCCTTAATAGACGGGGAATTGAAAATGAGATATAAAACTGTGTTGCCTATTTGTCAGCCATGCAAGGATTCAGGCAAAATTCTATCACATAGCGTCCATTTGGCAAAACTGTTAACAAGAAAAGTCATTAAATTTAGTCAGACAAACCATCTGACAGTGTTCTCCATGGCTATTTTTCAGGGTGTTTTAACCACATGAAAAGTTCTAGGGACGGGCATGCAAAGAAGGAAGTATATTTGTAGATTTTGAAAATCTCTGAGATGTGAGCTTCATAAATGTCAGAGTATTTAAACTGTTTTTACAACATAACACAACAATCAAAATCTGAGAAGTCTCGTTTAATACCATACACTATTTTAATATTGAAATTGTATTATGTTTTTGCTATGTACCAGACATCAATTTAAAAATACCATTGTTCTAATTAAGGCTGGAGAGAACAGTCAAGTATTTACTGGATAGACAAGTTGATTTTGCTATATTAATTAAAGTCATAATAATCATCTTCAAACTTGCAGTTTGGTGACAAACTTGCAGTTTGGTGAAAATGTAACACATGTATGCAGTTAGTCTTTTAACTCTTGTTTAATACTCCAGCCTGTCCCAATATCACAGAACAACTCAACTTTTCAACTCAGACTCAACTCAACTTGTCTTTGACATTACAATTCTGAGTTAATATTGTATTGGATCATTTGAATTTTGCTGGAAATCAATGTATATATAGATCTTTTACTGATATTGTGAAAAGTTATTGTGAAAATCTACAGTTGCTTGGAAAACAATGAAGAAAATGTATTTGAGTGGGATCTGAAATATTCGAGACCATCTCAGATTCATTTTCTTAAATCTTGGTAAAATAAATTATATTTATAGAGTAACAATTTGAGTACTTGAGTTAAAGTATAACAACAAACTCTACTAATTTTCCATATATTAATGTAAAAGAATTATTTCGAATACTATTTGATAAAGACAATTTGAGTCAAGTTAAAATCTCAACTTAAGTTTATTCGTGATACTGGGACCTGTTCTAGCTCATTTAATATTGAACTTGTTCTAGAGGTTTATATGGATTTTTTTTTTAAATATTTTGATGTTTATTTTAGGGTGAAATAAAGAGACAACAAATCTTTTTTAAACTTGTTTATATTCATTTATTCAATAAAGTATGTTTTAATACAACATATATTGAAATACAATTATATTACATAGAAAAAGTAACCTATAAAGTCCAATTATTTTATATCGCGTAGAAAAAAAAAAAAAAAAAAAAAAAAGTTGTGCCTACCTACCTACCCTATTTTTTTTCAAGACGTTAGCGGAAACGAAGTATTCATTTTGTTTGGCCTAAAATCTGCTATTTTGACCCCTGAAAATCACAAATATCATTTTTGAGTAGATATTATTTTCAAGATAGCTTCAACTGGTTAAAAATCACATGTTGTTGATGAAATCAATTTAAAATCACTTTATTTGAAGCAAAAGATTGGAACGGTAGTCGAGATATGGCATTTTGAAGATTCTGGATTTACGCGTAAATTTTGCTTTAGCCGAAGCTCTTTTAAGCCCTCATATTTTGTCGAAAAGGACTTTTTTCTAAAAAAGAATGACATCATTTTTCTCAGATTGAATGTATCAAACAATTTAGCAAGAAAAAAATAAATCCAGTCAGGTTTGAATGTATCTTTAGACCAGACTACACCAATTACCAACCAATCAGAGGGCAGGGAAAAAGTTCCAGGGTAAATTCGGAGCTATTACGCAGAATCTCTTAATTTTGATTGGTTGACAAGTTAAACAAACCAAAAAATCATGCTAAAAAGTTAAAAATTCAACGTTTGAAGAGTACTTATAAAGGTTAAATCATACATTTTTGCAATGTACTCATAATGTGTTGCATAGTCAAAAAAAGAAGTATATTTTACATTTTCCTCATGTTTTTTCATGCAAGTAGGTGGGTCAGAACCATCCGACCCAAACAGCTTTTTCGAAACATACTCAACATATGGTTAATTATTTTTTTTATGATAAAACTAAGACAGGTCTTTCAAAACAAGTAATACAAAAATATAGCTTCCTATATTAGGCAACTCAGTACAGAGCTTAGAGCTATAAGGTAGGCCTATGGAAAATGAATTGGTGTAATATGACCTAAAACACATGATGATCGTTTTAGTCGTATTTTGATTGACACTCATTATGATTGCCTACAGTCCATTTAAGCATGATATTATTCCCGTCACGGTAGATTACACAATTAAAAATTAATAAAACGCGCGTTGTTTGGTTTAATCACGGTTGTTAATCAAATATACTTATAATCTTAGAAAACTAGCGTTTTTTAATCACTTATGTAGTAAATGGATGGATACATTCATTTAGTAGATAGTAATAAAACAGTGTATGTATTAGCTAAACGTAATCTCTGGTAGTTTATATATAGGATTAGGGCTATTTATATCAGGGTCCTTATATAACAGTTCGTTTTATGTAAATCCGTAAATCAATAGATACAGGTAGAGACGACAACCATATTTTGTAAAACAGCCTTGTTTCAAGACCAGTTATATAAGGATTTTGCTTATATATAAGCTAGAAAGTATTTTCTTTCCAAAATTCTAAATATTAATGCAGATTTCTGATTAAAACCTTCATAAATGTGTAAAAACACGCATACTTCCGCTGAAATCACTATTGAACATCATAAAAGATTAACTGAATATCCAAACGATGTAAAAGCCAATATAATATCTGTTTAGCGATTTGTATTCCGATTAGTCAAGCGCGTCTAGCGTTCTTGATTGTGACTGGTCAAACGGTTAACGATGAAAACGCATAAAACGGGTTTTTAAACGGATTAACGATAAACGAACGAAAGATCGCAAAACGGGTTTGCAACGGCCGTGTAACGTAAAAACTCGGTAATAAAACGCTGCCACCTCTGTACCATGTTGAAGGTTTTGTGTTCACCGACATGTTGGCCCATTTTCATATGATTTGCCTTAAGTTTCCCTTTGATCTTGAATTAGACACTTGTGTTGAGTTTTGGACTCCTATTAATCGTCCGTCCATTATAAATAACGGATCTTTGATAGGTAATAAGGTTTATTTTTTATTAATATTTACTAATTGGCCCTTATTTCGCTTTTCAGAGAATGGTGTTACATTTAAATTTACATGAGACTTTTAACGAAAACACTTAAAATAAATATTTCTCCTCTTCGGTTACACTCTGCGTCATCTATACACATTCCACATAATAACTCTACATTTCTTAGATCTTATAAATACTGTAAAGGGTTATCGTTTGGAAGCAACAAACACAAAAAAGATAGAAAAGTAGCAGACTCAGTTTTATTGAGTCTGTTCATGAGAGGTAATTATAAGATACAACACCTCCCACGCCTCCTAGCACCTAAGCCATTTGTACGTCTAACACCTTTAAATCTTCATTCGACAACCTCATTCCATGTTCCTTCCAATAAATTTACCAGGAGGTTTAATAACGGCTCAAAAGTTTGTTTAACATATCTTGGATCACCTGTTTTGAAAAAAATATCACGTAACGTCTCCATTCAGACATCGTTTAATTCAATCTAGACGCAGAGTATTTCCTTCTACGAGTAAGTGCAATGCTAAGAGGTGCATTTGTTACTTATCTTGCAAGTCCACCATTAAATCAACTGTTAATGGTACAATATTTAATATATGTCTAGCTTCAAATGTTGATTGACGTACTTCTCACGTCCATAAAAATATAATGCAGGCAATCCCAAAAGTTAAAGAATTACCTCTACCAACAATTTCGTCAGTCGGGTCATAGTTTTAATATCGTCACTGTTCAACCTGTTAAAATATAATTTATGATAATGTTGCAACCATAAAACTTTAAAATAAAAGTTAGACATAAGCAGAACTAAAGTGAATGCAAAACTTGCAGACACCATTTCAACTGGGCCTTAATGATAATATTTATCAACAAAGAAATATTTCAAAAGAGCCTTATATTGGCAATTTTTTCCATTCGAAATCTAGGTCTCATGGTTGTAGACGTAATTGTAAAAACAAACGGATGTCACGTATTACTATGTCAGTCGCTGATTTACTTATTATTTTTAAACAGTCTGGAATGCACCCAATGCTTTCTTGTCTCACCTCTCTATCCATTTTGTCACTTAAGCTGATTGACGAGGAAGTAGACACAAGTTTCATTCGAACAGATCCTTTGTATAACACTGCTTCCGTAAGTCAAAGCTACACGCAGCATGTTCTTCGACCCCATATTGACAAGGAGTCAGGTCACGTCAGACATTTTCTAAAAATTCTTTATCTTAATAAGGGGATTTATTTGACTGATATACCAAGTATTTTTCGAGACAATCGTGCTGTTGAGTCTATTCCTAAATATTTCAAAAATTCCGAAAATCCTATACTTTGTTATAAGTACAAAAAACAATTAGATAAATATGACTTTCAACTACAACAAAATAGTGTCTGAGATTGATATAGTAAAAAACACTCCTAAGGAATGCGAGTGTAGAACATCTAAATGTGTTTATGCTCCGGCCGGTCATGTCATTACTGGTAATTTTGATATTATAAGTAAACGTATTCTGCATTTGTTTTCTAAAGGTCCGAAGTATAGATTGCCTTCTGTGATTGATTTTAATGGATGTCGTGGTCAGATCGCCGAATCCATTGTGGATTTTAGTATTAAATGGTGTCGTAGAGAATATGCTGACCTTAACTACTTGGTAAAATACTATTGTAAACATCTTAGGAACCCGTATTAACTTATATACGGATAACCCCTTCCTACTTTCCCCTAGACCTAGCTTTTCATTTCGTAATTTTATTCCCGAAATGTCATATTAAGTTTGTTTTAGTTCCTGCTGATAAAGCAGCTAATAATATACTTATTGTTTGACGCCTCCATTACGTCAAAGTTTTATCTCAGGATCTCAGGAGTACTAATTCGTTTACTCCAATGCAATTTACTGAAGATAATGATGTTTTGACGCATATCACTCAGTGCAAGATCTTCAAGGCTGGACCAGACGAAATGTAAAGCAGACTTCGAACGATGTACTGGATTCCCAAATTACATAAACAACCATATAAATCCCGTTTCATTTCCAAATCTAGTTCTTGCACCACTACAAAATCTCCGAACTTTTAACATCTTGTATTACTGCCGTTAAAGATCACGTTAAACAATATTTTGCTAAAGCTTATGAAAACTCTGGGATTAACTTATTTTTGGTCTATTAAAAATGCAGGCGACCTTCTTGAATACAATTTGCAATGAACGTCAAGCTTCATTTATAAGTACTTATGATTTTTCTACATTATATACAACTTTACCACACAATATTATCAAAGACAAGCTTATTTCTTTCATTTAAAAAACAAATTGCTAGGGAAAATACTACATCTTTTCCCTGTAACAATATTAAAGCGTTTTTTCCTAACAGCAGTTTGGACAATTACACTATGTGGACTTGCCATGAAGTATGCGAATCGTTTTTATATTAGATTATATTTTCGTCAGATATGGAACTACCGTTTATTGACAAATTCTTGGTGTCCCTATGGGTACGACCTGTGCACACCTTCTCGCAGATTTGTTTTTATATTGCTATGCAAGAGATTTCATGCTGAGTCTTTCACCAGATACACAGGCATATTTTATTGAAGTCTTTAATGACACCTCTATTTATCTGGATGAAATATTTAACATTGACAGCCCTTTCTTTTCTACTATGGTTAATAATATATATCCTAAAGAACTTCATCTTAACAAAGCTAATATTTCTGATATTAATGCTTCTTTTCTCGATTTATATCTCTCAAGTGACACAATTAGCAAAATCTATGACAAGAGAGATTATTTAATTTTGATATTGTTAATTGTCCCCATTTAAATTTGGATGTTCCCCGAGCAACTTCTAATGGGGTCTATGTGTCTCAACTTATTCGTTTTCTAGAGCTTGTACTCGAGTTGAGGACTTTAATATTCGTAATCGTTGTATAACTAAAAAGCTACTAAAGGGCTGCCGTTATCATAAACTTCGTAAGGCTTTTGCCAAATTTTATTATCGTAACCCTGATCTTCTTTCCAAATATAAAACTAATTTAAGAACTCTTCTTCGACAAGGACTATCGCAATCGGACTTCTGTGGTGTCGTAATTTACAAACTTCGTAAGATCCTTGGTCATAATCACTTTCATACTATCTTTGTTAAACTTGTTAAAAAGTTTATCAAAAGAGGTTATGACTCTATCCTTTTGCTACCATTTACAGTTCGCCAATATGCTTTCCTCTTTAACTGTGCGATGACCGGACAGGCTGTGGACCCTATGATGACGTCTACCTAAAGCCCAAAAGGACGTTGATGTTAGATGTTTGTCTGCAATCTTGTCTTGTCGTGCCCTCAGTGGTGTATTTTCTTGTTGCTCTGGCTTCTGCTAAGTCATTGAGTACCTTCTTTGTGACCTTCTTGGCTCTTGTTTTTGTATTTATATATTCACGAGCATCTTTGTGTTTTACTTATATTGCCTATTAATGCTGCCTTGTTGGTTAGATAATAATTCATGGCGGGGATTTCTTTGTTTACACTGTCCCGTTTTATTGAGATGAAGTAGGGTAAGTGTGAGGTTTGGTGCACCCTAGAACCTGCTTTAAACCCCCAGCGGTCCTTTTTTGCCACTGACTTTACCAGGGCGGTAGCCCTATTGCCAAACTTTTTTGTGTTTGTGACGTCATATGCCATTATTCCTTATTAACATTGCCATTCATGTTTGTCTTTTTGCGTGTTCTGGGGTTTACTGTGTAAGCTGCATTTCCCGTTCGACTTTTATAGTTATTTTTAATTTCCTTTTTCTCAAAAACCGCGACATATTTTTTAATTTCAATATCTCGAAGTACACAAAATTGTTAACACTACTGACGTTTTTAAAAAATAAATATCCAATAAGACTTAAGCTATTTCAAAAACCAAGATCGCATTTGAAGTGTTAACATGTATATGTTTAGAAACATTGTACAATATATTAACACTTAACCCGCTAAGCTCGACTATAATAGCCTTTGCGTCCATTGTAAACCCATATCAGCCTAATATGGTTTACAATGTACGGTTGCGCTGATTAGTTATTTTCCTCAAAACACCCCTTTGTCATATAAAAGGAATGGTCTTCATTCAAAGAAATAGCAGTCCATTATATATATGTAGCGGGTTACAGGTTAATAAATAGGAGTATAACGTTTTGTTTTAGGAACATCGGTATTTGTTACTTTGTTAAAGGGGTTGATGCACTATTTTCAAACAACATTTGTTTAAATAGGCTCTGAAAAACGTGAAGATAGATGAAAAAACTATCAAAATGACATGAAAAATAAAGGAGATATGACCTATTGAAACACAAATATTACTACCAAGTTTCGAGTTTGTAGTGCCAGCTGTTCTTGAGTTATCGCAAAGACAAGCAATTTTTAGTGATTTTTTTAAAAGTTTTGTTACCATGGCAACCACATTTCTTATGCGAATCTACCCAAAAGGGAGGTGCGCAACTACACCATCCATGACACAAACAATCCCACCAAGTTTCGAGTTTGTATTCCAGATGTTCTTGAGTTATCGCAAAGACAAGCAATTTTTAGTGATTTTGTACAGGTTTTGTTACCATAGCAACCACATTTTATAAGCAAATCTACCCAAAAGAAGAGGTGCACAACTAGACTATGAAACAAACATTCCCGCCAAGTTTCGAGTTTGTAGTTTCAGTTGTTTTTGAGTTATCGCGAAGACAAGCAATCTTTAGTGTTTTTTTACAAGTTTTGTTACCATGTCAACCACATTTCTTACAAGAATCTACCCAAAGGAGATGTACACAACTACACCATGACACAAACATTCCTACCAAATTTCGAGTTTTAGTACCAGAATTACTAGAGTTATCGCGAAGACAATTAATTTTTAGTGTTTTTTACAGTTTTACAGGTTTTGTTACCATAGCAACAACATTTCATATACAAATCTACCCAAAAGTGGAGATGCACAACTAGGCCATGTCACAAACACTCCTGCTAAGTTTCGAGTTTGTAATGCCAGCTGTTCTTGAGTTATCGTGAAGACAAGCAATTTTTAGTGATTGTTTACAAGTTTGTAACTATGGCAACCACATTCTTTATGCGAATCTACCCAAAAGGAGAGGTGCACAACTACACTATGACACAAACAACCCTACCAACTTTCGAGTTTGTAGTACCAAATGTTCCTGAGTTATCGCGAAGGCAAGCAATTTTTACATTTTTATGGTTTGATAAAGAGATGTCTGCGGTACATAGTTATATAATCTCCTCTACTCGCAAAGTTATGAACGGCCTTTGATAATTACCATGGTGTAATGTGATAAACGGTTTCAATTAAATATCATGGTAATGGAATTATTTACTCTTCAAATGTGCATGTAATGAATGTTACTATTAAAAAAAGTTTTATTACATCAAAATCAATATTTTGCTGACAAGGTGTCCATAGATTCAAAAGTGTTTGCCAAGGATTATCTTTATTATTGGTATAAATATAGCTGAATAGTCATGTAATTTGCTGTGTTAAGATTTGTGAATGCCACTTGAAATCTGCCTAAGTGTTTGTCATACCTTTAAATTACCAATTTGAATTGTTACGTTATTTAATGTCATTAATGTCTTGGTCATGTTTTTGACCCCATGTCGGATATTTATTTAATAATGTTGATTACGTTACATCTTTATTTGCTATAAATGCTACTCAAATTATGTACGGTACGGTACGGATTCTATTTATTATCCACTTACACTGATATATATCTATTTCATAGATCGAGGGGTCGGCACAAAACTATTGTAACTACATATTAATAAAGAAGGAGATACAATAGTTTTGCGCTTAACCCTCGATATGCTTGCTAATGGTTCTAGTATATGATATAAATAAATTAATAAACATTATCGTTTGTCGTTATATACATCCTTCAAGTGCATACACTGATACTATACCGATAATCTCTATTAGATTCGTTACTAAACTATTAATTGCTACTTTCGGTATTCTCCGTACTACGCACCTGTTTTTTATCGTTCTACTACGGAATGTACGGTACGGTATAGTCTAGATCATCTTCGACGCTTGCTTGTTTTCAAGACAATCGTCTAGAACAGTTCTCCTAAACAAAGTTTGACTTCTGCCGAGATGCTTGTATCGTTTCTGAAAGGCTGAGATAGAAACACCTGCTATCCAAGATATACAGAAAGGCAGATTATATATAAACATACAGGGAAACATCATCATTGTATCGACGATTGCGGAAATGGTCAACAATCAAGCGTCGAATATGATCATGACTTGGTACGGTACGGCTTTTATCCACAACCTCATATAGACGCTTGTTTAAAAACCATAAGCGCATTAATGTGTACAGGATAAAATCCATTCAAAAACAGCGTTGCAAATGGTACTACTTTTATCGCGCTATAATCTGGTTATCCATCGCTCGGCACCGTCCAAAAACGGTGATCCATCGCTCGTTAGCAACTATAGACCGATATCTCTACTTAGTGCAGTAGGTAAAGTTTTCGAAAGGCTTCTGTTCAAACACATCTTTAAATTTTTTCGAGACAATAATGTAATCTTTTTCGAAGTTTATGGTAACGGTAGCCTGCTGGCGTAGCTTTTTAGTTATACAAATATTAAGAATATTAAAATCCTCAACACGACTACAAACTCGAGAAGAAAAATAAGTTGAAAAACATAGACCCCATTAAAAGTAGCTCGGGTAATATTCCCATCTAAGTGGGGATAATTAACACTATCAAAATAAAAGTCATTGCTTTAGTCATATATTTTACTAATTATTTCACCATTTTCAATAGAGAGATGTTACTCAATAAAAGAAGCGACAATATAAAAATGTTAGCTTTGTTGAGTTGAAGTTCTTTGGAATAGATAGTATTAAGCATAGTAGAAAAGAAAGGATAGAAAAGAAAATATTGTCAATGTTAAATATCTCATCCAGATACCGCGAGGTGTCATTAAAGGCTTCAACTACACCTACCTGAACCATTTTCATCAGACCAAGTGTGAAGTTTATGCAGACATTGTTGTTATTGCCTCTCATTAGCGTTCACGTTTTTTGAGCGATGACATATAACAAAGTCGTCAAAATATACAGAATAGTCCACACCAGGATTAATGCATATAATTATATTGGTAATTTGTATAATGAAAGAGTGACACAGAGAATGTGGTACACCGATCTCCTGTTTATGAATATCAGAGAGGGTTGTACCCATTTGTACACGAAACTGTATATCATCCAAGAATTTCTCTAAAAAAATAAATCGGTAAATGGTAGTCGACCTCTAAGACCAACGTCAACAGAATCCTTCATAATACCGTACTTCCATGCAGTATTATACGCTTTCTCCCAACCAGAATCTACAGAGATTATGTGTTCTTTCTTTAAGAAAGCCCATTCTATGTTGCTTGCAAGTAGAATATCGCTTAAGCCGGTTCTAGGAGGAGTGAGAGGTGTTGCATCTTATAATTAGCTCTCATGAACGTACTCAATAAAACCGAGTCTGCTACTTTTCTCTCTTGTTTGCATTTGTTGCTTCCAAGGGATCACCTTTTTAGTATTTTGCCTAGTAAAACATTATAATCGAATGTGATTGTTGTGCCGCCTTGGCGCCGGAATCCACTTTCAAGAACCAAACGAGTCTCTCATGAAGCATTTGCTACATGGTTTTATATATACAACTCGTTAAACCAATAGGGCGATATTTTATTATTGGGTCCATATGATCCTTTCAGGATTGAATATAATGTATTTAAACAATTCTAAAAGGAAAAAATATTCTGATGTACTGACTTTAACCGAGATAAACTGATCAAAGAGAAGCACATTTTACACATCGACCCTATATGCTATCATATCACAACAGAACTTACTGTTTGTGTCAAAACATATTTCGGATTAATTTAATGCCTACGCCTTCAAAGAGGTTCAGTCGTTCATATTAGCTACTGAGTTAAAGATGAACAAATATGGGGAGCCTAATTCTAGTGGGATTGATGTGATAGTGGAATCATCGTTCTATTCATTCATTCGTTCGTTCGTTCTTTCGTTCGTTCGTTCACATTCATTCGTTTGTTCACCCGCTCGCTCGCTCACTGATTATTGCCTACTGACTGTTCCAAGTCGATTACCCTGTATTCAGCACGTTTTGTGATGTCCGTCTCACTGTACAGCGAATTGTCTCTTTGTTTGTGGTACAGTGCGGATCTACAGTGACATTGCGTTTGTGTGCTGTGTTTTCTTTAGGACCATCCTTCCCATTTTTTCATCGAAAGCCCGTTTTTAAATCCTGTGCATGCATCATGACATTGTTTAAATGTATTTTTACAACACAATCGTATATCGTTTGCTAATCCCTCAGCAATCATTCGGTTACCACATTTCAATCTAATGCGGATGATGATGTTTCCACGCATATCACAAAACAAACTTCCATCTAGGTAATGGAATTCCAAATTAGATAGACAACCTTACAAAGCCCGATTTATTTCGAATTCAAGTGCCTCCACCACTACAAACATCTCCAAATGTTTAACGACTTGTCTTACTGCTGTTAAAGATCACCTTAAACAGTGTGCTAAAGCGTATGACAACGCTGTGATTAATCTATTTTGGTCATTTAGAAAATAAAGAGACGTTCTGATAAGATTTGCAATAAACGTCAAGTTTCATCCATAAGTACTTATGACTTTTTCAACACTAGATAAAAGTTTACTACATCGACGTATCAAAGAGAAACGTATTTCTCTCATTCATCAAACTTGAGCTAACGAAAAAACTACATTTTTGGCCTGTAACACGTTTAAAGCGTTTTTTACTAACGGCAGTTACACTCTGTGGACTTGCAAAAACGTGTGTGAAGCACTCATTTTCCTATTTATTATTATTTTCGTCAGGTATTGGTACTATTGTTTAATAGACAAATTGCTGGAATCCCTATGGGTACTAACTGTGCACCTTTTGTCACAGATCTTTTTTGTATTGCTATGAAAGAGATTTCATGTTGAGTCTTTCACTCAGGCGAATGTAAGTGAAGCCTTTAATGACACCTATCACGGTATCTGGATGACATATTTAACATTTACCCTACTTTCCTTTCTTCTATGGTGTATCCCAAAGAACTTCAACTCAACAAAGGCAATATTTCTGATTCTTCCGCTTTTTTTCTAGATTTACATATCTCTATTGAAAATGGAGAAATAATAAGTAAACTCTTTGACAAGAGAGATGATTTTAGTTATCACCACTTAGTTGGGATGGTCCCCGAGCTACTTCTTATGGGGTCATTGTTTCTCAACTTATTCGTTTTTTCTAGCGCTTGTAGTCGTATTGAGGACATTAATATTCGTATTCGTAATCTACGTATAACTAAGAAGCTACAACATTAAGGCTACCGTTGCCATAAACTTCGAAAAACCTTTGAAAATGTTATTTTTGTAACCCTTATCTACTTTTTAAATATAAAAGTGATTTAAGAACTCGTCTGCGACAATTACCATCACAACCTGACTACTATGGTGATGTGATTTACAAATTCGAATTCGTTGGTCATAATCACTTTTATACAATCTTTATTAAACTTGTTAAAAATGTTATTAAAAGAGGTTATGACCCTATCATTTTGCAACGTACTGCATGTTTAGTGGTTGACCCATTTACAGTTCGCCACTATGTTTTACTCTTTGATTGTACAATGAAAGGACAGATTATGGTCCCTATGATGACGTCTACCTAGATCCTCAAAGAACGGTAGCGTCTAATCTTGCTTTGTCTTACCCATAATCCTCCAACAGGGATATCGCAACCATAAGTTTCGTGACTTTTTCTAAATTGTATTATCGTAACACTGATCTGCTCGAAAAATATAATAGCAGTTAGAGTTATTTATTACAATTATTAGAACATTTATAAACAGAGGTTACTACCAAAGTATTCTTAGTTCCAGACCCTTCTACAGTTTGCAATTATGCTTTCCTCTTTGATTTTGCAACGAACTGCACGGGCGGTGGACTCTATGACAACGTGTTCCTAAATCCTTTAAGGCAGGAACCGTTTGATTTATGTCCTTCACTCCGTTGTATCGTGCCCTTATCGGTCGGTTTTCCCCTTGATACTCTGACTTCATACAAGTCATCGAGTACATATGAGATTAACTTATTTTTGATATATTATATACATTTTCTTATTACACCTATCCACGCAATGTAGGGGTTAACTCAGCGGATATTTTTTTTATTTACACTGTCCTGTTGTTTAGGGATGATGACAGGGTAAGAGTGAGGTTTGGTGCACCCTTGAAGCGGATTAAACTCCCCGGGAGACCCTATTGCCACTGACCGTTCCAAGGTGATACCCCTGTTGTCAACCTTTATATGTTTATAATGGGCTGTTTTACTGAATGTGTTTGTGATGTACATGTTGAATCACCTTTGTGTTGTAATACTTGTTGAAGTGACTGTATTCTGTGAATGCTACTCTTCCTGTCGGACGTATAACATTTTCTTTGTTATCGTGTTGCTCTGGCTTCACCCAAGCCATTGATTACTTGCTTTGTGGCTTTCTAGGCTTTTGTTTTTTATATTCATATACACATATGCACTTATGTTTTATACTTATATTGCCTATTAATGCTGCATTGTTTGTCAGAGAATATAACATGGTGGGGACATCTTTATTTACACGGTCCCGTTAAATTGAGATGATAATAAGGTAAGAGTGAGGTTTGGTGCACCCTAGAACCTAGTTTAAACCCCTAGCGCCCATTTTTGTCACTACTATTGGCCGTATTGTCCACTGGCCGTTCCAAGTCGGTAACCCTGTCTTCAACAATCTTTGTGTTGTGTATTTTCGTTTTCATTGTGTATTTAGTTTGCTCTTTGTGGTGCAATGCGGACCCGCGGTGCCATTGCGTTTGGGTGTTGTGGTGTCTATCGGGCCATTTTCCTCATAGTGTTCACCACGTCTTGAATAACACTGTTTAAACCAACAGGTGTTCTGGACGGTTGAAAATTGACTAGATTAATATCCCTTATCGTTAGATTTACTTTATTGCATATGATCAAAATATGCAAATGTCATCACGAGCAATATCATCAATCTGTTTTCA
Organism: Cyrtodaria siliqua; assembly: GCA_037043455.1. Lineage (NCBI taxonomy): Eukaryota > Metazoa > Mollusca > Bivalvia > Adapedonta > Hiatellidae > Cyrtodaria > Cyrtodaria siliqua. Next base: position 348,470 of record JAWPHD010001063.1, read on the forward strand.
GGAGCTCTAGGGTAATGCGTATTTCTGTACATTTTGACATAGCAGGTGTTCTGGACTGTTGCAAATTACCTACAATAAATTAATTGAATTGAATTGGGGTTTTAAGGCGCACCAACACATGAAAGGTTATATGGCGCCTAACAGGAATGAACATGCCAGGCTCATCCTCCATGTACATCGAGATCAAATATGGAGGACGGGTCTAGAACCTTCTCACCCTGAACTGCAGAGTTGCGGCAAATTCTACTGTAGACACTCCATTTACGCTGGAGCCACGTTATAGTTTTTCTGCCACTGCTCTAGTGATATGAGCGAGATGGCACATGAAACAATGCAGGGGTCATGATGAAGACCTTTAATGGCATGTACAAAACATGATAAAATGAACATGAATTTGGGGGTGGGGGTCTACCCCTCAGCCTTCCCCTCCAACGGTATCTGCAGAGGCCCTATTATTTGCCCCGTAACAAAACGGGGCCCCCGGAACCACACGGGGCCTACAATATATTAATATCGTTCAAATGTCATTAGTATTAGTAGTAGTAGCATAAATCAGTATTGTATACATTGTGAAAATGGCTTGTTTATTATATGACAGGTGTTCCATCGGTATTGCATCGATTGCATCGAACATATATGTTAGTCCAATGTCTATAAATTAAATAAGAAAACGTCTAAAAGTCATGTTCCACCGAACCTGCTAGACTAATGTCATTTCTTTGCATGAAAGAACTCTCTCTCTCTCTCTCTCTCTCTCTCTCTCTCTCTCTCTCATATTTTAGAGAAGAGTACAAACCTCAGTTGTGAAACTAAATCATTTCGTTTTCACTCTAATTATTGATTATTGTCAAATACTGTGAAAAAAGTTATTAAATAAGCGATATAAAATGGAGACATTGGTTTAAAAGTTGCATTTTAGAAATATTGAAACTATACACATGATCTTTTTTTTTCGAAGTCCTCGAGTATATATTAAACATGTTTTATTGCTTCGAAATTATGGTGTGTTTCTTTTATATATGTTCATATGATATTTTTCATTTCGGCTAATTCGGTTTGTGGACCATATATTGAATTAAACACAACATATCTTCAACAAGAATTATGATAACCTCTTTATTATTAAATATCGAGTTACAGTTCTGTAATCATATGATAATAATAATAATAATAATAAGATGTGCAGCAAAGTAAAAGATAAATAAAAACAGAGTTATGGATTTCATACGAAAACTACCTGTTAATGTGTGTACGTATGACCTCGACCATTGGTACTTATACATGTACATGGGTTTCTTAACATGAGTTATACTTTAAATATATTACTCTTAATATTGACGGTGAATAAATCGTTAAGATTAAAGAAATGTAGCACATTTTACAAATATGTTATTTTCCCGATGAAATGCTGGCTTAATATTATTAGAGCTACAAAAAAACAACCAATAAACAATATAATGAGTAAAACGGTCCGATAGAAATCACAGCAGCCAAACGCAATGGCACCGTAGATCGCACTTCAACACAAAGAGCAAATTAAATTTACAATGAAACGGACAATACAAAACACAAATAATAATGGAGACAGGGTTAGCGACTTGGAACGGTCAGTCGGCAATAATGCTGGTTAGCATACATTAATTTTATGCGTACATAACCTCGCTATTATCATGTCAGTAGCGCTCAAATTGACAAGACAGTGTTAATAAAAATACATCTCATCAAATGAAAATCTATAAAGTCCACATCCAGAGAAACGATACAAATATATGTTATTGTAAAAATATATGATTAGAAACCATTCCTGTAAGCACTATTGATTAAGGTGAGCACTTCATTTGAGCGTCTTGTTCATAACCGCGTGTGTTTCAATCATTAATGAATACATTATATTGTTTAACACACCATTAATTTAGGTGTTTCCTCTCAAGAACTGGTAAAATAAACCGAAGCTGATACGTTCACTCTTTTTGTGTTTGTTGCTTCCAAGGGTTCCATTTTTTCAGAATATTTTGTATGGCATTAGTGGCTGTCCGGTTAGCTAAGTGCATAGCGGACCCGCTTCTTTCTAATGCGAACCGCGTTCGAATCCCGGACTGGGAAGTATTTACGATGGCTACTAAATCGGCCGGTTGGGTTAATTGTAACACGTATCATGTCGACTTTAAATAACATTACGTGGTCCGAGAATTTACAGTCATACTCCATCCAACCCTTTGTCCAATAACCGAAAACGGGTTTGGCTAAAACCTTAATTTTGGCTTAAGAAGTTTGAATATTGCACAATTAAAACATTTAATAGGTAATTTTAAACAGGTTATCGCATCTTTTCAGTAAAAATGTTTTTTAACGTGTTTTATTGTCAAAATATCCGTTATATTATCTTGCTAATATAAGCTTTCCCGTCGTTTAATGGAAATAATGCGGGACATCGGAATGAAGATTAGTAGTAGTAGTAGTAGTAGTAGTAGTAGTAGAAGTAGTAGTATTGTATTGATATAATACACAATTAATTCCTATGATAGCATCAATTAATAATAATAATAATGAAACTGCAGCACCTGGTATCCAGTTCCTGTATAAATATAAACATTCAAGTAACGTCAAATCTGTCCAGCGTTCATACAGGTAAGTACATTTTAAGTTCTGTATTTATAAAATATTGTCTTAATATTATATAACAATTAAAATACTCGTAAACTTCCATTTGTTAGCTTTCGTAGAGGGCATGACTTCAAATTCTGATAACTGAACCACAAAAGTAACTCTGTTAAACGTCGATCGACGATAAAGTCTTAAAGTCAGAATATGTTTATTGTTAACCTTAACGGAGAAGATAGAGACTTTGTGTCAAGTATTTGTGTATAACAATACCCTCAAATTTGCATTAAATCACCCGATGTACCAACCGTTAATACAAACAATTGATTACAAACGTACGCTTCGTTAAAAAGGCACGCTGACATTTTAACTCTTGTGTATACACAAACATAAGCTGTGATATAAATAAACCATTTGGATCTGCACACTTCCTGTGTTGTGCTTAGCGTCGGCGCAGCGTGTAGGTGATACATCGTAATTAGTACACAAATATTTATTCGGCATAGTGTGTACAGTTTAATTTTATTCAGTTTATTTCTTAGCGTAATTCTCTAAGTTGTAACGCTTCCGAGTGCTTCGTCAACTTTTCAGTTTATGTGTTAATAAGCATATTAATGTAACTGTTCGACTAAAGTCATTCTGTACCTTCACAGCCCATAGAGGATATGATGTAATGATTATATTCTTTATTTATTAAATACTGTCTTAATTAATATGAAATAACAATTCATGCAACTAAAATCACGTTTTATTTCCTTCTGTCCATAGAGGATATTACATTAAATTCTGTATTATATGTTATTGCATTTGTACTCGGAACGAATTCTATTGGCGAAGGTGACGAGTTTGCGAGTCACCCATACGCCAAAAGAATGAATTCCAAGTAATATTTCTCCATACAATTCAATAACGTTTTGATTGTAGACTTTCATATGGTTTTCTGATAATAGTATATAAACCTATTTTTGTACATACATTTTTAAAGAATGCGTGTTATTTCCGCATATTTGTATTTTTTGTTCATTTTTGTTTTCGCGATTCGGTGCGGTTGGATAATCTTCAGAACAAATGGAAGCGCTTACGATAAAAACAATTCATAATCTAAACATGTTAATGCTGAATTACGTCTTCTTCGGCATTGTTTTGTGATACAATAATAAATATAGTATTTATTATTGGTGTTTTTATGGATTTACTTCAAGATGATTTCCTACAGTAATATTTACGGTTTTAAACAAGAAAGTGACTTCGAGAAAATTCCAACCGCTGTGAAGGAGCCTAATGTTTTGAATGTATATCTAAGCCTTGTTGTGTTGAATAAACTTAATCATGCTGATACATATTTTTATTTTTAATAACAAGTCATGTCTTAGCTGATCTTTGGCAATAGTTATTTCAAATAACCATTACACACTGGCACTTGAGCCACACATATTATATTAAATGATTGTTACTTCCGGTCGTACTCAAAGAAGCGATCGGATTGGATGATATTTTAATGGTGAAAACATACGTAATAATAAACCAAAAATTGTCCAATCGGGTCACTTCTTTCAGTACAACCGGAAGTAAACGGAAAAATTGTAATGGAAGCAATCGGTGATTTTAATTAAATTTCTTCCCACCGTGTGCTTTTTTGTAGGAACTGTGAATAAACTGGGATAAATGGAAATCAGACCTAACGAACGGGGTAAGGATTTGAATCAATTCGCTATTTTGACAATGATACTTCGAAACGAGAATGGTCAACTTTGTATCAAACAAGCTTCCTTACCATGTGTTACATAGATAGTAGGGGTATCGTATTTTTTATTATTTTTTTATATTTTATAAATTTGCGGCTAATGATGTGCCAGAGCCGTGACATTTAGCATTGCAAAAAAAATCTCTACCCAGAGTTGTTGTTCCTTTAAACAAAAAGTACGCGTTTATATCACGGCTTTTGGCAACCGTGTGAAAAAGTTCGGGTGCATAATGAAGGTATGCAGTATCGTAGAATATTGAACAATTTCTCCAATGACAAGTCAATGGAACAATATGAAAGTATACAATAATTATAAAATACTATCTTATTATAATATAACATAACAATTCATACAACTAAAGTCACTTGGTACTTTCCTTCTGCTCTTAGTCAATAGATGATATAACATTAAATTCTGTATTTATAAAATATTGTCAATAGAGGTTATTACATTATAAAATATGTATGATGAATATATCAATTCATTCAAAAAATGGTTCCTATCCGGCAAAGGTACTACACAGTTAATACTATGAAATTGTTATTTGATATTATATATGTTAGTCTTGTTTTAGATTTCCTGAAAGAAATCAGACTAGGACCCTTTTACAGTTCGCCGCTATGCTTTCCTCTTTAATTGACCCTATGATGAAGCCCATTGGGACGGTGGCGTTTGATGTTTGTCTATGATCTTTCTTGACGTGCCCTTAATGGTTTATTCTCTTGTTGCTCTGGCTTCTGCCAAGTCAATGAGAACCTTCATTGTGGCTTTCAAGGCTCTTGTTTTTTAATATTATAGTTACACGAGCATATTTGTGTTTTACTTATATTGCCTATTGATGCTGACTTGTTGGTTAGAGATTAGATCATGGCGGGGATTTTTTTATTTACACTGTCCCGTTTTAATGGGACGACCGTAGGGTAAGTGTGAGGTTTGGTGCACCCTAGACCCGGTTTAAACCCCTAGTGGCCTACTTTGCCACTGACCGTTCCAAGGCGGTATCCCTATTGTCAACCCTTTTGTGTTTGTGATGTCGTTTGCAATTATTATGACTTTTGCCTTCTTGTTTGTCTGTTTGCGATTTTGTTTCTGTGTTTTGTGGTTGACTGTCCTCCTTGAATGCTACTTTCCCTGTCCGATCTTTTAATATTTCTTTATAATTCATTATAATATGTTCTTATATATATTTACTTGTTTACACACCGGTTGACGGTCATTTGTTGATTTACGTATATACCTAGTTTATATTGCTACTATATCATACCTTATTTGGAAATAGTTTTATTTTTATATATTTACATTAATCTTTAATTACTACTTCATTTCTTTCATCAGTTTTTGTGCACAATATGACCTATTTATGTGGCGACGTGTCGTAAAACACCATTCATTCATTTATTCATTCAAAAAACATACTCTTTAGGTGCAATATCTTCAGCGTCCATACACCCTATTTCTCTTAAAGGCCGTGACTGGAGGCGACCTTCAAAAGTAATTGGTGCCAATAGTAATGCGAGAGAAAACCCTCATAATGTGCTTCAGTGTCATATGAAATGTGCAAGCCACATCTTTAAAATGACGACCCGGTGTACGTTTGTGTTGTTAGATCATGAATATTAATTTAGATGTGGTTCATATTATTAGAAGGTGTTCATATTATTAGAAGGTGTATACCGTATTACATTTAAATGTAATAAGATCACAAAACACGATTTTAGTACAGCCTTAAAGCATCGAATGAATAAATATTAATGAGTTATGCTCCATAAATTAGCCGACTCATCGAGCAAACTATTTCATTAACAATAATTAAATGTTTAGCGCATATGTACAAGTCATTGAAACGCATTATGATTGCTTCACTCGTATTTAGACTGATACCAGTTATTTTTCCAGATCGCCTCCAATCCCTTTACATTTCGTATTCCGTATATTTAAAACATTGTCTTGATATAATATAACCATTCGTACAACTAAATTACTCACGCAGCTTTAATACGTTTTGCGTCCACAGACAATATTACTTTACATTCATATTGTATTTATACAATATTGCCATGATAAATTATAGCAATTCATATAATATAGTAACTCTAAACCTTCCACCTGTCCAAACAACTAAAATACTCTGTAGCTTAAATATATTCAGCCTCCATAGAAGATATTTATTTTAATACTGTCTTGTTATAATATATCAATTAATCAAACTAAAGTAATTCGCAATTTTTTATTGGTATTGCCAACTTTGCATTTTGACGTATGTTTCAAGAAATCTATTTCTAACGAAAATATTCTCTTGAATGTTATGAAAAGCATGTGCATATTTAAGAAATAGAACATCGTTTACTGTGAATTATCGTTTAATATATCACGGTTTGGAGTTCAATTTTAAACAATAATTTCACTCGCACTTCGGGCTCGTGAAATTATTGTTTACAATAAAGAGCGAGTGAAATTATTGTTTACAATTGAACTCCAAACCGTGATATATTATAGATAATTCACCGTAAACGATGTTCTATTTCTATTCTAATACCCATAAAATGTGAAAAGAACGCACACATCTGAAATCTTTCGCATTGCTTTGCTTGCTCTCCGAACGTTACATACGTTACAATGCGAAATGCGCAATGCGCAATGCTTATTCTCCTAACGTTGCAAAAATTACAGTGATATATCGTTCAATATAACGAGATCTTTTAAACTAGGCTATATAGTGCGGGTGTAATAGAATGTAAAATAAAACAACAAAATTAATATACCCCATGTAATATTGATTTAATTCGATAATGTAAAACAAAACAATACACAATTAAAAAGTGGATTGAACCAGCAAATACGTAATACGTTTCAAACGCAAATATTCACTTTAATGTTATGAGACTTTAATGTTATGAGAAAAGTAGATAAAAGACGTCAAACAGGAAATGTAGCAATAAGAATACTCAGCATACTTACATTCAAATATACTCATATACTCCTTATACAAGGGACAATAGCTAGCGCGTTACCATAATACCGCTGGCCATGGAATGGTATGAAAATACCATATTTGGGACGGCTCAAATGTCCGTACTGTTGAAAATTTCAATATTGAGTTATGCTCAAGCCTGGTATAGATGGCATAAACGGTAGCTAGCAATTTTCACTAGCAGTTCATGAGCAGTCTCAATCAAGCCGAGACTGCAATACTTTTTGTATGTATCGAGTTCGGTGTTCGGTTATTTCAAATTTCTCATTTCAGACTCCGTTTACATTAGTTTGTTAAAAATGCCCATAAACGATAAAATGTTAAATGAAGAAAGTCGCTGGTCAAATAAATGTTAGTCTATTTTTGTTTCGATATATTACAATTATATTAACATTTGGCATGTTTTCAGAAAATTATAACAATCAAAACGTTCAAATGTTCTTCACGCGCCAATGTTATTACATTAAAGGATACATTTACCATCAAGCAAAACCTTGTCTTGTCGTGTCCTCAATGGTTAATTCTCTTGTTGCTCGCTCTGGCTTCTGCCAAGTCACTGAGTACCTTCTTTTTGGCTTTCTACGCTATTGATTTTTTTGTATTTATACATATACGAGCATCTTTGTGTTTTACTTATACTGCCTATTAATGCTGCCTTTTAGGTTAGAGAATAGTTCATGTGGGATTTCTTTATTTACACTGTCCCGCTTTATTGGGATGACAATAGCGTAAGTGTGAGATTTGGTTCACCCTAGAACATGGTTTAAACCCCCAGCGGCCTTTTATGCCACTGACGTCATGTGCCTTTATTCTTTGTTAACATTGCCATTCATATTTGTCTTTTTTGTGGGTTTTGGGGTTTACTGTGTTCTTTGAAAGCTGCATTTCCTGTTCGACCTTATTTGTAAATAGTTTTATCTTTATACATTTGCATTATATGTTTAATTACTACTTCATTTCTTCATCTTTCTTTAGTTTTTACGCAAAATTTGACCTATTTATGTGTCGACGTGTCGTAAAATACCATTCATTCCTTAATTCATTCATTCATTCAATCGAACGGCAAGTCGAACCAATAACATGGCCGGACCGACCGATAAGGCCTATATAAACACCTGAAATATGTGGCATTCATCCATTCCAGGTAATTACAAAGAAGTGTATGCCAGAAGACCTTTTCTACCAACGTCGTGACATATACAACTGTTATACCTTCAGGTAAGACTACATTTAGTTGATAATTTAGTATTCTTTGTAGATCAGGTGTGGATTTATAAACAAGTAATCCAATTTACATGTATTATTACTTTTCTTTAGCTCGGCTATTCGAAGAATAACAGAGCTGATGCAGTCACTCTGGCACGGCATCCCACTCCACTTCGTATTGAGCGTCTAAGCTGTGTATACAAGTATATATCCCTTTCATTTCTTATCCTACCTCTATCATATTTTGGCATGTATTATTTATAATATATTCTACAGGGCTGCAGCAGGAAGTTTGGTACATATAACCCCTGCTCCCAACCAGCATGTTGATAGCCCGGAAAATGTACAATGTCCCGTTTCACATATAAGCTAGATCTATTTCTTGAATAGTGGTATGTGATTTACTAAAGTATTATTGAGAGGGTTGCATAGTAATTTTACCTTCTATAATTGCTGGGTTCCTATGCAACCGAAATCGTGATATCCCGCAACATTGCAACAAAAAAAGATCAAGGCTTTGGTTGCATGTCAGCTTGTCGTATATGTCAATATCTGTTTAATTACGTGTTCTAGCTCAACCAAATTATGCCTTTGTAGTCATATTATAATTATCTAGATTATTTAGTTTAGGCTCAAATGAATCTTGGGGTTCGAGAGATCCCAACTTAACATACCTATGAAATGTGCAATACCTTTGGATAAGGTAGGGTCCAAGCTGTTGCTACTGACCGTGTCTTTTACAATTAGTATTCGTAGCTTCACCATGTTGAGACTCCATATAACCACAAACTCAGCCGAAAACGAAAAACTGAACTAATTTGTACTGGATTCCCAAATTGCATAAAAACTCGTATAAAGGCGGCTTTATTGTGATTTCTAGTGCCTGTACCACCACAAACATTTCCAGACGTTTAACTTATTGTCTTACTGCCGTTTAAGATCACGTTAAACTATATTGTGCTAAAACTTATGAAAACTCTAGGATTACTTTATTTGGTCTATTAAAGATTCGGGAGACGTTCTTAATAAAATGTTTAATAACGTCACGGTTCATCTATACAAGTACTTATGACTTGTCTTTTATAGACAAATTGTTGGTATTCCTATGGGTACGAACTGTGAACCTCTTGTCGCAGTTTTTGTCTTCTATTGTTATGAACGGGACTTCATGTTGAGTCTTTCATCCGACACTCAGGAAGATCTAGTGAAGCCTTTAATGACACCTCTCGGTATTTGGATGACATATTGAACATTGAAATCCTTTTTTCTGCGATTGTTAATTATATTTATCCTAAGGAACTTCAACTCAACAAAGCTGATACTGTCGCTTCCTTTCGTGATTTACATCTCCCTATTGAACATGGAGAAATAATTAGCAAAATGTATGACATGAGAGATGATTTTAATTTTGATATTGTTAAATATCCTCATTTAGATGGGGATGTTCCCCGAGCTATTTCTTATGAGGTCTATGTTTCTCAACTTATTCATTTCCATAGAGGTTGTCGTCGTGTTGAGGACTTTAATATTCGTAATATTTGTATAACTAAAAAAAGCTACTCCAGCAGGGCTACCGTTAACATAAACTTCGCAAAAACTTTGCACAATTGTATTATCGTAACCCTGATCTACTTTTAAAATAGAAAAGTAAGTTAAGTACTCTTCTGCGACAAGGACTATCACAACGTGCCACGGCCCCGTTTTATTAAACATCTTACGATAAGTGTCAAATTTTAAACTGTTTATATTGTTGCACCTAAGTATTGATTTACAGTTTGCTACTATGCTTTGCTCGATTGTGCGATGACAGGACATATTGTGGACCCTATTATGACGTCTACCTAAAACCTTATAGGACGGTAGTATTTGATGTTATATTTAATCTTTTCCTGTCGTACCTTAACGGTTTTTTCTTGTTGCTCTGGCTTCTTCCAAGTCACTGAGTATTTGCTTTGTGGCTTTCTATGCTTTTTTTTGTTGTATTATATATACTTGATCATTTATATGGTTTACTTATATTGCCAATTAATGCTGCTTTGTTTCTTAGAGTTTATTACTTGGCGGAGATATCTTTATTTACACTGTTCCGTTTACTGGGATGACAATAGGGTAAAAGTGAGGTTTGGGGCACCCTAGAACCTGTTTTAACCCCGAATCCCTCTTCCCCTCGATTCGGCTTTTAGTCCACTGACCGTTCCAAAACAGTAACCCTATTGTCAACCCTTTTGGGTTTGTGATGTCTTATCTTGCCTTTTATTCATCTTTAAAGTTGTCCTTTGTTTATATGAGTGTTTATAGTCCGAGAGCAGTTGCCTTGAACACATTTCAACGAAGCCTACCTCATCCGTAGAAAATTTGACTTGATCATAATGGAATTATACCCAGCACTATTTCTAGCCAGTTGTAAGCATAAATTGTGGAAGCAATAAATGGCGTCAAAGATGGCCGCCAAAATGTGATATACGGTTATAATAATTGTTTTGTTCAATAACACTCATACCAATAAAGATATTCTTCTATATCTATACATTTACAGGTATGTGTATCTTAGACAGACAAGTTATCTGACTCACAATTTAGTAATGAATTGCAAAGTTCAAGGTCACAGTCAAGGATCAAATGTCAGATTTGATCTTTTTTAGTGTCTGTGTATGTTGCTGTATTGTCAGTTTAGTTGATACTTTCACGCTATTTATGATGCATACTGCCTCATCCCCATAAGTATCTATCGTGTATTGGTTCACTGTTGGTTGTATGCAGTGATTTATCGTGTATGAAATCATTGTTGGGGGTTAACAGTAATTTATCACGTAATTGATCATTGTCGGAAATTTACAAGGATTTATCGAGTATTAATGTCATTGGTGGTGATTCATAGTGATTTATCGTTTATAAGATCATTTGATGGTGGTTGAGACTGATGTATAGTGCAGGTGATTTGCACTGATGTTGATATTAAAGTCAAACAGGAAATCCAGCATTCAATGTCCACAGTCAACCAAAAGCATTCATAGAAACAAACAACAATTTTAAGATGACTAAAAGGAAAGACACGACATCATAAACAATAAAGAGTTGACAATAGGTCTACCGCCTTGGAACGGTCAGTGACTGCTAGGGATTTAAACAAGGTTCAAGGACTCAGCGCACCTCACTCCTACCCTATTGTCATCCCAATAAAACGGGATATAAAAATTTCCAGGTTATGTCCTCTAACAAATAATGCAGCATTTAAAGGCACTATAAGTATAACACATAAATTATCATGTATATGTGAATATAAAAACAAAAGCAGAGAAAGCCACAAAGCTAGTACTCAATGACGTGGCAGAAGCCAAAGCTACAGGAGAACAAACCATAAGGGTACGACAAACGACAAAACAATATTTAAGACAAGCATCATACGATACCGTCCTTTGAGGATTTAGGTACGTGAAGATGACATCATTGTGTCCACATTGTGTTCTGTCATCGCCCAATCAAAGCGGTAAGCACAGTGGCGAACTGTAAGTAGGTCAATCACTAAACATGCAGTACGTTGCAAAATGATAGGGTCATAACCTTTTTAGATCACCTGAGCCGAAGGCTCAATGTGATCTATTGGGATCACTCTTCGTCCGTCGTCCGCCATCCGTCGTCCGTCGTCCGTCGACGTCGGCGTTAACTTTCTTCAAATGACTTCTCCTCGAAACCGCTTGGCCAATTTTGACCAAACTTCACATGGGTGATCCTTAGATAAATGCTCTTTAGATTTGTTAAAATTAGGTCAGCGCGATATCAAAGATAGCCGCCATTGCCATTTATAATTAAAATTTTAAAAACCTTTTTCTCAAGAACCGCTGGACAGATTTCAACAGTTTTTTCTTTTAAAATGATCAAGTTTGTTCAGATGAAGTCCCGGGATTATAAATGGCCGTGTTCCGGGTCTAAAGTTTGTATATTGAGATGTTGCATGTTTTTTATATAGACATTTAGGAAAAAAACTTTAAAAAATATTCTTCTCTGAAACCACAAGGCACCGAGCTGTCATGTATACCATGTAGCATCAGCTTATGCATGGTCCTCTACTAATTTTGCCCCGCCCCGGGGTTCACAGTTTTACATAGACTCTTCTCTGAAACTACAAGAGTTAGAGGTTTAATATTTTGTATTCACTATAAGATTATGGTTCTTTACCAAGTTTGTTCAAATGGTGACCCTGGGGTCACATTTTGCTCCACCGCAGTAGTCACATGTTTTACATAGACTTGTATAAGGAAAAACCTTAAAAAATCTTCTTCTATAAAATTACAAGAGCCAGAGGTTTAATATTTTGCATTTATTATAATATTATGGCCTTTACTAAGTATGTTTCAAATGGTGATCCTGGGGTCACATTTGGCCCCGCACCGGAGTCACACTTTTACATAGACTGGTATAGGAAAACATTTAAAAAAATCTTCTCTGAAACTACAAGAGCAAGAGGTTTATATTTTGCATTTACTATAATAGTATGGTCCTTTACCAAGTTGTTCAAATGGTGACCCTTGGGTCACATTTGGCCCCGCCCCAAGAGTCACATGTTTTATATAGACATGTATAGGGAAAAACTTAAAAAATCTTCTCTGAAACTGCAAGAGCCAGAGGTTTAATATTTTGCATTTGCTATAAGCTCATGGTCCTCTACCAATTTGGTTCAAATGGTGACCCAGGGGTCACATTTGGCCCCGCCCCGGGAGTCA